>ML685815.1:11101776-11144534 GCA_007922175.1 Pelusios castaneus
CATCCCAGCCTCACACACTGCCCCCTAGCCCCATCCCAGCCTCACACTCTGCCCCCTCCACTCACTCCCCCCTTGAAGGGCTAGGCTGGCCCAGCACCCCCACCCCCATCACTTACTGTCCCCTGCTGCAGCTGGGACCCCAGCCCCTGGCTGGAGCTGGGTAGCCTCATCCCCCCCTTGCCTGAGGAGGGGAGGGATGTTCTGCTATCCATCCAGAGAGAGTGGGGAAGTTCATGAGAGCCAGAGACATTAGAAATGGAAAAGAGCCGTTGGATTATTGATTACTGCTGTACTTTGAGTGAAGCGACCAAACTGCCAACGGGATTAAACAGGATTCTTTATGCAAGTAAACAGGGGCTGGATTCCTACATGTACTCATTATACTGTCTCATGTTCATCTTCCCCTCCCTTTCCTTGGGAACACTCCCTCCAACCATTCATCAGTGCTCTGTTCAGGTACTCCTAGTTACAGCAGTTGCCTCTAGCCTAGGGACTGAAACTTTTTGGCTGCGTCTACACTGGTAAATTAAGTCGACTTAAGCTTGGCTTAAGTCGATTTAATTGGCCCTGCGTCTACACTACACTTTGCTTAAGTCGACTTAAACAGCTGACTTAAGTCGACTTAAGCAAAATAAAGTCGACTTTATTAAACCACCTTTCTACTCGACCTAAGGCTTAATTCGACTTTTTAAAGCCATTACCTGATGTTACCTGATGAGCCATTAGGACACAATGGTTGTATTCCTTATGTCTTTAATGGCTCATCAGGTAACTCCCTGGGACCATCGTCCTAGCACATTCCTAAACATTAAGGACACAATGGTTTTAACATAAATTAAAGTATGGATATAACACCAAATTTTAACTTCTAATCGCAATAGAATTCCTAGACATAAATGATATAATCATTCCCAGCAAATTACTACCTTTCTATTGATACCAAACATGACATAGTTCCTATGGATTATAGAGCATTTATGAGATATCCATTGAAAATAATATCATAAATGCTTCCTAAATCCAGACAGCATCACACCCTGCCCACATGCCCTGCCAGGGTCCCTGTCCCCCTTTTCCCCATTGCACACAAGGGGTGCCCCCCTGCCATCGTGGACCTACCCAAGGTCCCCCTAGCCCCACAAAGTCGACCTAGAGCATCCAGTAAGTCGACTTTAATTTTAAGGGTAGACACACTAAGTCGACTTAGTTAAGTCGACTTAGTTAAAGTCGACTTAAAAGTGCAAGTCATAGTCCGGACCATCACTGAATAGAGATGCCCCCGCTTACTTCAGAATCAGACAACATCACGGGGGTAATTACAGTAGTTACTGACAGGGGAAAATGATAGCCAGAGTTTAGATTTAATGTCTGTTTAGCTTCTTTCAGTGCAGTTTATCAGATGGGCACCTGGGGTGCGTCTACACTACAATTTCCTTAAATCGGCTTAAGCTGCTGCTTAAATCGACTTAAGGAAATTTAAAGTCAACTTTATAAAACCTTCTATAAAGTCGACTTTACTGGCTAAGTCGACTTTATAAAGTCAACTTAGCCAGAGTGGATGCAGATTAGCCCCAAATCGACTTAAAGGGCTCCAGGGCTCCCCCACTGCCCTCCCTGTCAGGGTGGCTGGCACAGCCAGAGCCTGATGTGCCCTCCCCCCCCCACAGGGCAGGACACAGCCCTGCCCACCCCGCTCCTATGCCCTGCCAGTGTCCCTGTCCAGCTCAGCTCCCACTGTACCCAGGTACAATGGGGCAAATGCTGAGCCCCCTGGCACTTGGCAAGGGGTGCCCCCCTGCTACCATGGACCAGTCCCAGGTCCACCTAGCCCCTACAAGTCTACTTAGGTGTCCAGTGTGGATGCTCTAGGTCGATTTGGCAGGGTCCCCTTTAAGTTGACTTAATTTTTGAGTGTGGACATGCTAAGTTGACTTAACAAAGTCGACTTGAGACTCTCTGATCTAGTCCTTGGGCCCTAGCCACTCCCTCCCCCCCCCCCCCCAGTGATGGGGGGTGAGGGCCCAAACCTGGCAATGAGGGGCCCAGACTGTAGGCCCTGTGGTAGGGGAGGGGACACCATGAGAGGGGGCCTGTGATGGGGGCAGCTTGAGGCCTCCAGGCCAGTTAATTTGGCCCAACAGTGGAGCTTTGCAGATGTGCAGCACCCTGCAGCAGACACTCAGCACTTTGCTGTATTGAGGTCCCAGCCCCTACCACCATGTTATAGGAATGTCAGAACAATCGCATTGGGGGTTTGCTGGTACCAGGAAGAGTGTGGAATCTTCACCACAAACAGGTTGGACAAACACCCTGTCAGGGATGGACTGGGTTTCTTTGGTCTGGACTCAGTACAGAAGCCAGGACTTGAGGACTGCTCAAGGTCCTTTCCAGTCTGACATTTCTAGGGCTTGTCTACACTGGGGTGGGATTGTAATTCAATTTTAGGCTGTTGAATTACAGAAGGAAAGGTGAGTGGTCACAGCAAATTGCTTGCTCAGGATCTCGCATCCCCACTGCTCACATTACTTCCTGAAGTGCATTGCACTGTGGGTAATAGGTGCAGAATCGAAGTGGCTTATAGGGAGGCAATTGTCCTCTGCTCACTCCCCTTCCCTTCTTCTCTAACAGGAAAATAGCAAGAGAAGCTTTCCTTGCTGTTTCTCTGCCACAGGCACAACAGCATGCACAGTGCTGCATGCAGAGTGCAGAATTAACTGAAAACTTTCTGGGGCTGCAAGCAGGGGAGGAGCTATGCTGCTATGGTAAAGCAGACAGGAAGAACTGGAAAAGCTGCTCTTTGGCGACAGTGAGCTAAATTTGAATTGTACATTTTGACCTCAGTGCTACGCCACTTGCAGGGGTGGTGTTTGCAGGTCAAATTACAGCTCTATTTTTTTTCTTTGAATGTATTGCTCTGACAGTGGAGACAAAGGCTGCAGAAGGTCAAGGTAAGCAGCATTATGTTGAACTTCACTGTCAGTCAAACAAACAAGGAGTCCTGTGGCACTTTTAAAGACTAATAAATTTATTATCAACAAATGTATTACACTATCAGTGTAGACCAGGGCTTGGATTCTAAAACTAGTGCACTCCACAAGAGGCAGAGCGAGACACCTCTGTACTTAGAGCTCAGCCTCCTGAGTGTTTCTCTCTGTATAAAGAAATTATGCACTCTCCACAGAGACAGCTTGGCGATGAGGAGTAGGATCCTTCTTCCTTGTTAGTAAAGCCAAGACAGTTGGTCAGGATGTTGCTCAGACAGAAGGGAGTAGATTGTGCCATGTCACAGTCAGAGTGAACGAAAGAATGTAACGACCCCACTGGGTCAGTTCAATGGTCCATCTAGCCCAGGATCCTGTCTTCTAACAGTAGCCAACAGTAGGTGCTTCAGAGGCAATAAACAGAACAGAGAATAATTGAGTGATCCATCCCCATATCCACTCCCAGCTTCTGGCAAACAGAGGCTAGTGACACCCAGAATGTGGGGTTGCATCCCTGCCCATCCTGGCTAATAGCCATTGATGGACCTGTCCTCCAGGAATTAATCTAGTTCTTTTTTGGACCATGTTATAGTTTTGGCCTTCATAACATCCCTTAGCAAAGAGTTCCTTCCACAGGTTGACTAGTCACAATGGGTGAGTCTACACTTGTAAATTAAGTCAACCTAAGCTTCCTTAAGTCGACTTAATTTACTCTGCGTCGACACTACACTTTCCTTAAGTCGACTTAAGCAGCAGCTTAAGTCGACTTAAGGAAAATTAAAGTCGACTTTATAAAACCTAGTATAAAGTCGGCTTTACTGGCTAAATTGACTTTATTAAGTTGACTTAGCCAGTGTAGATGCAGATTAGCCCTAAGTCAACTTTAAGTCGACCTAAAGGGCTCCAGGGCTCCCCCACTGCCCTCCCTGCCAGGGTGGCTGGCACATCCAGAGCCTGGCATGCCCTCCCACAGGGCAGGACACAGCACTGCCCACCCCGCTCCTATGCCCTGCCAGTGTCCCTGTCCTGCTCAGCCCCCATTATACCCAGGTACAACGGGGCAAATGCTGAGCCCCCTGGCACTCAGCAAGGGGTGCCTCACCTGCCACTGTGGACCAGTCCTAGGTCCACCTAGCCCCTACAAGTCTACTTAGGTGTCCAGTATGGACGCTCTAAGTCAATTTGGCAGGGTCCCCTTTAAGTTGACTTAATTTTTGAGTGTAGACATGCTAAGTCGATTTATTTGGCCAAGTGTAGACATAGCCTATGTGAAGAAATATTTCCTTTTGCTTGTTTTAAACCTGCTGCCTACTAATTTCATTGGCTGATCCCCAGTTCTTTTATGTTAAGGGGTAAATAACATTTTCTTATTCACTTTCTCCACATCAGTCAAGAGTTATAGATCTCTATCAACCCCCACCCCCCGTCATCTCTTTTCCAAGCTGAAAAGCCCCAGTCTTATTAATCTCTCTTCATATGGATGCAGTTTCATACACCTAATCCTCTTTATTGTTCTTCTCTATACCTTTGAGTGATACACAGCCGCAACATTCAATGAGACAGCACAAGAGCCTGTTATAAGCTTTTCCCATTTATACAAGCAGGGAAAAGGCACATTCCCCTAGATTGCTTCTAAATAAATTCACATAGAAGGTCTTGTAAAGTTAATAGGTGCCACCAAGGCGTAAGAGCTGTGTCTACACTAGAAAAGTTAAGTCGACTTTGTTAAGTCGACTTAATAAAGTTGACTTAACTTTTTCTAGTGTAGACATACCCCTTGTTGACCCTTATTAAGTCGACTTAACGCTTTAAGTCGACTTAATAAGGTCAACTTAGGCGCTACTCCCCATCCACACTGGCTTAAGTTGATTTAAGGAGTTGACTTAAGCCTTAAGTCGACCTAAAACTTGGTGTTATTAAGTCAACTTAAGTTTTCAACTTAATAAAAGCCCAGTGTGGACAGGGAGTAACTTAAGTCAACTTAACTTGTAAGTGTAGACGCACCCAAGGAGCTGGCAGAGAAGTCTGTTCACACACTGATTTCAGAGAAATCTGCACACAGAATATTATAATAATAATCCCCAGGGATTTTAATCTTGCTTCACTAGAAGTCAGTAGCAGAACTCTCCTGGCTTCTCTCTAGCAAGGATTTCGGCCCCCGGGCTGCTGCCCAGATGCCATGATTATTCCTTGCCATGGCAGTCAGCATTTTTCCAGCAGTGAATTTGGGGATTTCTCGCAAAGTGCTGGACTTTACAGTCTCACACTTTAGCTAGCTCAAGCAACTGTTCTTCTGTCACAGACCACTCATCTAGTTTGTGAAACAGACAAGTGATGAGAAAAGGCTTTCACAGCATTGAGTGTCAAATTATGAGACAAAAATGACACAGACTGGAGAGTATGTGGAGCAGTCAAGTAACAGAAACCTAAAAGAAGTATGGACAAAACCAGGAAAATATTCTTTCATCTAATTCCCCCCACCAATTCTATTAACCCAAGTGTAGAAGTCACAAAGTTGTGCCCTGCCAGTGAAATGCACACCTGTGCGAGGACAGTTATATATAGTCCAGCTCCAAAGCCACACACTCAAGCTGAGTGCATTGTACACAGATTCAGTAGGCCAAGTACATTTGGCATTTTCCTGTTACCATTTATCTCGATCGTCAACACAAGTGGCTACATTTGCAAAGGAAATTTAATTGAAAACAGTGTGAAACACACAAACACACACACACACACACCCCGCAATTCCACCCCGTCAATTACTGCTCCAATCCAAAAGCACTAATCACAGTGTAGAAATCAAAGCCCTGTCTCACTACCAATGTGAAAACTGATCGTAGAAATACCGTCAAAGGTGATCCATCTCCTGCTATACAGCAAGGCGAGACGGTGAGCCTGCAGCCCTAGAGAAACATGCATGAGTACATGTGTTCAGGCTGTCTCACCACAACATGACAGCGGTCCCCTGGAGCGGATCCGAATTCACCACCCCGTCACATTGACTGCAGCCCCCTGCTCTCCCACAGCCACTTCAGAGCGAGATCAGTTATGAAAGTAACACATGATGCAGTTGCACTCGGTCTAATGTTACAGGCTCTCAGACGGTGATTGCCCAGCTGGAGTTTCCTTTTAGCTCCAGTGAAAGCTGAAGAATCGAAAGGTATCAAGTGTGAGGTCAGGAACCTTTGTGTACTAGAAAAGAGCAGCTGTAGAATGGCAGATCCACCCCACCCTCCTCCTGCACTGGCTTTCAGAGCCAGATTCCAAACATCTCCACTGCTACTTTTAGCCCCCACACAGTCAGCTGACCGGACCTCTGAGACACTGCATGCAGGTGCCATTCTCTCTCTCTTTCTCAGACCGTAGCTACCTCGTGCCACTCACTGCTGCTGTATTAAGGCCCCTTGGGACTCCTGTGTGCATGGGACGCTGCTAACTGCAAACAATGGGACCTGATTCTATACACTGCACATAGTGTCATCAGATACCCCCGTGCAAAGGGTAGCTAAAATACATCAGCAGCATGCCCCATTCACTGAGCAAATTAAGAAGTGGCATAAAGCAGGGGTATGCGTATCCCTGCGGGTATACAGAGATATTCTGGGGGTACATCATTTCATCCAGATATTTGCCTAATTTTACAACAGGTGACATAAAAAGCACTAGCAAAGACAGTGACTTGTTTATATTGCTCTAGATATTATATAATGAAATGTAAGTACAATATTTATATTCCAATTGATTTATTGTATAATTATATGGTAAAAATGAGAAAGTAAACAATTTTTCAGTAACTGTGTACTGTGCTGTGTTTGTCATTTTATGTCTGATTGAGAAAGCAAATAGTTTTAAAGTCAGGTGAAACTTGGACATATGCAAAACAAATCAGGCACCTGAAAGCGGCACCATAGTCTGGAAAGGTTGAGAGCCAATGGTATAAAGCATATGTTACATTTTCCAATCCAGAGGCTACTCTGTGCAGCTTTACCTTCTGTGTAATAAATTATAGCAATCCATGGGCTGCTAACAGTCCCCAGGATCAAAACCACAGCCAGGGGTAAACACGTGTATAAGTGTCCAGGACTTGCCACATTTGGATGCAGCAGGGAGAGAGTGACATGAAAACCCAAAGATACTGACCAATAATCCTGGAAAAGGCTGGTGCAGAGAGACATTGGTGTGGTGCTGCCATACAGCCTTTCAGTGCTTTGCTGCTTGAGTCTGAAGTCACAACTACAATTGATCAAAACTTTTATTTTGAAACCCCCAAACCACATAAAATTTAGCTAGGTTCAGGTTTCATTTTACAGATTCAGTCTCAGCCTAGTATCACTAAACAGATCACTGAAGTACAGGAGACACTAAGGAGAGACGGAAAGAGAGCCAAGATCCAGTGTGGAGCAAGTTTGGCCTGTTTTATGGTTTCACCTCAAACATGGCTTAACTTGTGGTTTCGGCTGGTTCCATTATAAGAGCCGATGACCTTGCTCAGGTGCCACTCCTGGGGAAGTAGATCAAAACTCAGACTTTGCTTCCCTGCAGTAGTCTGCAGTAGTGCCTGCATCACTTTCATTGCCCTAATCATCCGTGCTGGGAGACTCACAGAAAGCAAATACACAACGGACCCAGACCCAGAGGGAGCCAATTCATTAAAGAGTCCTGAGAACTGTATTTGCAGCATTCACTCATTCATTCTACTGTGTCTGCCTTTCAGTGTCCAACAGGCTCTAGCGTCTTTGGCTAAATCTGGAATGGGAAATGCAGACTAGTTCCTGGACACTAATGACCCTTTGGAGAATTCCTCAGTCACATCACCTTCCATTATTTCTGGGGGAAGAACGTGATTGTCCAGGAAACATCGGTTCTTTAAATTTAGCATCCCTACTTCCATTCCCAGAGTCAGCTTCAGAAAAACAATCAAAGGGGAAAAAATAAAATAATTCCCAAATCCATTGCCAGATTTCCTCATTAAAAACAGTCAAGCAAAGCCCTTCCAACTGTGGAGGAAGTCAGGGCAACTGGTGCTCAGCTCTGCAAAGCAGTCCTGGATGATCCAGAAAAGGGGAAATCTTTGTCTGGAAAATGCTGGCATCTTTCTGGTGGAGGAGAGATCTGCAACAGGCAGACTACAGGGATTCTCCATACAAGGGTGTACAATATGCTGGGTGACTTGCTTTAAGGCATTTTTTGGAGGGAAAAGCAGCATTTCACAGACTTAAGGTCCTACTCTTCAAGCCACATAGGGCTTGGAAGATACCTTTCCACAGCCATAACTGCAAATGGCACAGTCCCCCCTTCCTATTCATTGTCAGCTTGCAAGAATAGTCGCATGTTAGGGGAGACAGAAGACCACCCAAGAAATTCAAGATCAGAATTTATGGTTAAATTTCCAGGACCCTTCAACTTCCCATGACAGAAGACATTATAGCACAATAGTGTGCCTACCTAAAGGGTAACAGCTCACTACATAGAGCCCTCAGATGCCAGAAGATGCTTGCTGAGAGAGGGTAGTTCAAGGGGAAAAGGCTGCATGTTGCCCTGTCTTAGCTCTCTTTTTTGTTATGCTTGAACACTCACTACATCCCTTATCAGTTTCCTATCCTGGAAAGAATGCAGTGATTTCCTTCTCTCCAGCTCTTTATCATTATTCTTGTTATTTATTATGGTGCAGTGTTCCCCGACCCTCATTCAGGAATCAGCCCCACTGTGTTAGGCACTGCACACATCCCAGAGCGAGACACACTCCCAGGACCGGACAGACTGAAATCAACAGGGTGAGGTGGGGAAGAGAGGCTCCTAGGAATGGTGAGATGGACAAATGACCCTTTTGACTAGCAGGCTTGGATTAGAGTCAGTGCTATATGGGATATAAACAAACAAAGGATATTGATGAATGCTAGAAACCATGATAAGGATAATTTCATAGGAACTCTCTCATCAAACCCCAGCTGGGGTGGGAAGGAATTGCAAATGGCGAGTCTCAGAGCAGCCTTGCACCTCCACAACACAAAAGTTACCAGCTGTCCCTCTTGTTGGTAGTCATAGCCGAGACCACTGAATGGGCTGCACCAGCTGAAATCTCCAGCATGCTGACTAGGAAGCACACTGTCACTGCCCATGATGTTCCAGTCCTGTGGACAAGCAGGGAGTTTCGCTCTCCACGGCTGGCAGTTCCCCAGCTGTCCCCAGCATGAAATTCACATAGAAAAAGGAAACCACGTATATCCTGTAAGGATAATTTCTGAGGCCTTTTTCTACCAGGGATAGTTTTTTCTCTCTCACACACATACCCACACACCCCCCCACCACAGGTTTCTAATGTCTAAAATCTTACATGCCCAAAGGGAGAAGCACATAACGAATACAATGTCATTTCTGTGTCCCCCATTTCATAAAAGATGCCAGCCAAAGACATGACAAGAGATCCACCTGCTGAATGAGCCCTGAATCTAAGTTCAGACCCCTTTTGAAAGAGCTGCAAAAGCAAGAGCAACGTGCCAAAGCTAGTGTTTCAGTGCAAGCGAAGCTGTGCATTCAATAGAAACCTGCTATATGGAGGAAGAATGCCACCTACTTCTTTTAGAACAGCCACCGGGGCACTCTGCCAGTCTGACGTGCACCTAAGATCCCATCCCGACCACGTCTTTGCCAAGCCATCGTCAGGCCTGCTTGGGTTGTACAGGAGGCCAGCCCGGGCAGTCTAAAACATTCTGCTGGGGCTTTTGCAGGGTCTGCGCTGCAAGTTTCAAAGTCTGCAAAAGGCTTGGTGAAAAGGGAAGTACCTGTGTTATTTCAAGACGACTTCCTCTTTCATGTCAGAGGTCTCCCAAGGAGACAGCCTTGTTCGTTATCTCTCTGGCAACTCACAGGGCCAGGGGTGGGAGAGGAAGGGCTGAGCGTTGCTACATTTTATTAATCTTCAGAGACCAAATGAACGTTCGGGTCAGGTGGAGACTGCATGAAAGGTGGCCTGAGCCAAAACTAACAGTGGGTGGCATGAGTCATTTAAGCTAGCACTACCCCTCCAACGCCAGCTCCAGGGTGTGTTGGCTCACCCCACTGAGAGGCCGTGCCTGAAACCAATGCCATGATGCCACCCTTCTAAGAAAAAGAGAGTGTCTGAGAAAAACAAGCTGTGCTAAGTGTACAGCGCACACATAAACAATGTTGCTAAGAGACACAGGGAGGCATCTTGCCAGTGCAAGGCTACTTTTCCAGCTCTCAGGTCTAGCTTTGCATTCCTTCAGATAACAATGACATGGTGTGCGTCTCTAGGGCTTTTTACCCCTGGACTGTCACAGAGCACTTCACAAGCATTCATCTTCAAAGGAAGTCAGTAGGCCCCTATTTCACAGACAGGGAAATCGAGGCACAGGGGTAGGAAGCAATATGTCCAAGGTCACATGTCATATGAGTGGCAAAGCTAGAAACAGCTCCACAAAGCCTGACTCCCAATCACATTGTCTAACCCCAGAGAAAGCTCCAGCCTGCGATACAATTGCCTGACACATGCTTTATTAAAGGTTTCTGACCCCTGTTGTAGAAACTCAAACTAGTGCAGAACTCAGCAGCAGGTCTATGGAGCAAGCCATCACACTCAATACCCAATACTCAGCGCCAGAGATCTGTGAGTTAGTCTGGCTGCCTGCAGTTTCTGTCCAGGGTTTGTTGTTCTAACCCTAGGGCTGTAAGCAGAGAGTCACTTCATATTCCGGCTGATGGAGGCAAGGCTCGCTTTATTTATCAGTACTCTTACTGACCAATGGTTTGGCACCTAGCACGATGAAATGCATGGGTGGAGCAGTCCCTTGCCTGTTTGTGTGGGATCTAAATGCACGATGTGGAGTTTGCCTTTTGTAAGGGTGCCCAAGCACATGGGATGAATGTTTGCTGCTGGGTGTCACATTCCCCTCCTGCAATTTGGACTGGTGTGCTGCTGTACCACCTCAATTCTCCACTCCTGGGCCCCGACTTATCCTGCCTTGCTGGGTGAACCCCCACCACTGGGTCAGTTCACACCCAGCCTCCTGTGTGTAATTGGTACCTCACCTAGTGGAAGAGCATTCTCACTAGCCACTCATGGGATAGACCCCCAGCAATGCTCCCCCCTACCCCCCCACCAGTCCCAGATGCAACCCCAGGAACTATCATCTTTCAGGGTTCAGTGAACACCCTCTGCAAAGCTCATTTACACCTGTCCGTCAACTGAACAAAGAAATAGATATGGTCCAGCTTTATTACTCTCAGTCTACACACACTCTCATTCCATGTTGCACTGCTTTAGATAATACAAACATAAGTTTATGGACTACAGACAAAAGAGTCTTGTGGCACTTTTAAAGACTAACAGATTTATTAATCGCATGAGCTTTCGTGGGAGAAAATCCCACTTTATGGACTACAGTAAGAGTTTAAGTGATTCCAAGTCAAATTCATGTAAAATCAAATGATCATTCAGTCAAGGAGTTAATCACAACCAAATAAAAGAAAACAACTCTAAATTACGTTCACTGTTTCAGGTTCTGTTCATCTTACCACATGGGTTTGGCTGCTGCTAATTTTGTAGCCAGCTTCCTCCTGCTCTGTGGGTAGGTTTCCAGTCCTCAGTGTTGCTTAGAAGATGTATTCTATTTGTACAGAGCGAGCCCCTAGCCTTTTTGTTTTAACCTGTTCCCTCGACACCCCCTGGGGTCAAGTGATCGTCCATGTCTGGTAATGGGCGTGATTCCTTGCACTTGAGCCAAAGCATTCACAGGTGATTAGGTTAGCTAGTCTATTGTTCCTGTGTGCATGCCTTCTCTGGGTGTGGAAATACAGCTCTGTTTGTCTGAATCCATTCAAGCCAGACAACAGAGTCCCATGGCACAATTGGGGCTATCACATAACATAGGCTATGTACACACTACAGACTTGTCCAGCAATAAAGTTGTAGTAGGACAAGCAAGTGTTATAACTATAGTGCTTTCCCCCGTCCACACAGCACTCCTTGTAACGAAAAGGAGCGTTCACACGCTCCTCTGAATTTTCGTTACAAGGAGCAGTGCATGGTGGGCACCTATCCCACCATGCACTGCCGCAGCCAGCCTTTGGGCTGGCAGCGGGGCTGCTTCCATCCCCCTTCCCCAACAGGGCTGTGGAGCTGCCTGGGAGTGTTCCCTGGGGCTGCCCTGCCCCACTGGAGCCCCACTGGGGGGAACTGTTCCCCCAGGAGCGGGGCTCAAGCCTCAGGAGGCAGCGGAGCCGCACCCCTGGGGAAGCTCTGCAGCTAGGCTCCAAATACATCAGTGGCTTAAGCCACGGGGCTTCCCCGGGACCGCGCTCTTGGCAGCTGGAGCCCCACTGCCCTGGGGAACCCCATTTGGGAGCTCCTGTTGGGGAGCCTCAAGCATGGGTGGGTTGAGCCAAGCTGCCTGCTGCCCGGGCATAAGTGCTTCCGCTGGGGACCCCCAGCCCGAGCGGCAGCCAGTGGTGCTGAAGCTGCCCAGGCTTGGGGGCTCTTGCTTGGGACAAGACAACTGTCTTATAGACCTGAATCTTGGTGTCCTTCTCTCGGTCATGATACATGAAAACCTGTTGAAGCAATTTCCCAAAGGAAGCTCTTGCGCACCAGCTATGGTGCAGAACTGCACTGTCAGTTTTTGCATTTTGAGAGAGTTGGCTGCCAAGGCAACAGAAACACATGACTGTCTCCAAAGTCTGTCCCTCGACAGCAATTTGTGGTGGATTGTGTGCAAGACCTGAGACAGGTTGATAGAGCCTGTTAATCTTCTTGATATTAAGTGACCGGCCAAGACTTTGGTGGCTTGTGTAAAACAATCCAGTGTGGACTGAAGGTCAATCTCCATAGGTGCATACATAGCACAATCATCAGCATACTGAAAATCAATAAAGTCTTTATTTACACTAGGAAGAGCAATATATCTGATTACAATTTCCAGAGGGGCAGCCATGTTAGTCTGTGTACAGCAAAAACAATGGGAGTCCTGTGGCACCTTAAAGACTAACCAATTTCTTCAAGCATAAGCTTTTATGGGCTCCAAACCACTTCATCAGATGCATGAAGTGGAAACTACAGTTGGGAGGTATATATATACATGCCAGGATGAAGGAGGGCAAGTGTTAGCAAAGTCAGTTCAGTTAGAGTGGATGAGGCCCATTGACATCAGTTGATGAGAAGGTGAGAATGTGTGAACAGGGACAATTGTAATGTGTTAACCATTCCAAGTCCCTACTCAGACCCACTCTGATTGTGTCAAGTTTGCAAATCAGTTCCAGCTCTGCAGTACCTACAGCCCCCAGCTAAAATTCCTTCAGCACATCATCAAAGATCTACAATCCATGCTAGAAGATGATCCCACACTCTCTCAAGTCTTGGGAGGGAGGCCAATCCTTGCTTACAGACAACCCCCCAACCTGAAGCAAATACTCACCAGCACCTAATACCATACAGTAAGAACACTAACCCAGGTATCTATCCCTGCAACAAATCCTGTTGCCAACTCTGCCCGCATCGACTCCAGTGATGTCCCAACCACACACCATCAGGAGCTCATTTACCTGCACATCCATTAATGTAGTATATGCCATCATGTGCCAGCAATGTACATTGGCCAAACTGGACTGTACTTACACCAAAAAATAAATGGACACAAATCAGACATCAGAAATGGAAACATCCATAAACCAGTCGGAGAACAATTCAATCTCCCTGGGTAGCAGACTTCAAAGTTGCCATACTCCAACAGAAAAACTTCAAAAACAAACTTCAGTGTGAAACTGCAGAGCTGGAACTGATTTGCAAACTTGACACACTGGGGCTATGTACACCCGATAAGACTACAGCACAATCACGCTTTAAAAATCACATGACCTTTATTGCGGGAGAGCGCGTACACACGTCGCTTTTTATAACGCAACACAGCTCTTTGCAATGTTGCGGTGTAGCGTAATTAATTCTGGGCACCTGGCCCATAGTTCAATTTTCTCTGAATTGGTGCTTGGAATCCTGGGATGAAGGAAAGGAACGCAAAGCACCATGGGTAAACTCTCAGTTTCCCGTGGTGCACTTAGTTCCCCTTGCATCTTCCTTGTTGCTAATACCAACTCGCGCCTATTCTCTACAGTGCAGTGCCGCACTACTTGCCAGCAATCACAATTGCGACAGCATGGATCCAGCTCTAATCTCCACTGTCGCCTTCAGCATTCTAAACACATCTCAGCTGGTTGCTCAGTACGCAATGAGCTCCGAATCAGACGAGGACGCTGAGGAGCAGGGGCTGCTTGATGCCCTGCAGAGCAACAGCACCACATTGCTCAGCTCCTTCACAGATCATCTGCACACGGTGCAACACCATTTCTGGTCGCGAGAGATGAGCACCGAGTGGTGGGATCACATTGTTATGCAGCTGTGGGATGATGAGCAGTGGGTACAGAGCTTTCGAATGCGGAAAGCAACCTTTTTGGAACAGTGTTCAGAGTTGGCCCCTGCCCTGCAACATAAGGACACCAACATGAGGTCCACCCTAACCGTGGAGAAGCGTGTTGCAATAGCTGTCTGGAAGATGGCGACTCCTGACTGCTACCGGTTGGCTACAAACCAGTTTGGAGTTGGCAGGTCCACTATCGGATTAGCCCTCTCACAAGTGTGCTGAGCCATCAATCGCATTCTGCTACGGAGGACGGTGACATTGGGTAATGTTCATGAGATTGTTGACGGCTTTGCTGTCATGGGAGTCCCTAACTGCGGGGGAGCAATAGATGGCACATGTATCCCAATTTTGGCTCCAGACCATCTTGTGGCCGAGTACATAAACAGGAAGGGCTACTTCTCCATGGTGCTGCAAGCACTCGTGGATCACAGGGGGTGTTTTACAGACATCAATGCTGGGTGGTCGGGAAAGGTGCATAAGGCTCGCATTTTCAGGAACACTGGAAGCTGCAAGGGGGTACCTTCTTCCCAGATCAAAAATTACTGTGGGGGATGTGGAGATGCCCATAGTGATCCTAGGTGACCCAGCATACCCACTGATGCCATGGCTCAGGAAGCCGTACACTGGGAACATAGATCGCAGCAAGGATCGGTTCAATTACAGATTGAGCGGGTGCAGAATGACTGTAGAGTGTGCCTTCGGCCGTTTAAAAGGGCGCTGGCGCTGTTTGTATGGGAGGCTGGACTTGAACGAGGACAACATCCCTGCTGTAATTGTGGCGTGCTGTGTCCTTCATAACCTTTGTGAAAATAGAGGAGAAAAGTTTTCCCCGGGTTGGGCTATGGAGGAACATCGCCTCGAGGCAGCATACAAACAGCCAGCCACTAGGAGTATTAAGGGGGCCCAACGAGGAGCTGCTCGCATAAGGGAAGCACTCAGGGAGCATTTCAATGATGCCCTCCCATAGTTCACATCAAGGATGCATCAAATGCACCTTGATATTTTCACTGTGTACAAATAAAGCCACTCTGCAAAATTTTTGTTACTCTTTTATTAAGAGGTGAAATGGATGTGGGTACAGAATCAAAAAGCATGATGGTTGTGGGTTAATGGGAGGTGTTACAGTTGGGTGTAGCTGCGGGTCTCTAAAAGTAGCTCTGTGAGGGACTGGATGTTGCAGTATACCAAGGGGGCGGGTGGCCTTCAAAGAAATGCTTTGAAGGACTATGGGGTGAGGGAGGCAGACACGGCTGAACTGTCTGGAGTGGAGCCCGTACATTAATCGCCTGGGACTGCAAAGCAATCATGCTCTTGAGCAGTTCTGTTTGCTCCTTCATGACGCTTATCAGTTCATCCCTGTGTTTCTGCCTCCTCTGCTGGGATTCCTCTCTCCATGCTCGATTCTCCCTCGAGGCTGCCTCTGTTGCTTTAATCAGCTCTTGAAACATATCCTCCCTGTTTCTTCCAGCACGCCGCCGAAGGTTTCTCATGCGGTCAGCTGGGGTAGACACCGGCCTTGTGAAGGTTGAATCTATTAAAAAAAATGAATAACACATAGCATAGATAACCAATGTAATCTTCCAGTAGCAGATTCCACTGGAAGGTACAGGGTGGTCTACATCCTCTGGTTCTCTGAAGCAGACAAGATACGTAGCTTTTCTATCTGTCCCATGAAGGCACCCGTTTTTAAAGGGAGCTGGGTAAGGGCTGTCTGGGGGGCTAAACTCATATAGTGCAGTCCTAATAGTACCATAACTGGGGGCTAACATTCTGTACAGGGGACACAGATGGAACCCAATATCTCTCTCCTCAGAGTGCCCCTGCCAGCTAGAATACATATCCTACATGCCACTGAATGCAAGCCAGGACCGTATGCTGCTGGATTGTGTGCTGCCATGGTTCCCAGTGCTGTGCTTTGCAGCTGGCGAGGCTGAGTATCCTTATACAGGAACAGAGACACATCCGCTCTCCCATCTAACCTGTGTAGGAGGCTCTGGAGGTACATCGAGAAAACCTTTAGTGAGCTAAATGCAGATGATTTTTTGACAATTACTGCTTGTGTTGATGCACTTCTAATGAATGCAGACTAAATAGCGTGCACAGTGGGGACCGATACAGCAAGCACCCCCGCTCCGGACAATGATCCTCATTTTAGCAGAAGCCATAGCTCCATGAAAGAGAAACTTACCTGAACCCCCCCTGCCACCTCAGAGGACACGCTGCAATTGATGTCTTGGGTGGATGTCTCAGCGGGGGTGCAGAAGAGCTCCTGGCTACACTCTGTTGCACTCTCCTCCAGGTAATCCTCCATCTCCACTTCCTCATCAATCACGTCCTCATCCTGCTCTGCTCTGGCATTCTTTGGATGAGGGGGCACTGATGTGTCCACAGGACTCTTCGCCGTGGTTGTGGGGTCCCCACTGAGTATGGCTTCAATCTCCTTGTAATACCTGCATGTAACAGGCGCTGATCCCGAATGGTGGTTTGCCTCCTTCGCTCTGTGATAGCTTATTCTTAGCTCCTTCACCTTCGATCTGCACTGCACAGTGTCTCTATCATAGCCTTTCTCTGACATGGCCCAAAAAATTATGCCATATGTATGAAAATTTTGCCTGCTCCGCGTAGCTGCACTTGGACAGCAGACTCTCCCCAGATGCTGATCAGGTCCAGCACCTCAGTCGTGCTTGAAACGGGTGCACGTCTGCCACGTTGGGCCGCCATTGCTAGTGAAGATCAGAGCTGCACTCCATGAGCAAGAGAACAGGAAGTGACAAGAGAGGAGAAATTAAAAAATCCTGGGACTCGAAACAGGGCGGGGACTGTTTCGTCACGGCCACAGAGAGCGGGTGGGGGGAAGACCAGAGAGGATGACTTTGGAATGCTGGGACACTTCCGGAGGCCAATCATTGCGCAGTAAGTGTACACAAGAGTCGAAAGGTGGAACAGCTGTTCCACGTTAACTGCTACCACCTTCGTCGAGGTGGTTTTTCTGTTGCGCTCCAATAGGGCTGTTGCGCAGCAACAGCCCTATTGTACGTGTGTACGCTGTTGTTGTTATCACGCGGTAACGACTGTTAATGCGCGATAAAGTGATCGTGTGTACATGGCCTCAGACTAGGTCTGAGTAGGGGCTTGGAATGGTTAGCACATTACAAAAAGTAATTGTCCCTGTTCACACATTCTCACCTTCTGGTCTACTGTTGTGAATGGGACTCATCTATCCTAACTGAACTGCTTTTGCTAACACTTGCCCTCCTTCATCTTGGTATGTGTATATATACCTCTCAATCATATTTTCCACTTCATGCATCTGATGAAATGGGTTGGAGCCCACAAAAGCTTATGCCCGAAGAAATTTGTTAGTCTTTAAGGTGCCACAGCACTCTAATTGTTTTTATCTGGTTACAGACGTGGGCTCCTGAGTTAAAAATAGATGGTTTCCTTCCTGACAGAAAGGAAAAGACAGCTCCATTGTGGGCTGTTTTACACATTAGTCTGTCACTTTAACACCAGGTAATAGTGTGCGGATGTGCATGGTCCACTTTTTAAAAACAGTGATCTCATTCTTGCCTAGCTCATTTAATTTCCTGAGAGCCAGTCCCTTAGGCAGGGGTGTAGGTAGGGAAAACATATGCCCACACAGACTATCTGCTATCATTTTTTTGTCATGCCTTCACTACAAATCTATTCTCTATGTGTACATGCATACTGCTGTTTGCAACAGGCTTTCATGTACCCTGGTCCTTCTTGATGTATTACGTGCATTACTGCCAAGTCTCTATCACTTTTTTCACTACTCCAAAGGGGTAGCCGTGTTAGTCTATTGTAGAAAGACAACAGAATCCTGTGGCACTTTTAAAGACTAACAGATTTATTTATCGCATGAGCTTTCGTGGGAGAAAATCCCACTTCGTCAGACACTTTGAAGATGGGAAAGTTACAGAGTGATAGGAAATTAAATGCAGGGGAGTGTATGACACAGCATCAGGTCAGGCTGTAACAGCAAATCAAAATAGGTGTTAGGATTCAAACACTGGGGAACAGCACATAGAGGAGGGGGAGGTCAAATCACCTGTTGTAATGAGAGAAAAATCCATAGTCCCTGTTTAACCCCAAGACAACTGAGTCAAATTTGCATATAAATTCGAGTTCTGCAGTCTCTCTTCTCAGTCGCTGTGATTTGTTATTCATCTGTTTCAACACAGCTATTAACAAGTCGTCAAGGGAGTGAGCAGGGAGATTGAAGTAGTCTCCTATTGGTTTTGTAGTGTTGCAATTTCTGTCTTTTTTCACTACTGTCACTGACAATCCCCCAGGCAATTTTAATTATTTCATGCGCTTGTGTGACTGTCTGAAAAGAGCAAAACCATGTACTCCGTCAGTGTCATGGAATAATTATATTTAGGATGCCAGGTTTCTGGCCTGAAGTTTGAGGAACTGCTGTGTCACTGCTTAACGATCCCCTCATCTTCCCATAAATACAGCAATATTTCATGGAGTACCTGTCTCCTCCAACCGTTACAGGAAATGCCCGTTTTCACAAACACTTCGATCAATAGATTCTTTATTATCCAAATAACAAAACTGAGAAACAGACTCACTGGGTTTATTTGTGGTGTGTTAGACCCAATGCTGATTAATTCAGACCAGGCAACCCATTCTTTTCACACAGCTCTGAGCTCTGGTTACTCAAATTACTAGTGAAGCTGATGATTCCAGCTTTCACTGTATAGATGTGGGGGAAAGGAGGAGGTGTTATGTTATACACCAAAAATATGGACCTTTTGCTAGAGGTCCAGAAGCCTCTGCATAAAGATAAAAAGAGTAAAAAATGGGGGAGGGGGTGATGTCACAGCAGGGGATCTATTATAGACCATCACATCAGGCAGAGCATGTAGATGAGGCATTTCTAGAACAAATAACAGAAACATCCAAAACACAAGATCTGCTAGTAATGGGGGACTACCCAGCCATTTGTTGGAAAAGTTAATTACAGAAAAATGGAAAATTTCCAGGAAGTTCTTGGAATGTATTGGGAGGTGGGGGGGGGGGGGTCAACATTTTGATTTAGAAAATGGAGGAATTAATCAAGAGGGCAGCTATTTTAGTTTTGATTCTGACCAACAGGAGGAATTTGTTGCAAAAACGTGAAGGAGGAAAGCAATTTGGGTCAAAATGATCATGAAATGATTGATTTCATCATTCTAAGGAAAGGAAGGAGTGAGAGCTGCAGAATAAGGACAATGGACTTCAGAAAAAGCCACACTTTATCTCAGAGAACTGGTAAGAGGTAAGGCCCCATGGGAAGAAAATCTAAGGGATAAAAGAGTTTAGAAGCCCTGGCAGTTTCTGAAGGAAACAACGTTAAAGGCATAATTGCACTCTTTCGATGTGAAGGAAAGATGGGAAGAAAGTAAAAGGCCAATATATCTTCATTAGGAGCTCTTTAATGACCTGAAAAAATAAAATAAAATAAAATAAAATAAAATAAAATAAATGCAAACATGGACAAAGTGCTAAGGAGTAATTCAAAAGTATAGCACAAGCCTGTGCGTCAAAGGGAAAGGCTAAGATACAAGAAGTAAGGGACATGAAGTTTGAAATGTTTAATGCCAGGTTGCATCAGTCTTCAGTAAAGATGCTAATGGTGACCAGTTACTCAACACAATTAATATTAACAACAAAGTGAAAAGAACACAGGCTAAAACAGGGAACAAGCTGGTTAAAGAATATTTAGATAAGCTGGATGTATTCAAGTCAGTAGGATCTGATGAAATTCACCCTAAGTTACTTGAGGAAGTAGCTGGAGCAATCTCAGAATTGTTAGCAATTACTGTTGAGAACTCATGGAGAATGGGTGAGGTCCCAGAAGACTGGGGAAGGGCAAATATAGTACCTATCTTTAAAAGAGGGAAAAAGAGGACCTAGGCAAGTATACACCAGTCAAACTTTTTTACCTAGAATGATACTGGGACAATCAATCTATAATCACCTAGAGGATAATATAGCTAGAAAGAATAGCCATCATCAATTTGTCAAGAACAAATCATGCCAATGCAATCTAATTTTCTTGTTTGATGGGCTTAATGGATGGGGGCAAGCAGTAGACATGCTATATCTTGACTCAGTAAGACTTTTGACACATTCCCAGATGACATTCTCATAAGCAAACTAGGGAAATGTTTAGATCACCCTTGTCCAACCTATGGCTTACAGCCAGACTCTGGCCTGCCAAGTCCTCTTATCCAGCTCACAGCACTGCCTGGAAACTGGGGCCACCCCAGAGCATTTTAAAATGCCTGCTGCAGCACGGCTGACCACATGGCCCAGAAAGGAAGAGCTGGCTAGATTCTGACAATTAGAGCTCCACCCAGGTGAGGTGGGGGGAGTAGCAGGAGGATCAGGACCCCTGTACTGCAGAGCTGGGAAGGGAAAGGGGCTGGGAAGAGGGAAAGTGATCACACCTGCCGGAGAGCAGGAGAAGGGGGAAGGTGCGGAACCGGGAGGGGTGGGGAAAAGGACTGGGAAGGGGGAAAGCGATTGGACCTGGCGAGGTGCAGGCTGGCAGGGGAAGAGAGAAAGGGATTGGGAAGGGGAAAGATGATCAGGATCAGGGAACATGCAGAGTTGGAGGGGAAAGGGGCTGGGAGTGGAGAAGGTGATCGGGACCAGGAGAGGTGTGGAGCTGGGAAGGGTAAGGTGATTGGCAAACAGCAAGGCTATATCTACACTTGAAAATTTAGGTCGACTTTAATTAAGTCGACTTAGTGAGTCTACACCTAAATTTTAAGTCGACTTTGGGGGGAACTTACAAAGTCGAGCTAGATCGTCCACACTGGATGCCTAGGTCAACTTCTAGGGGCTAGGGGGACCTAAGGCAGGTCCACAGGGGCGGGGGGGCACCCTTTGCCCAGTGCCAGGGGGCTCAGCCTTTGCCCCATTGTACCTAGGTACAATGGAGCAAAGGGGGACAGGTACCCTGGCAGGGCATAGGGGCAGGGTGGGCAGGGGTCTGCCCTGCCCTGTGGGGGGGCATGCCAGGCTCTCCCTGTGCCCCCTGGCAGGGAGGGCATTGGTGTAGTCCTGGGATAGCCCTAAGTCGACTTAGGGCTACCCCACGTCTACACTGGCTTAATTTGACTTTAAAAAATCGAATTAAGCCTTAAGTCAAATTAAAACTAGGTGTAATAAAGTCGACTTAATTTTCATTAAGTCGACTTTATTTTCCTTAAGTCGACTTAAGCAAGCAAGCTTAAGTCGACTTAATTTACAAGTGTAGACGCAGCCCAAGGTGCCTAGCTAGGATGGGGGTAAGGAGTCTGGGAGGGAAGTAGAGAAGCTCATCGGGACCAGGGAGGTGTGGAGCTAGGAGGGGGAAAGTGATCCAGGTGGCCAGGTGCAGGGCCAGCAGGGGAAGAGGCCTGGGAAGGGAGGAAGATGATTGGAACCAGGGAGCGTGCAGAGCTTGAGGGGAAAAGAGCTGGGAGCTGGGAAGGTGATCGGGACTAGGGGAGGTGTGCAGCCAGGAGGGGAGGGATCGGGGGCTGGAAAGGGGAAGGTGATCGGCAGGCAGCAAGGTGCCTAGCCAGGAGGGGAAGAAGGAGGGGAGAGGAGAAGCTGATTGGGACTGGAGATGTGTGGAGCCAGGATGGGAAAGGAGACACTGATCGGGACATGGGGAGGTGCAGAGCTCGGGAGGGAGAAGTGATCCAGACAGCCAGGTGCAGGGCCAGCAGGGGAAGAAGACTGGGAAGGGAGGAATATGATCAGGAGGGGGGACATGTGGAACTGGGGTCCGGGGAAGGGGCGGGGGGGGGGCGGGCGCGGAAGGAGCTGGGAACAGGGAAGGAGATTGACATGCAATGAGGTGTCTAGCCAAGAAGGGGGAAGGAGGCTGGGAGGGGAGGAAGGTAATAGAGACCAGGCAAGATACGGGGCCAGGAAGGGGGAAGGAGGCTGGGAGGGGAGGAAGGTGATTGGACCTGTGAGGGGCTAGCAGTGGGGAAGGAATTGCAGGACTTGGGAAGGGGATCTGGGCTCAGAGAGGAAGACAGGTAAGGGAAATAGTGGGTGCCCCGCCACACTACTCCCCATGCTTTTTTGCCTCTACTGCCCTGCCCTGCTCTGCTCCCCATACTCTTCCCAGCCACCCTACCCTCCCTTGCCCTGCTCCCCTGCTACCTCTCCCTTGCCATGCTCCCCATGTTCTTCCCTGCCACCCCACATAGAATCATAGAATGCTAGGGCTGGAAGGGACCTCATGAGATCATCTAGTCCAACCCTCTGCTAAAAGCAGGACCACTCCCACTAAATCATCCCAGCCAGGGTTTTGTCTAATTAGGCCATAAAAGTTTCCAAAGATGGAGATTCCACCACCTCCCTAGATAGCCCATTCCAACGCTTCACCACCCTCCTAGTGAGAAAGTTTTTCCTAATATCCAACCTTGACCTCCCCAGCTGTAATTTGAAACCATTGCTCCTTGATCTGTCCTCTGTCACCACATGGCACCTTTTCCCTGCCAAACTCCATTGCTCTGCTTTCCACGCTCTCCCCTGCCACCCCATATGGCCACCCTTGCCCTGCCATGCCTCCTTGGCACCTGTACACATTGATGCTTCCTGAACAAAAAAAAGGGAAGCTCTTTTCAAGTTCTCACAAAATGCGGTTTTATTAATAAGTGAAAACTTGTGTACAGTTATGAAAGTGTCACTTATATAAAGGGAGGAAATTGTGTTTAGGTATTAAATATAAGTTTCTGCTTTTACAGAACCAAATTGAGTTTGTAAACTGTTTTTATTTTTGACTGTTTAATTTTAATTAATAATAAGATCAATTTCTATGCCTTATCTATCCAAAATTTGCTCACTACCCCACCGAGTGAGAAAAAAATTGCAATGTAGCCCCTCATACTAAAAGGTTGGGCACCCCTGGTTTAGATTAAATTACTGTAAAGTGGGTACACAACTGGTTGAAAGAGCAGAGCAAGCGTAATTATCAATGCTTTACAGTCTGACTGGGAAAAGGTGTATCTAGTGGTATTCTGCAGGGGTCAGTCTTGGGTCCAGTACTTGTCACTATTTTCATTAATGACTTGGATAATGGAATTGGGAATATGCTTATACAATATGCAGAAGAAAACAAGCTGGGAGGAGCTGCAAGCACTTTGGAAGACGGTCAGAATTCCAAACAATCTGGACAAATTAGAGAATTGGTCAATATGTTGTACTTAAAAAGAAAAGACTAGCAGGATCTTATTCAGGGGGACAAGGCAACATACCACATTTATTATGAGAAAAACCATTATGTTAATAGCTAATATCTAGTACCTACACATACACACATGCACATCCCCAAATGTTCTGCTGTTGGTCATATATAGTTACCAGTCCTGATTGTTGCTTGTGATCGTAGCTTGAGTTCATGGCTGGTGTTCACAGCTCATGGTGGCTACCTAGCCAGGGAAGCTGGGTAGGAGGAAGAGCGGGGTCTCTGTCAGACACACAGCTGTCCACCAAACGCTCTTGGATGCTGTGCAGAAACATTACCCAAAGCTATGCAGTCTCACCCATCTTTTATATCTTTTAGTCCACGGATCTTACTGTGTCCACACTGCCTCAGGGTACGGATGACCATGAGTCATCAGTTAACGGCAGACATGACTTTGATCTTGTTCTTGATTGGTTTTTTTTTGTTTTTTTTTTTTTGTCTCTTTCTTTCTGAGGTGGATTCTTCTTGCTTTTGCAGGTTTATCTGCATTGTTCTTCAGCCATTAAGATGGTGCTGGCAGTTTGTCATCAGGGCAGGCTGGCATTGGAGACTGATCCCATCACACACAACCCCCTTGTTCACACATCCAAACTAAGTTCACACAGCTAAACAAAGTTTCAGCAAAATTTAGGCTGAGTGATACAAAACAAAGTAACCAATTCAAAATGGAGTTTTGGTTATGATATGGAGTTACAAGTGAATGAATGAGCATGACATTTTTATCAATGAATATTCTATATAGAAATTTCTATTTGAAGCAATTCTATTATATACATTTATCTTTAGCCCTACAAATAAGATGAAATTCAACAGAGAAAAGCACAAAGTACAACACTTAGGAAAGAAAAATGAAATGCACACCTACAAGAAGTGGAATAACTGGGTAGGCCCGGGGTGTCAAACATGTGGCCTGCAAACCTCTTCCATCTGACCCATAACTGCACTTGGTGGGATCACACTGTCTCTCTAAGAGAGAGAGAGAGAGAGAGAGAGAGAGAGAGAGAGAGAGAGTAGTCTTGCAGACTCAGCACTCCACAATGCTGTGAGTGTGTCAGGTCTCGCGTCATCACAGAGTGTTGGGTGTGTGAGACTGTGTTCGGCAAGAACATACACTCTCCCTAGCACAGAGAGAGAGAGAGAGCGAAAGAGAGAGAGGTATCATGGAGCGCAGTTCCTGGGGTAAGCAGTAGCACCTCTGAAAAGGATCTCTGAGTTATAGTGGATCACAAATTGAACATGAGTAATCAATGTGATGCCATTGCAAAACCAGCTAATATCATTCTTGGGTGTATTAACAGGAGCATTGTATGTAAGACATGGGAGGTAAATGTCCCACTCTACTAAGCACTGGTGAGCCCTCAGCTTGAATATTGTGTCCAGTTTTGAGCACTGCACTTCAGGGAAGATATAGATAAATTGGGGAAAGTACAAAGGAGAACAACAAAAATGCTAAAACTTGACCTGTGAGGACAGATTAAAACTACTTGACTTATGAGGAGAGACTGAAGGAACTAGGCTTATTTAGTCTACAGAAGAGAAGACTGAGGGGAGATTTGATAGCAACCTTCAACTACTTGAAGGGTTGCTCCAAAGAGGAGGGAGCTAGGCTGTTCTCGAGGGTAACAGAGGACAGAACAAGGAGCAATGGTTTCAAATTACAGCTGGGGAGGTCAAGGTTGGATATTAGGAAAAACTTTCTCACTAGGAGGGTGGTGAAGCATTGGAATGGGCTATCTAGGGAGGTGGTAGAATCTTCATCTTTGGAGATTTTTAAGGCTCGGTTAGACAAAACTCTGGCTGGGATAATTTAGGGGGAGTGGTCCTGCTTTTTAGCAGGGGGTTGGACTAGATGACCTCGTGAGGTCCCTTCCAACCCTATTATTCTATGATTCTATGATTCTACTTGGCATGGTTGGTTAGTCTTGAGGAAAGATGACTGAGGCAGGGCCTGAAAACAGTCTTAAAATATCTTAAGGACTGTTCCATGGAGAGGATGGTGATCCATGCCCACTGCAGGTAGAAAAGGAATAATGGGCTTAATCTACAGCAAGGAAGATTTTATTAAATATTAGGAAGAACTTTCTAACACTAAGGGAGCAGCCTCCAAGGGAGGTACTGGAGGCCCCATCCTTTGAGGTTTTTTCAGGCAAAGGTTGCACAAAGCCCTGTCAGGAATGGTTAAGGTTCACTTGGTACAGCCTTAGTGCAGGAGGCTGGATCTGATGACTGAGGCCCCTCCCAGCCTTCATTTCCATGATTCCTTCAGATGTACCTGCTGATTCATTAAATCTCATTCAGCAGATTTCAAGGCTGGCCACTCTCACTTCTTCCGATATCTTCAAACGTCCCTTTTCACCCACAATTTCCAGTTTCTGAACTTTCTTTTCCCTGTTATATGCTTTCCTAGGGATTGGTCAGGTGCTCCAAGTGCTTGGCCAGAGTGGAAGGAGGACACTGAGTGATCTCACCAGTTTCCTTCGTTACTGACAAGGCAGCTCTGTCTGACTAATTTTTGCTGGCCCTCTGGTTATATGTTGTACTTCGCACTGCTGTGGTACTGGAGATTGCTGTGGGCTCAGAATGCAGAAGCAAAGCTTAGCATAGCAGCTTTCCCCCTTGCTGAAGGGTTCATATCAGCTTCCTCATGAATGGCAGATGTCAGGTTTGCCTTTCTTCCTTACAGAGCTGAAGTGGTAAATTTTGGCACTTCACAGCATGAAGGAACTCAGCACTCCCCATCTGCCTGCTCACGGCTGCCAAACTGTGACTTGTGAAATGGTTCCTATGAAATGCTGCAAGCCATGCAAGCCATTGGCTGTTCTGGTCTCTGATTTGTCTCCATGGTGTGGAATTCCCTGCCAGCATGAATTTTACCATCCCTGTTCCAGTCAGTCCCCTAACTTCCTCCACCTTGAAATCCATTTAGATTAAGGAAGCTAGGTATATCATACCTACCTGGGTGCCTTTCCTGAAAGGGGATGGTGTCTATGAATACCATGGATTTCTATTCACTGAAAACTAATAGATTTCAGCCCAAACCTCCAGATTATCTGCTTGGCTTAATATTTTCTGTAGGTGACACATATCACCAAGCGAAGGCGTTAGTTCCACCCTGGTTTCTCTGATGAAGCTGCCAATTAGTGTCAGTTGCAGTGGTAGGTTTTAAGATATGAACATTTATCTCCTGAGAATAATCAAAATCATTTCACACAGTCCACCAAACAGCTCCTAGACCACTCTGATTATTGCCGCCTCAGCTGGATTTGAACAGACAACTCAGAGGTGAATGGCCTTGTTAGGATTCAAAGTGAAACCAGTCAGAATTACCTTTCGTTTCGATTAAGAAAACAAGAAAGAACAAAAGTCAAGTCTCCATGGCTGAGGGAACACATAATGTTTACCTCTGTGGCAGCATGTATGAAACTGAACTCAGAATGGCCCTTGGTCACTGCAGATAACAGAGGCCTTCAAGATTTAAAGGTGCTGTTATGTGGAGAACAAATGGACCAAGATGGTCGCGTATCCAAATACACCTCACAGTCTCACTTCTGCTACCAATCTCTGGCCCCATTCTCCCCAGTTTTATTGGACCTCATTTGTTAGAGGTATTTCCCCACAGCTCAGGCACAGGTGGAAATTGTTCAGGAAGGATTTTTCATGTCAAAGGAGAATTTCTCAGACAGAAGGGGGATTTCCTGCCCGGCAGCAGTATGGTGTACTTTTTCTCCTGTGATAGAAAACATGTGCTCTCTGATTTTACCAACAATGGCTCCCCGGACATCGTGTGTTCTATAGATTAGCCAGACCCTGCCTTGCATAGAAACCAGCCTTGCTGTTTCAGTGCACTCGTTCCCAGCTATGCTAATTGCAGGCTGTTTGCTGTCAGGTGCACACCCAGTTCTTCTTCCCTATCAGCCCTTAATACCGTGCCCTTTGCAGCTGGCTCACTCTCCTTGGCAGCAGCACTGCACTAGCCGTGTTCACGTACTCACTGCAACCAGGATCTGCTGCCAAAAGCCCTAATACCAATGAGGTCTGAAGCAAGAGGGAAGGTCACTTGAGCCATCCCTTCCTACTGCCTGGAGGAGCCTGGTTCCTGTTCTGGTCACACTCTGCACACCCTCCTCTGCCCCCATGTCCCAATAAGAAGGGCTCCTGTCCCAGGGGAAAACTCCTCCCAGAATCATGTTTGTGCTTTGGCTGCCGCTCCTGGAGAATTTAGTTTTTCCTACCATAATGTTACGTCACTGTGTGACTCCTTTAACAACAGACACACCAGCTGAGGCTATGTACACACGATCAGATTAAAGCGCAACATGGCAATCGCGCTATAAAAAACACGTGACCTTTATTGCGGGAGAGCGCGTACACACGTCGCTCCTTGCAACGCAACAGAATTCTTTGCAGTATCGCGGTGTAGCGCAATGGATTCTGGGCACCTATCCCATAGTTCAATTTTCCCTGAATCGGCGCTTGGAATCATGGGATGAAGGAAAGGAACGCAAAGCGCCATGGGTAAACTCTCAGTTTCCCGTGGTGCACTGTGTTCCCCTTGTGTCTTCCTCGTTGCCAATAGCAACTCGCGCCTATTTTCAACAGTGCAGTGATGCACCACTTGTGAGCAATCACAACAGCAACAGCATGGATCCTGCTCTGATCTCCACTGTCACCTTCAGCATTCTGAATACATCTTGGCTGGTTGCTCAGTACGCAATGAGCTCCGAGTCAGACGAGGACGCTGAGGAGCAGGGGCTGATCGATGCCATGCAGAGCAACAGCACCACATTGCTCAGCTCCTTCACCGATCATCTGCACACGGAGCAACGCCGTTTCTGGTCGTGAGAGACGAGCACAGAGTGGTGGGATCGCATTGTTATGCAGTTGTGGGATGACGAGCAGTGGCTACAGAACTTTTGAATGCGGAAAGCAACCTTTCTGGAACTGTGTTCAGAGTTGGCCCCTGCTCTGTGACGTAAAGACACCAACATGAGGTCAGCCCTAACCGTGGAGAAGCATGTTGCAATTGCTGTCTGGAAGATGGCGACTCCTGACTGCTACCGGTCGGTTGCAAACCAGTTTGGAGTTGGGAGGTCCACCGTCAGATTAGCCCTCTCACAAGTCTGCTGAGCCATCAATCGCGTTCTGCTACGGAGGATGGTGACGTTGGGCAATGTTCGTGAGATTGTGGACGGCTTTGCTGCCATGGGATTCCCTAACTGCAGGGGAGCCATAGATGGCACACACATCCCTATTTTGGCTCCAGACCATCTCGCGACCGAGTACATCAACAGGAAGGGCTACTTCTCCATGGTGCTGCAAGCACTCGTGGATCACAAGGGGCATTTTATGGACATCAATGCTGGGTGGTCGGGAAAGGTGCATGATGCCCACATTTTCAGGAACACTGGTCTGTACCGGAAGCTGCAAGGGGGTACCTTCTTCCCTGATCAAAAAATTACAGTGGGGGATGTGGAGATGCCCATAGTGATCCTAAGAGACTCAGCATACCCACTGATGCCATGGCTCATGAAGCCATACACCGGTAACCTAGATCGCAGCCAGGAGCGGTTCAATTACAGATTGAGCGTGTGCAGAATGACTGTGGAGTGTGCCTTCGGCCGTTTAAAAGGGCGCTGATGCTGTATGGGAGGCTGGACTTGGCGGAGGACAACATCCCTGCTGTGATTGCGTCGTGCTGTGTCATTCATAACATTTGTGAAAGTAGGGGAGAAAAGTTTTCCCCGGGTTGGGCTTTGGAGGCACAGTGCCTCGAGGAAGCATACGAACAGCCAGCCACTAGGAGTATTAGGGGGGCCCAAGGAGAAGCTGCTCGCATAAGGGAGGCACTCAGGGACCATTTCAATGATGCCCTCCCCTAGTTAACTTCAAGGACGCATCAGGTGCACCTCATGAGATTTTCACTGTGTACAAATAAAGCGACTCTTCAAATTATTTGTTACTGTTTTTATTAAAACCTAAAAGCGGGGGGGGGGTTACAGGTGGGTGTAGCTGTGGGTCTCTAAAAAGTAGCTCTGGGCGGGACTGGATGTTGCAGTGTACTAGGGGGATGGGTGGCCTTCAAAGAAATTCTTTGAAGGACTACGGGGTGTGGGAGGCAGACACGGCTGAACTGTCTGGAGTGGAGCCCGTACATTAATCGCCTGGGTCTGCAAAGCAATCATGCTCTTGAGCAGTTCTGTTTGCTCCTTCATGACGCTTATCAGTTCATCCCTGTGTTTCTGCCTCCTCTGTTGGGATTCCTCTCTCCAGGCTTGATTCTCCCTCGTGGATTCCTGTGCTGTTTTCATCAGCTCCTGAAACATATCCTCCCTGTTTCTTTGAGCACGCCGCCGAATGTTTCTTATGCGGTCAGCTGGGGTGGACACCGGCCTTGTGAAGGTCGAATCTAATTTAAAAAAAAATAATAAAGCTGTTGTTAACACATAGCCTAGATAACCAATGTAACCTTCCAGTAGCACATTCCACTGGAAGGTACAGAGCAGTCAACATCCTATGCTTCGCTGAAGCGGACAAGGTACGTCCTAATAGAAAGATTACTGGGGGTTAACACACAGGGCACACAGATGGAACCCGATATCTCTCTCCTCAGAGTGCCCCTGCCAGCTAGAATACATATCCTACATGCCACTGGTTGCAAGCCAGGACCGTATGCTACTGCACTGTGTGCTGCCATGGTTCCCAGGGCTGTGCTTTGCAGCTGGTGAGGCAGAGTATCCGTCTTTGGGAGCATAGACACAAACGCTCTCCCATCTAACCTGAGTAGTAGGCTCTGGAGGTACATCGAGGAAACCTTTACTGACCTAAATACAGATGATTTTTTTACAATCACTGCTTGTGTTGAAGCACTTCTAATGAATGCAGAGTAAAGAGCGTGCACAGCGGGGACTGAGACAGCAAGCACCCCCGCCCCGGACAATGATATTTTAGCAGGAGCTATAGCTGCACGAAAGAGAAACTTACTGGAACCTCCCTCTGCCGCCTCAGAGGCCACGCTGCAATTGATGTCTTGGGTGGATGTCTCAGCGGGGGTTCAGAAGAGCTCCTGGCTACACGCTGTTGCACTTTCCTCCAGGTCATCCTCCATCTCCTCCTCCTCATCGATCACGTCCTCATCCTGCTCGGGTCTGGCATTCACTGGATGAGGGGGGGCTGATGTGTTCACGGGACTCTTTGCAGTGGTTGTGGGGTCCCCACTGAGGATGGCTTCGATCTCCTTATAGTACCTGCATGTAGCAGGCGCTGATCCCGAATGGCGGTTTGCCTCCTTCGCTCGGTGATAGGTTATTCTTAGCTCCTTCACCTTTGATCTGCACTGCACAGTGTCTCTATCATAACCTCTCTCTGACATGGCCCGAGAAATTATGCCAAATGTATCATAATTTCGCCTGCTGCCGCATAGCTGCGCCTGCACAGCGGACTCTCCCCAGATGCTGATCAGGTCCAGCACCTCTGCTGTGCTCCAAAGGGGTGCACGTCTTCCACGATGGGCCACCATTGCTACTGAAGATCGAAGCTGCACTCCACTCCACGAGGAAGAGAACAGGAAGTGAAACAGATGAGAAATTCGAAAATCCCGGGAATCTGATCAGGGCGGGGACTGTTTCGTCACGGCCACAGAGCAGGTGGGGGGAAGACCAGAGAGGACAACTTTGGAATGCTGGGACACTTCCGGAGGTCAATCATTGCGCGGTAAGCGTACACACGAGTGGAAAGGCGCAACAGCTGTTCCGCGTTAACTGCTACCACCCTCGTCGAGGTGGTTTTTGTATTGCGCTACAACAAGGCAGTTAATGCGCAACAGCCCTATTGCACGTGTGTACGCTGTTGTTGGTATCGCGCAGTAATGGTTGTTAATGCGCGATAAAGTGATCGTGTGTACAAGGCCTCAGTGACTTGGTGATGAGAGCTGAAGGAGCTTGAGAGAAGAAAAGATGCCTCCTGAACAACTCTTCCTGAAAGATGCGGGGTACATCCAATCCAGAACCAGAAAATAGCCTAGGCTTCATCCTGCGCCAGGCAAGTCAAAGGGAGTTTTTCTATTGGCTTGGAGGGAAGTTGGATCAAGCCACAAGATTTCAGCAGCCATTTTGAAGCCAGAGATTTGAATCTGTCCCCCCACCAGAAATTCAATGATATTTGAGTTAAAATTCTGGCTTCATCCCATCTCTGGTAAATATGGGCTTGGGAGAGGGCTGTGGGGGGAAGGGAAGATGAGTAAAGAGACAATTTTGCTGCCTGGAAAATGAAGAATTTTTCTGGTCTGCCCCATACTGAAGAAGTTAATCCCACAGAGGGCTGGTCCAGAACACCCCCTACCCTAACCTCTGATCAACTCTCCTAACTAAAGCAGTCTCCTCTCAGTGAGTCTACCCGTCGCAGATCCATGGCCAGTCCATCAATGGCTCATGGCAAATATTAAAGGTATCACATCAATAATTATGAACTTGAAGTGGTCACATACTGGGCTCCACTATCACAGACAGCCTTTCACTTGAACACATGAAGATCTATGTGTATCGGGCATATGTTATCAGTACACCTTTGTACGGGAGCAAGACAGGAACCTTACATACTCATTGGGAAAAAAGCAGAACAGCTTTCACATGCATTGCCATCATTGAGTTTGTGGGTCCTCCTAGAAGGACAGAGTCCCCAACACTGAGGTGCTCAAGTAGGCCAGCATACCCAGCATGGAAACACTCCTTAAACAATGATGTCTCCGCTGGCTTGTGCATGTGTACCAAATGAAAGATGGGCACATCCCAAAAGACATCCTCTATTGCAAATTGGCATCTGGGAAGATACATAGAAAGGATGCCCAAAATAGCATTTCAAGCAAGCAAGACGTCAAGGAAATGCACATGGGCATGGATGACTGGGAAGCTCACACTGGGCTGCGGCCTTTGGAAACAAGATCTCAATAAAGGCCTCTAAAGCTTGGAAAGGAAGAGGTCCATCTTGGCAGAAGAGTAAAGAGCTTGCAGAAAGCAGAGCACAAAGAGTTGAAACACCCCTTTAAATGTGACAAATGCAGCGGAGATTGTCTCTCTTGAGTGGATCCATTCAGCCCCAGCCACAGCTGCCATAAAACCAACTGGCATATTTTTTCTCTCTCAGAGGTGCATATCCATAGTGTCTCAAGACCGAAGGATGCCTACTGTTGGAGGCTGTGGTGCCAATCTGTCTCACATTATATTAGTCTACCACCTTGTTGGCATAGCAGCTCCCTCCCCATCCTCCATATGACTGCATGGAAACTCTTCTCCAAGAGCTCTGTGGGGCTCATTCTTTGTGTTGCTTTGGAGGGAAAAGGAGAGGATTGGCTCTCCTCAGTCCCAAGAGGCTGCCTCCAGATCAGTTGGTTAACTGGGCACAAGTAAATAATATGGGTTTGAATGCAGCTAGCTAAAAGTAAACATGTACGTCAAGGAACAAAGAACACAAGCCATTCTTACAGGATGGGGACTCTAGCCTGGGAAGCAGGGACCTTGAAAAAGTTTTGGGGCTCATAAGTTTTTGTGGCTCAGTGGGTAAACAGCTGAACATGAGCTCCCCATACAAAGCTGGAACCAAAAGGGCTAATGTGATCCTGGGATGAGTAAGCAAAGGAATCGCAAGTAGGAGCAGAGAGTTCTTTACATCTGTATTTGGCACAGCAGTAGTATAACCCACATACCATTCATCACCATTCATTTTTTGACAGCTCGGTTTCTGGTCCAGGGGTGTCAGCAACCATTTGATATCTGTTTTATATCGAGATTGGATGGGACCAGTGCTGGCAGCCATTTTGATAACTATTTTACATTGAGATTGGCCAGGTTTGTGCTTGTGCATTTTTGGCCTTGTGTGTGTGTGTGTGTGTGTGTGTGTGTGTGTGTGTGTGTGTGTGTAGTGCTTATGCTTGGACACATGAGAGAGGTCTTGGACCTCGGGGAAAGAGAAAGGTTGGGGGGGTCATTGGCCGTTTTGAGCGGGTGAGGAGAAATGGAGGAAAGCTGGGTTGAGAGAGAGGAAATGTGTGTGTGTATGTGTGTAGTGCTCGTGCTTGAACACATGAGCACGGGCTTGGGCCTCAGGCACAGAGAAAGGCATGGGGTGTCATCGGCTATTTTGAGTGGGTGAGACGAAATGGAGGAAAGCCAGGTCTGAAGCTATGTACACACGAGAACACTTGTCCCACAATAAGTTATTGCGGGGCAAGGAAAGTGCTATAAATATAGCGCTTTCTTGTGTACACACGTGCTGTTTCTTTTGCAAAGGAGCATTCACCGTGTGAATGCTCCTTTGCGAAAGAAGAGCAGTGCATGGTGGGCACCTGTCCCACCATGCTCTGCCCACAGCCAGCCCCCTAGCCCAGCTGCAGGGCTTCGGGAGTCAGCAGGCACCACGGTGCTTAAGCGCCGCAGCGCCTGCTGACACCCAAACCAGCTCGGGGTTCGGGTGGCGGCAGAAGCTCCGCCAGAGCGCCTGCTGACACCCGAACCCCTGGACTGAGCTGCGGGGTCGGCTCCGGTCCGAGCCAGCCCCCCAGCTCAGCTCCCGGGCTTTGGGAGTCAGCAGGCGCCGCGGCGCTTAAGCGCCGGAGTGCCTGCTGGCACCCGAAGCCCAGGAACTGAGCTGGGGGGCTGGCTTGAACCGGTGTGGGCAGCTGGTTCTGGGCCAGCCCCCTAGCTCAGTCCAGGGGAGCTGCCAAACCGGGTAGCTCCCAAAAATACTCAATTTCACTGCTCTGCTAGAGCAGTGAAATTGACATATTTGACAGCTCCAATGTCCCAGAGTGGCCTCGATTGGCACTCTGGGACATTTCCGGAGGCTGTCTATTGCGCAAAATGAGTACACACGAGCATTATCGTGGAACAGCTGTTCTGCGATAATGCTACCACTCTCGTTTTGAGTGGTTTAACTGTTGCGCGGCAAGAGGGTGTTGCCGCGCAACAGAGAAATTGATCGTGTGTACGCTACTAGATTTATTGCGTGGTAAGGAGCCTTACCGCGCAATAAAGTGATCGTGTGTACATAGCCTGAGAAAGAGGAAAAGGGCCTGGGGTAAAAGGTGTGTGTGAGAGAGTAAAGGGGATTGGAGTAAAGGCTGAGAGAGTAAAGGGGGATAGAGAAAAAGGAGCGAAGGCTGCGGAGCTGTTACCAGGTTGGTGGCCGGAAGGGAACTGACAGCCGGACCGGGGGCAGCGCGCCTCAGGATCAAACTCCTCCTCTTTGCTGAGCCAATCAGGAGGCAGCTAAAAAAAGACAGCCTTTTTAAAAATGAAGGATGAATTTGACAGAGCAAAGGGTTTGGGGCTGTAAAGAGGATTCGATTGGAATCAAGGGGTATGCAAAAAGGAATTCAATGAGATGTGCGGGGATCAGCTTGACACGGCTGCTCGTGAATATAGACAAACAAAGGCTAGAAAAGAAGCCTGAATGGCCTAGCTGTGGGGAAGAGAGGAAAACGGTAAAAAATGTGATGAAAAATGAAAAAAAGGTGGTGTAGATGGAATAAGCTGTGTGAGGGTCAGCTTGATAACAGCTGTTGGGTTATAAACAAGGAAAGACTAAAAAAGAGGTCTAGCTGGGGAAAGAGAGGAAAAGGGGGGGGGAAAAAGTGAGGAAAAATGGCAAAAATAGGTATAAAGCAAAGCCTGCCAGTTAAAACTACCAAAGAGAGAAGAGGGGTTAGCTTGATACGGCCGCTAGACTAAATCCAAGCAGAGGCATTGAAGAGAGGAAAAAGTTTTGAAGGCAGAGAAAGAGTTAAAGCAGGCTGACAGGCTAGGTCTGTGTTACCAGGGCTGGGAGAAGCAGTTCCTGCTGCAGAATCCTTTTTTTTTTTAAGCTAGGTTGATATAAAGAAGGGTCTGCTGACTTAAAAACAATTAGAGGACAGAGAAAAGAGCCTCTTACACAGCAGAAATAATAAAAAAGGACTAGTTTGATATAAAGAAAACCAGAATCTAAAAGCACACACAAAAATAGAGGACAGAGAGAAAAAGTCTGATACTCCTGCTGTAGAGAGAGGAAAAAAAGTGAGCCAAACGTGGCTAGTTTGATACATCTGCTAGGTTAAATCATTGAGGAGAGGAAAAAGTTTTAAACAGGCAGAGAAATCTTGTCTGAGTTGAGAATAGGCAGGCAGAGGGGAGAGAGAGCACAGTGGAAATAATAGTAAAAAGGACGAGTTTGATATAAAGAAAACCAGAGTCTAAAAGCACCATAAAATGCCCCCCAAAACAAAAAAAGCAGGGGCTGGCTTGACTGTGAGTTGGCGAGAGGTCAGCATGGTTCTTTGAGTCAGGCACAGGCAGAGAAAGAGATCCCACGGCAGAATCTAAAAAAAAAAAGAAGGAAAAGGCCCAAAATTGAGGTTCAATTGAACTAGCTGGGGAAAAAGAAAATTAAGGACTAATTTGATATAAAGAAGATTCTGCTAGTTTAAATCCAAGCAGACTAGAGAGAGGAAACGTTTTAATCCAGCAGGCTGACAGGATGCCAGTGTTTCAAGGAGAGGAGTATTTTGCAGAGGCTGCCGGGTGAAATCAGGAAGTGGTTCTCCGTCACTACTACCCCTGCAGTTAGCACTATTGTAAATGGCCCTTTGCTTGGCAGCATCAGCAGAGAGGCCATGGAACGAAAGGCAAATGGAGAGTCTCTCCCTTTGAGGTTGTCCCGCAGAGGCAGGGAGGAAGGAGCTGTGCTGGCACTGGTCAGTTGGAGAGCTAAAGAATGTGGGTCTGCAGGGCTGTTAACCCAGGACATTGCAATGGAGACAGGAGAAAACAGGAAATGGAGGAGGCCATATGTCAGATGCCATAAAGAGGATACTTGCCAGTCCTTATGCCCTGAAGTGTAGAAAATTCCTGACCATTGCACTTACCATCCTGACAGCAGTATCCAAGCAAGTGGATTGTAGCTGTGCATTATTGTGATATTTTACATGTCATGAGTGCAGGAGACAGCTGAAGAGTGGTGGATTGATGTTTTCCATCCCATCATCTTCAGCAGCTGCTGCATATCAAGTGGTAAGTGAAGATCAGCAATGTGGATGTTCATAGCTGCACCGCCCTCTGCACAGCGTGCCCTCCGCACATATGGTGGTGCCCGGGAGTGTAGAATGGCATGCCTTACTACAAATGTTATGGCATGGCAGTCTTAAAGCAGGCACCCAGCCCAGGTTCCTGTATATGGGTGTGGATCAGCCATGATAGGAGGAACAATTCTGAGAAGGGCTGCTTGAAAATTTTACATAAGAATGTAAGAATGGCCTTACTGGGTCAGACCCATGGTCCTGTATCCTGGCTTCCAGCAGTGGCCAGTGCCAGAGGCTTCAGAAGGACTGAACAGAACAGGGCAATTATTGAGGGATCCTGCCCCTGCCGTCCAGTCCAGTTTCTGGCAGTCTCCACTGTAACTTTTTTTTCTCAACAGAAAGTTACTTTCCCCACAATGGAATTCTTTAAGGAAAACTGTCCAATTTGGTCAAAACCCAAAACTGTTGTATTTCGTTTACTGAAAACTGCAACATTTCCAGGATTGTTTCATTGGGCTGGTAGATTTTTTTGACAAGCTCCACCCAAAATTTTAAATAAATAAATGAAAGCAACCACCAGTGAAATATGTTCTGTTGATCTTTTTCTTTCCATGAAAAAAAAAAAAAAACCCTTCCTAGTTCCAAGCAGAGCTTGGGACTCCAGTTGCGTCACTCACCCTGTGATGAACGCAAAGTTATCATCCTTTGAACACTGAATTCATAAGAACTAAAAGTAGGAACCATGATTGCTCACCTTCAGGCTAGTAAAAAGAGGGGAAATCCAATTGAACTGATAGTGCTAGACCAGAAGAGAATAGTTAGGGGATTTCTGGTAAAGGAACCAGCAAGGTCTTTAAAGCTTTTCACTCTCACCTCCAGTCATCCCAGGCCTGATGAATTCTATCATGTGTTTTATCGCACAAAACCAACTCCAATTTATGAGCCACAAACAAAAGGTGATTTAAGTTGCTCAAAGGAGGAGTGCAGGTGTTGGCAGTAACTTCCTTAAAGAGAGCACTCCAATGGGTGAAGCAGAAAGGCTTTTTCAGGGTCCGTGGGCCTGCCCTTGAGAGCTAATGTGTTATGTTTACCTTAATCAAAGACTACATTTTCAAGTGCCCTCATTACAAACTCCATCTCTGATCCCTCTCACTGGGAATAAAGACTCTGCCCGTGGTACCAAGGTAAGGATTTTGGAGTGGAGTCAAATCCAGCTGGCACTACAAGAGATAAAAGATGCAAAAAACATGTTCATTTAAAGTTAAGTCAGTTCAAAAGACACCCAGGGAACAAATTCCCTGTGTTGGAAGGGCCATTTTACTGTCACTAGCCTGGGGAGCCAAGGCTCCAAAGGAGCCTCACCTCCACCTGGACCTAACTAGTCGACTTAGAGAGTTTAGTGTAGACTCTCTAAGTCAACTTAGTATGGCCCACCTTAAGTCGACTTAGGAGTCCTGTGTGGACTCTCTAAGTCGACTTAATAAGGTCGACTTAAAGTTGACTTAGTAAAGTCGACCTAAATTTCCCAGTGTAGACATAGCCTGAGAGACCCACTCAACATATTTCAGAGATATTTTTTTCTCAAATTACAGCTATTAAAATATTTTTTGCAAAAAAAAAACCCAAATCTATTTTTAAAGATATTTTGTAAAATGCTTTGCAATTTATTTTAACTTTTGTGTGTGTCATTTTTTCCTCTTTATTCCCTCTCTTTTCATGGGAGGACAGGTTGGGAATTCATAATGGAAGAAGTAAAAAAGAGAAAGGAAAAAACAAAAGAAAACAAAGTGGAAAGTAAAAGAGGATAAAATGAAAAAATATTTTTTAAAAATTCACACCCCAAAATCAGGAAGTCAATGAAAAAAGGGTTATTTTCAATACCTGTCCAAGAAAAACAACTTTGAAATCATGAATTAAAATGTTATTTAATTTTTTAACCACTTTCCTCACCACTGATAACATGAGACAAACTAACATGCAGAGCAGGCCATATTAATCCTTTGTAGCTCTCACAGAGGTGCATGTTCAGCTGCAGCTGGTGGGTCTGTGAGGATGTGCTGAGTGGGCGTTAAGCCTCACAACAGACACCTGTAACATCCTGTGATGTTTACAAATTCTCTCCCCTTTCAGACCCAGTGGGCAGAAAGGCTGAACGGCCTCAAAATTAAAGTGTCTCACTAACTATTTAAAAGGCACTAATGATGTTCAGTACCAATATTTCTGGAACTGGCCTATAGTAGCTCGTGACAGGATTGTCTGTCATCTTAAGAGGCTGTTTAGATTTTTATTTGTTTAATTTTTTTCCTTAGTAATTCAGGTCTTGCCACTTTTTTTGTGTAGGATGATGGCAGGAGCAAATGGAATGTGAGTCAGACTTTATATTAAGGGCACATTTATAAATAGTGCCTAAAAGGCTAATAAAAGAAGAATAGATGTTCTGGTAAATTGTTAACCGAGTGTTACAGAGTTAAACAGGTTGCCTATAACACATACCACTCTATATCTGTAACATGCTTAGAAACTCTGATTAATCTTTTCAATTGTTGATAAATGTAGCCATAATATAAAGCAGGAAGAGGCTGGGAATGATGTGTGCGAGGGAGCACAGCTTTGTAGGGGAAGGCAAAGGCAGAAGTAACTCACTGGCAGGAGTGTGTCGTAGGTCATCCTCCAGGCCCCGTTTGGAAAGAACATGAGCTCCTCAGCAGAACAGCCCTAGCTTCATCTATCTAATAGCCTCTTCTGCAATGTAATTGCAAATGGGTGATGGAGAGACCTGTGTGACCAATGCCTTTTGGGGTCACTGGCAATGCTGAAAATTTTTTAAAACAATTTTAGTTTTGAGTATTTTTGTAACTTTATTTTTAAAAGTAAAATTAAAGGAAATTTCAAAACTAAGTCATTTTAAATTTTAAAAAATCTAAAGTTCTCATTGCGACATTGTCAAAATGCAGTGATTAATTTTTTTTCTAATGTTTTTGTTTTTCAACCAAAACAATTCAGTGAAATGGACATGAATTCACAAAATGTTATCAGTGCTGCCAATTCTGCATTTTTAAATACAATTTTTTTTTGTTTGTTTTCACTCAGCTCCCGTTACAGAATTACTCCCAGGGATTATTCAGTGTCTTAATTTCAAACAAATACATAATTTGAGAAAATAACAATTCGAGAACACAGGAAAGAAAGAACATGGCAAGCAACCAGCTTGACTTAGCAGAGAAATCTTTAACACAAAAAAGGAAGCTTGCATCGAAGTGGAAGCTTGGAGAGATGACTAGGGAGGAGGAGTATAACAATACTGCTTGAGCCTGCAGGAGTGAAATCAGGAAGGCCAAAGCACCACTGGAGTTGCAGCTAGCAAAGGACTTGAAGGGCAGCAAGAAGAGTGTCTACAGATATATTAGCAACAAGAAGAAGGTCAGGGAAAGTGTGGGCCCCTTACTGAATGAATGAAGGAACCTGGAGTCAAATGATGTGGAAAAAGCTGACGTTTGCATTGGTCTGCACAGACAAGGTCAGGTCCCATACTACTGCATTGGGCAGCACAGCATGGGGCGGAGGTGAGCAGCCTTCAGTGGGGATAGAACATGTTCAGGATTATTTAGAAAAGCTGGACATGCACAAGTCCATGATGCTGGATGCAATGCATCAGTGCTGAGTGAGTTAGCTGATGTGATTGCAGAGCCATCGGCCATTATTTTTGAAAACTCGTGGTGATCAGGGCAGGTCCCAGACAACTGGGAAAAGACAAATATAGTGCCCATCCTTAAAAAAAGGAAAGGATGAAGATCTGGGGTAATTACAGACCTGTCAGCCTCATCTCAGTCTCCAGAAAAATCAGGAGCAGGTCTTCAAGGAATCCATTTTGAAGCACTTGGAAGAGAGGAAGGTGGACAGGAACAGTCAGCATGGATTCACCAAGGGCAAGTTGTGCCTGACCAGCCTGAGGCCTTGTACACACTACAGAGTTATCGTGCGGCAAGGCTCCTTACTGCGCGATAACAATCAAAGTGTCCACACATGAAAGCTTCTTGTTGCGCGGCAACAGCCTCTTGCCGCGTAATATGTAAACCACCTCAAACGAGGGTGCTAAGGCTTACCACGGAACAGTTGTTCCATGGTACAGCCTGTATGGACACTTGTTGCGCCATTGACAGCCTCCGGAAATATCCCAGAGTGCCAAACCAGGCCACTCTGGGACATAGGAGCTGTCAAATATGTCAATTTCACTACTCTAGCTGAGCAGTGAAATTGACATATTAAAATACCCAGGTTTGGTGGCTGGGGGATTGGCCGGCTGGACCGGTGAGGGCAGCTGGCTCGGGCCACCCGCCTAGCTCAGCCCCGGGGCTGCTCTCGCTGTTCAGGTCAGCCCCGGGGCTGAGCTAGGGAGTGGTACGAACCGGCTGCTCTCACCGGTTCAGGCCACCCCCCAGTGAAGCTAAAGGGCTTTGGGTGGCGGTGGGAGCAGCTCCCGCTGCCACTCGAAGCCCCGGGGCTGAGCTATGGGGGTGGCCCGAACCGGCGCGAGCTGGCGGTTCGGCCCACCACGCACCACTCTTGTATCGCAAAGGAGCATTCACACGGCGAACGCTCCTTTGCGATTTAAGTAGCAGGTGTGTACACACCAAAGCACTATAAATATAGCGCTTTTCTTGTCCCGCAATAGCTTTTATTGCGGGACAAGTTTGTAGTGTGTACATAGCCTGATTGTCTTCTATGATGAGGTGACTGGCTCTGTGGATGCAGGAAACTGGTGGACATGATATACCTTGACTTTAGCAAAGCTTTTGATATGGGTTCCCACAGTATTCTTGCCAGCAAGTTAAAAAGGTGTGGGTTGGATGAATGGGCTAGAAGGTGGAAGGAAAGCTGGCTGGCTAGATCATCGGGTACAGTGGTGTAGTGGGACTCTGGCTACAACCAATAGCTCCGGCCCTTTAGGTTCTTTTGGATTCAGTAGACACAGCACCAAGGAGGTAAAGAGTAAAAGCAAATTACTTTTAATAGGGTACAAGCAAAAGGGGGGTGGGGGAGAGAATAGGAGAGAAAGTCCAATGCTTACTCCCCTTCTGCAGACGGGAACCCCAAGCAAGGCTACTGCAGGCCAGAAGCTTAGAAAGCGATGCTCCAAGGCAATCAGCACAGCAGTTGTCCCATCGGTGAAGTTCCAAAGAGGAGGGGTTTGAGCATGAACTTATTTTACACACACTTTTTTACACACTAACACATACAACTAACTTTTTTCCCACCTAGTTACTACATTAGCATGACCCCAGGGTCATTAGAAATATTACCTTGTTTTTCTGCAAGAAACAATAACAGCCTTGGTTCCCACCAGTGAGGGAGGAAAGACATTCCAATCCCCATTGATAATGGGGGAGACACATTTCAAGGCTGACAGTACCAGCCTTACATCAATCACACAGTATCTGGGAATTGTCATACACATGCAGGGTTGTTTACCAGGTCAGGGCTACAAGGTGACTTTACCCTCTACTCAGCTGTATATTGTTACATAATCTTCCATTAATACTACACTCCACCCCTTAAATGGTGAAGTCGTTTGTAGCCCTGATGGGGGGTACCTATGGCCAAATTTACCCTTAACTTTAAGGCTTGCACCTTTTTCCATACTTTCCAAACCCTACAATATAATATACCAACTAAAAATAACAAAAGCACACAAACACCTAAAATTACAACCATAGGCTATGTCTACACTTGCACTTTTAAGACGACTTTAACTAAGTCGACTTACCTAAGTCGACTTAAAGTTGGCTTAGTTAAGTCAATTTAGTGTGTCTACACTTAAAATTAAAGTTGACTTAAAGGGGAACTTACAAAGTCAACCTAGAGCATCCACACTGTATGCTCTAGGTCGACTTTGTGGGGCTAGAGGGACCTTGGGCAGGTCCACAGTGGCAGGGGGGGCACCCCCTGTGTACAATGGGGCAAAGGGAGACAGGGACCCTGGCAGGGCAGAGCCCTGTGTGTGATGCTGTCTGGATTTAGGGAAGCATTTATGA
>ML685815.1:11144934-11165985 GCA_007922175.1 Pelusios castaneus
ATGAGATATCCATTGAAAATAATATCATAAATGCTTCCCTAAATCCAATTCCAAAGGGGTAGCCGTGTTAGTCTATTGTAGAAAGACAACAGAGTCTTGTGGCACTTTTCTCCCACGAAAGCTCATGCGATTAATAAATCTGTTAGTCTTTAAAAGTGCCACAAGACTCTGTTGTCTCCCTAAATCCAGACAGCATCACACACAGGGCTCTGCCCTGCCCTTTGGGGGGATTGCCAGGCTCCCCCTGTGCCCCCCCCCCCGGCAGGGAGGGCATTGGTGTAGTCCTGGGTTAGCCCTAAGTCGACTTAGGGCTACCCCACATCTACATTGGCTTAATTCGACTTTAAAAAGTCAAATTAAGCCTTAAGTCTACTTAAATCTAGGTTTAATAAAGTCAACTTAATTTTCATTAAGTCAACTTCATTTTGCTTAAGTCAACTTAAGCAAGCTGCTTAAGGAAACTGTAGTGTAGATGCAGGGCAAATTAAGTCGACGTAAGCCAAGCTTAAGTCGACTTAATTTACCAGTGTAGACGCAGCCATAGGGTGTAGTAATATATGAAAAACATTTGAGGCCTTTGAGGACCATCCAGAAAAAACATCCCACCAATGGTGAATGGTGCGCCTTTGTTCTTCAGTGGCAGTTTGCTTTAATATTCCTGCATTGCGTATTACATTTACCTGATTTTGTGAAAAATATGCAGCAGAATTATTAAGTTATCGGGTAACTTCTCGGGTTTGGTCTAAAAACTTTTGCAAGGTGGGAAACACAATTAAGACAGGGAATTGATATGAAGGCATTAAATTAAATTTCCAGTTGGCATTTTCGCGCTTTAATGGGGTACACCAGTGAATGTGTTTATAAAAAAGGAAAGGTCTGACTTACACTTTACAATGGGGGCATTTAAATATTGATAATCGTCCCATAAAATGGGGTGTGGCATTGCCACACATATAAACCCATTGCCCTCATCATAAATAATGGTGTTATTTAACAAGCATTCCTGCCATTGGCAGACTTCTGACTTTTGCTGAAAAGTACAGGGCTCTGGGTAAGGCTCCAAAGTAGGGCATACGCATTCTGAGGTCCAGTTTTCACACTCTTGTATATTATAAGTATGGTTGGTATGTGGATCAATCCACCCACCCAGAAATTTGGGCTTCCAAAATCTAATGGCCATCACATGGGGGAGTACCACATATTTGCACAGTACAAGATGACTGGATCGATTGTAGGCCAAGGCAAAACTAAAAGAAAAATGGGACTGATTAAACCATAAGGTATCTGCACAGGTATTAATCCACACCTGTGTGGGGACATCGAACAGAGTGCGAATCCATATCTCATTACCAGTGGACATTCCTAACATTAACATATGCATTTGCTGCATGTCAATTAATTGGGAAGTTATACACACAGTTACATTAGCAAGGAGCCTTGAAGCCTTCTGCTTATAGTCCAGGTAGTCTTATTTAACAGACTCCACATTTCCCAATTATCCTGAATGTGTTGTATGCTATTTTTGGCTGCAATTGGGAGCCATTTTGCAATTAAGGATAATGACTTTGCATCTAGAGAGCCTAACATTTGTAACTTACTACGTATGGCTTCAATATCATAAGAATTCAATACACCAGCTCTGGCTCCGAGGCCTCCCAGTATGGTAGCACCCAAATCTCAACGCACTTGAGAGAACTTGGGCCACTGTTGAGCAAATACAGAATCAGTGTATGGTTTACATCCAGGATTAATTAAGCCAATATTGGCTGCACTAATATCTATGGTGGCTTGTACCTGTACTACATGGGGTGCAACCATAACTTTGGTACACGTGCTGGGGGGTATTGCCACGTGAGGTGTAAAAGACTGTTGTGGGACGACATAGTGGGCTCCAATTAAAATTTGCGACCATGGATTTAAACCATTAATTTTAGTGGAATTCCATGCCAGCCAGGTTTCACCAGCTGACAATGTAATGTTTACACTACCAACAGCAGTTTGCATTTTAGTATTGCATGCACCAGTTACATTACTGTCCCAAACATACTCTGTTATAGCAATACAAGTCTTAATCCATGAGGTATTGTTAGCCCAATGTACTGTAAAAGTAAGGGTGTCATTTTGCCCCAGGGCCCAAAGTTTGGATCCAATCACGGCGGTGTACTTTGGGTAGTATCCTGTAGGACAATAAGTTATGTTGGCCATATAGCAGGAGCGTCTGTAAGTACAGGTGAAATCTTCAATGGTGAAATTCTTTGGAGTTACTTTCCATCCTAGGGCATGTTTATAGTGATGCTTAGTAGTGGCAGAGCTGATGTAGCTGGCATTTGGTGTCCAAAGTTCACATAGCACGACCCATAGAAGACACAGGAAACCCCACATGGCTATTCATGAGTCTGTAATCGTGAGGAAAGATAGCAAATAGGTGAATTTTCTCTCTTTGGTACCACCCAGTAGGTGTTCCCTTGTCCTGGGCCTATTATTTCCCCAGACTTAGGCACTCCTATGGTTCCCTTTGGGGGTAAAATCCAGATTTTTCCTGCCGGTGGAGCCATTTGGGGATCTTTAGTCTCTGGGGGTGGTTCAGGGAGGATACAGTTTGAGTCCCCTTTAAAGCGAGCATAGGGGTTACTGCCCTGCAGTGGCCAATTATTAAGGTGAATAATGGCCATAGGTAGGGCCTTGACCCAGCCCTTTAAAGATCCATCTGGTGTCAGTTTACGAATTTGCTGCTTTAAAAGGCCATTGATTCGCTCTACTAGGCCTGCTGCTTGGGGGTAATACGGAACGTGTAATAACCAGTGCACCCCAGTTTCTTGGGCCCACTGCTGGACTAATGCCCCTGTGAAGTGGGAACTTCTGTCTGACTGAATTTCAGAGGGTGTACCATATAGCTGGCTACGCCGCTGCAGAGCCTTGACTGTATTTTGCTGAGTGGCTCAGCGAAACGGAATGGCAAAAACCAAACCTGAAAAGGTGTCCACAGCAAGTAAAGCATATTGACTTCCCTGTGAAGTGGGCATGGGGCCAATGTAGTCCACTTGCCAGACTTCCCCAGGGCGGGTTCCCATAAGGATTTGCCCAGCAGGCCGGCTGGGGACCATGTGTCCTCGGGCATTTTTGCATATGGGACACTGCTCTACCACACTGCGAGCAGCAGATGTAGTAACTGGAATAGCACGAGCTTTGGCCCACATAACAGTACGCTCCACCCCTGGGTGGCCTGCTCTTTCCTGGGCCCATTGAGTTAACTTGAGGACCTCGTCAGACTCCTGAGGGGTTTGTGACACCTTGTGCACAGCCGCTAAGGCATCAGCAGCTGCATTTAACTGGGCCTCCTCTGTGGGCTGCTTAGTATGAGCATGTGTGTGCCCCACCTTAAACTGATGTCTTCCCAAATTTCCTGCCCCCACCCTGGTTTGCCCTGAACACAGCGGTTATCCTGTTACCACTGAGTGGCCCATATGGCAAGCCCATTGGCTACAGCCCAGGAGTCTGTATATATTAGGCACTCAGGATCTCCTAACTCTATTGCCTTAGTAAGAGCCAGCTGCACTGCTTGTAACTCAGTGTACTGGCAGGACTGGTTGCAGAGGCGGCTTTTGGGGCAGGCGAGGCAGGTGGCCGCCTAGGGCCCCGAGCACTAAGGGGCCCCGTCAGTGGTCAGGGCCGTCGCCTGCTTCTCCTGCCAGTGGTGGCACTGGTGCTGGGCATGCGCCCCGAGTCCCAGGACCAGGGCCCCAGGTCTGGCAGTGGCAGGGACCTGGGGCCCAACACGCCACCGCTGGGGCCGTGGATCCAGGCCCCTGCCACGGCTGCAGTGGCCAGAACTGGGGCCAACCTGGCCACAGCGGCTGGATCCGGGCCCCAGCAGGACCATGGATCCAGGGCCCAGCTGGCTGCTGCTGGCCTGATCTGGTCCTGGGGAGACGAATTTGGGTCCCCCCTCCCAGAATGGATTGGGGGACCCCCTGCAACAGATTGGGCCCGCCCTGTGGGATGGATCGAGGCCGGGCCGCAAACCTATTTTGGGGGCAGCAACGCCCCTCCTACTTGGGAGCTGCAGCCAGCGTGGGGCCTTTCAAATCTCCTGCCCTGAGCACGGGAGCAGCCTGGCCAGGGAGGACTGTGGCTGCCCCTGCAGCGCTGGCCAGGTAAGAGGGGTGGGCCAGGAGAGTTGGGGAACTGGTGGGCGGAGAAGGGGGTGGGGTCAGGTAGCCAGCGAGTGGAGCTGGGGGTGCAGTGAAGGTAGCCCACGATGGGGGGGCAAGGTTACAGATGGGGACCCCTGTGTGCCTATAGGGGGCCCCACAATAGGCCTTTGCCTAGGGCCCCCAATAGCCAAAGGCCACCTCTGACTGGTTGGCCCCTTCCTGAGTAAAATGGATTCCCCGCTGCCCTTGAATGGCTGCTGCTCTCCACACTCGCTTCGGCCCTCGGTACCCAGCACTGCCGTCAGTAAAGCAGGGCCAGCGGCGTCCCGTACGGGGCCCAGGCGGCCATTCCTTTCCTGGCCGGCACTGGGAGGACAGTCTCCACTGCTGCAGGGAGGCGGGCGACCTCCTGGTGCAGGGACGAGACTCCCGTGGGGCCAGGCTTAGTTGGTTCCTGAATACACCGTTTCCACGTTAGCACAACACTGGGGAGAGCACGCCCTGTTCTGGGTCCAGGCGGGGCGCAGGATTACCTGCCGTCCCTGTTTCTTGCAGAGCCATGTAACACGCCAGGACTGTCTGCTCTATGGGGTGTAGTTTGCAGCTGCTCCCTGCAAAGTTTTACTCCAAAAGCGGAGAGGGACTCGGCCCTGACTGTCTGCCAAAGACTCCAAGCAGCCACTCCCCCCGGAACTGACACCTGCAGCTCGGCGGGGCCGGGGCTCCAGGGTCCTAGTGCCGTAGCTGTTACCACTGCCTGCTTAGCTAACTCCCAGGCTCTGCCTGCTCCTTTCCCCAAGCGAAATCTACTTTTTTCTGCTAACTTTGTACAAGGGTTGTAAAATGCTCTATAAATGGGGAATAAAGGAGTGCCAGTACCCCAGTAATCCCACAAAATGCTGCACCTCCTCTTTAGAAGAGGGGGGGGGGGAACTGACGAAATTTTGTTCTTTACAGGATCAGGTATTAACTGCTGGCCATCAGACCACATAATGCCCAGAAATTTTACAGAGGTTGCTGGCCCCTGAACCTTGTCCGGATTGATGACCCATCCCCTTTCTTTTAAGTGTGTCTGTATAGCCTCCAAGGTTTGGCTTACAGCTTCCTCAGATTTTCCCTGGACAAGCACATCATCAATATAATGAGTTATCTGTACTCCATCAGGCACCTGCAAATTTTGCAAGTCCCTAGCCCTGAGCCCATGGCATAGAGTGGCTGTGTGTAGATAACCTTGAGCTAAACAACAAAATTGGAATTGTTGACCCTCCCACGTAAAAGCAAATTGTGGTCTGGACTCCGGGGTAATCGGAATACTGAAAAATGCATTAGCAATATCCAACATTCCCATTCAGGGCTGTGGTCCTTTGGCAATGCGTTCAGTCAGGGCAACACTATCAGGTACAGCAGATACTAGAGGGGGAGCCTGTTGGTTAAGAGTTCTGAAATCCACCGTAAGCCGCCATGATCCATCTGGCTTTTTTACGGGCCAAATGGGGCTGTTAAACGGAGAGGGAGCAAGTTCAATAATTCCAACCTGCAGCATGTCTTGGATAGTTTTGCTGATCTCTTTATGGCCCCCAGGCAAGCGAGACTGTTTTACAAACACTGGCTGAGAGGGTGGGGGAATGCTAAGGGGCTCCCATTTGGCTTTCCCGACCGAGATATCCCGCACTCCAAAGCTAAAACGGCTTCCTGGCAGTGTCATCTGCAATCCCCTCAAACAGTCCATTCCCAAAATGCATTCACCCCCTGTGTTAGCAACCACAATGGGACAGGAAGTCATAGGTAGGATTCCAATTCCAAGGGGCAGCTGTGTCCCCCTCCAACTCCCTGGAGGGTTACTGCAGTGCCCCATACATATGCGGAGAGCCATGAATCACTGTCACTTCTGCTTCAGTATCCACTAAAGCCATTACCCATTGTAAATGCTTCCCCTTTTTAATGGTTAATTGGACATAAGGCCAAAAGTCCCCAGGTGGGAGTTGCAGGCGTAACCCGGGGTCCTGGCCTTTACCTCATTGCTGCGGTTGCGAACGTAGCCATTGCCCTGGTGGAGCTGGTACCTGCGGGGCAGTGGGCGACACTGCAGGGGGACCCCTCGTATGTGGTGGAGGGGCAGCAGTCACCCCCTCTCAGGGTGCTCCAGGGTGGTGCAGTGCCCGATAGCACTTAACAATCTCAGAGGTGGGTTTTCCATTTATCTCCTCCTTAGACACCCCAGCAGCTAACAGAGCCAGGAACATATCACAGCGTGATGGCTTGGGGTGCTCAGAGGCAGCCTGCTGTACTGCATGAACCTTTTTTTGCTGAGGGTGGGCCCGATCCTTCCCCCACATCCCCTGCCTGAGCCAGGACAATCCTAATTGTCTATGATTCTGTGATTTATGGGTTTATTAATTACTTGTTCAAATTACGTATTAAGAGCTAGTTAATTCTAATCCTATAAACACAAACAATGAAACATTTAGTATGGCTGGAAGTTCTGGGTCATTCTTCTGCCAATTTTCCTTACAGTTCAGAGCTGATTACGTATCTGAAAACAATTCCAATAAAATATTCCACGAAAAGCAGTAAAACTCAGTTCCATAGCACTTAATTCTGTGGATTACCCTGTGAAAATAACACCGTGGCTGGGACATCATTTCCTTCACTCCTTCTAATAGGCAGAATTTCTTTGAATGTTGCCCATTCTACCTGAAAACCACAACCCACCTTGTCTACAAAGAAACAGAAATAAAGTACAAAGTACCCTTCAACTTTTGATTTACAAAAACAACTTACAGGCAAGAGGAAGTGATTGGCAACATTAAATTGAGTAAACAAGTGGGAAACCACGGAGCCAATTCCCATTAACTGGGATAGCAGAAAAAACATCCTCATATGCACATTGTTCCATCACCTAAACCAGTGCTTTTCAAACTTGTTTTCTTGGGACCCAGTTGAAAAAAAATCATTTATGCCCATAAACCAACAATTACATCTTTGAGCAATGCATTCCAGTCTTTTGTCAGTGGCAGCAGGGGGTGCCACGACCCAGTGCCTGAGTGTCTGTGACCCAGTACTGGGTCCTGACCCTAAGTTTGAAAACCACTGACCTAAACAACATGGCAAACCCCTTCTGTACCATTTTGGTTTCCCCAGATTCTCATAGCCAAATCCTTACCTGTAAAAGCCAATGAGATGCAAGCAGGTGCAGTGGCTTCGTTGGGCTTGCAGGCCAGAAGGCAAAGCGTTTCAATGGCAAAGCTTCTCCACATTGGGTGCATCTACACTTGTAAATTAAGTCGACTTAAGCAGGCTTAATTTACTCTGTGTCTACACTTGAGTTTCCTTAATTCGACTTAAGCAGTTTCTTAAGTTGAATTAAGGAAAAGTTAGTTTGAATTAGTTTTACTTCAAACTAACCCTTAATTCAAACTAGTTAGTTCGAATTAAGTCAATGTGGCCATGTTTGTTAACAAGTAGGTGATATGAGACCGTATCAAAAGCCTTACTAAAGTCTAGATATACCACATCTACCACTTCCCCTCTATCCACAAGGCTTGTTACTCCATCATAGAAAGCTATCAGGTTGGTTTGACGTGATTTGTTCTTGACAAATCCATGCTGACTATCTGTTAACACCTTATTCTCTTCTAGATGTTTGCTAATTGATTCCTTAATTATTTGCTCCATTATTTTTCCTGGTACAGAGGTTAAGCAGACTGGTCTATAATTCCCTGGGTTGTACTCATTTCCGTTCTATAGCTGGGCACTATATTTGCTCTTTTCCAGTCCTCTGGGACCTCTCCAGTCTTCTATGATTTTTCAAAGATAATAGCCAATGGCTCAGATATCTCCCGCGTCAGCTCCTTGAGTATTCTAGGGTACATAACATCAGGCCCTGGTGACGTAAAGACATCTAACTTGTCTAAGTAATTTTTAACTTATAGGTCCTATTGGGCTGCTGTCTCCTTGTAGGAAAGATGGTGTGTAGTTTGAAGGTGCTGCAGGTTCCAGTCATACATATCCTGGTTTACAAAGGCCATTCAGGTGTATGGATGGAGAGAAAAAGGAATGGCTGACACAACATGAGAATTTGAGGAAGTGTCTGGGGCTAAGCAGCAGAAACAAAGAGGATGAGCTGTTCAAAGAAGGGTAGGGAGAGGGAATTCAGGCTGCAGGAGAAACTTTTGCCAGTAGTGTACTGTGGGACAGAAGTGTGATATATAAACCTTTGGGGACACATTACTATACTAGCAGAAGTTTCTAGACGCAGTTAACTTACTATAAAAGGTTTTGTCATGCTGGGGGAAATGGCGTAAATTACACTGGCAAAAAGCACTCTCTTGCTGGTAAAAGCTTCATCTCTACACTGGAGGTTTGCTGACAAAGCTATACAAGAATGTTGAGGCTCTAGTCCTTTTCACAGCAAACATTGCTAAATCCCTTGCATTACATAAAGAGAAAACCCAAAGTAACAGTGCTTAGAAATGGATCAAAATTAATTCTGGCTGACAAATGGCAGATATTTTCCACAGAAAGTTACAAATGAAAAAAGAATATTTCATTTTGTTCAACATTTTTTTAAAACCAAAGTGTTCCATTGTGGTTTGATTTTAATTTTGTTTTTTCCTCCTCTTTCTTTTCCCTCCCTTAAAAAGGTAAAAATGGAGAAAGATGGGAAGTTTTTTCAAAATATCATAAAGCAAAAAAAAAAAAAAAAAAAAAAAACCCAAACCAAAAAAACCCCCAATTCATTTTAGAATTTTTTTTTTAAAAGTGGAAATATTTGTTTCCTTGAAAAACCAATTCTATTTAAGAATTAATAAAAATTTCAACCAACTCTGATCAGAATTAAAATAGTGCTGGGTTGCTAACTCCAGGAAGATGTAGTCAAATTCCAAAGGGGTAGCCGTGTTAGTCTATTGTAGAAAGACAAGAGAGTCCTGTGGCACTTTTAAAGACAAACAGATTTATTTATCGCATGAGCTTTCGTGGGAGAAAATCCCACTTCGTAAGACGCAATGGGATTTTCTCCCACGAAAGCTCATGCGATAAATAAATCTGTTAGCCTTTAAAAGTGCCACAGGACTCTGTTGTCTTTCCAGGAAGATGGTTTTTAAATAAAGGTTGTCATCTTCTCTTTGTTCAAGTTCTTCACCTCCCAGAAAGGGAACACAAAGGAGTGTAGGTACATCTCAATTAATTACATTTTTTTAAAGTTTAATTTAATATTGGGGACCTGTTTGCTTTGTGTGAGGTTTCGGCAGTATAATATAGGCTACAAAAGCACAGGCCAAATGCAACATGAGTTAGGTGAAAAGAAAAGATATCCCAGATATAGAGCACTTGTGCTAATCTTACCAGAGGGGTACTAGAATCTCTCACCCTAGGACAGTGGCTTTTTCTGTAAGCCATCCTGCTGCTTGGATGTATTGCATTGCAATCTGGTGTGATTTTATTTACAGTCAAAGGAGTTCCAACAGCCCTGAAAACAATATCCCTTGTTTAAGTGCAAGACAAGAGTGGCTACCAGGTACTACAGAAGAAACACATACACTGTGCTATCTCCTGGGGTGCTTCTATACTTGTAAATTAAGTCGATTTAAGCAGGCTTAAGTTGACTTAATTTACTCTGTGTCTACACTTGAGTTTCCTTAATTCGACTTAAGCAGTTCCTTAAGTCGAATTAAGGAAAAGTTAGTTTGAATTAAGTCAATGTGGCCATGTTAGTTCGAACTAACTGCTTAGTTCGAACTAACCAGCACACTGAGCTTAATGCAACTGACTAATTCGAACTAAGCAAGTGCCAGGCATGGCACTTGCTTAGTTCGAACTAGCATTCTAGTGGGGCCATGCTAGTTCGAATTAAGTTAATTCGAATTAATTAAAATTAGTTCGAAATAGTTAGTTTGAATTAACTAATTCAAACTAACTTTGGTAAGTGTAGACATAGCCCTGGAGACTACTTTTATTCTTTCTCTTCAGTCTGATGGAAAGCTGTGTTAGACTGACGGGATACAGTCCCTCTTTTTATAGAAAAGTATATGTAACGCAAATGAAGCCAGAATGGGTCTTCACTTTCCTCTAGTGGCGCGATTATATACACTTACGAGCCTGTCACTTGTCCTCATATGTTCAGCTCAGGCTGTCAAGGTTACTTCTTTGCTCTTTTCAGCTTCAACACCTGCAAACTATCCAGCTATGGTCATTGTGACATTTGAAAGGATACAGCTCCAATGCCTCACATCATTCCCCTTTCATGCTGAGGAATTGCTTGGCCCCCATCAAACAAACTCTACAACTGCATTGTTCTTGAAATAAATCAACATTTAATATTTTACAGTTTTCTTAGAAGTTCTTTAAACAATATTTTACAATTTAGCCCCCCCACAAACTTGCTGATGTCCAATGTATATACAGTTTGAGCTCAAGTGAGTTTATATCATTTTAAAAAAAGCATTGCAAGCCCAAAGTATTTAATCCTAGAGTTTTGTGCTTTTTCTTCAGTCCCGGGCAGCTCTTCTCTCCAGTATTTTGTATGGCCAGTGAAAGCATCAGTGTTTACAATGTTAATGGGGCAAGGATCTGTTTAGTCACGGAGGCTGAGTTCACAAATTACACTATCATGACAGGATAAGGTGCTATTTTAAAGTGTTAAACAAGCAATGGCTTTCCAATTGCAAGTCCACTCAAAAGACAAACACGGATCTGCTAACCAAGAAACAGTCAGTGGGAAATCTTTTAAGCATCTGGAAAGATTTAGAGTGCTATGCAATAAAAGCCTACCTGCCTGTTTTCCAGGAGAAAATAAAAGGGGCACATGTCAACCCTGATTCCATTTTGGAGCCCCCCAAGGCGAGTGGGGCTGGTGTACATGAGCACTCTATATCACCTGGCCCCTCAGTTCTGTCTATGGCAAGTGACTCTGAAACAACTTAACCTTTCCAGAGTGAGCAAAGCTCTTGCCACTCTCATTGCGGGCCCATGCTGGCTCTGCATTTTCATTGAGATTGCTGCTGAGAACAAAAACTAAGTATAAATATTAAATAAAAAAGTTTCTGAGGCTCTTGGGTCCATAGGGCTGATGTGCAAAGTAGGTGCCTTTGCAGGTATAGGGCTGTGGAAATCCAGACAACACTCTCCCCTCCCTCCCTCCCCCCAGTCATAAATTCTCACTGACGCACAGGAGCAGCACTGATTTGAAACCCCCATTGTTATGGGCAGGTGCTTGCTTAAAACCCCCAACCCTAACAAGCCTATTCTCTGCAAGCCAAGGACATCCCTGTGGTTCATTCAAGTAGTTGTAGGAAGAGGAATGCCGGCCTCAGGCTGTGTGGGCTCTATTGGGAGGAGGGCATCTCCAAAAAGCTGGGGAAAGAGCCATCAGAGGATCCTCACACACTCATGAAGAGAACGTGTTAGGGCAGAGAGAAGGATGTGTGACGGGTCAAACACAGGAACATTGGAGAAGATGTCACTTTCAGATCCATATCTGGTTAAGAACTGTTTGAGTTGCTGCCCCAAGCCCCGCAAATTTGGCCCTGTGACATGAGTGGTTCAGTTCTCACTTCCTTTCCCATCTCCAGAGCCAGATCTCCACACTCCATTCTCCCAGATAGGGATGGATCATGGGGCTAGGGTCTAACTCACATGAAAGGCACATGAGAGACTTCTGTGGCTCCACTGAGCATCATATATGGAGGGGGGCAGGGCCAGGCAGTGGGTTAGTGTCAGCCAGGGACCAGAAGGACTCCCCCAGGGCCAGATGGCTGTAGACTGAGCTCCCACTTCTCAGCAGTAACCTGCACAGGGTGCTGGAGGGTGAGGAGTACACAGAGGACAGAAGTGCAAAGGGTCCATGCCAACCTCCCCCCACTCCCTTTGCACACACTCATTTCTAGGGGCATTTCACTGACCTCCAAGCTGCAGCCAGAGGAAACCCTGGCAGGACATAGAGAAGCTCTTCAGTACTTTTCTCGGCCAATCCTTGACTTTTCTACAAAAGGTCATGGGCTTATGGGTGAATGGGGACTTGCAATTCGTCAGACCTCGAGCCTGTGACAGACTGGAGGGAGGTAAATCACCATCCAGCTGGGTAATGGGTATAAAATGGATCCATTAACCAACTGGCCCAGAACCTGCAGCACCCCTGAGGTGCAGCAGGAGACAGGACACATCCCTGGCTCACTGGGCACCAGCCCTCCTGGAAAGTGTTAGAAGGTACTCAGTAGACATGGGCCAGGGCTACAATTCTCTCAGCCAGCAGAGAGGAAACAGCTGGCATGTGCACAACAGATTTAGCCTTCAAAGTGCAGGATGTCTCAGCACCCAGACCAAAGGCCTCATGGCAGATGTGGCAGCACCACCTGTTCTGGGAGAGGAAGGGTCCAGATCTCGCTCCCAGCCAACTCCAGGGGCATGACAGGTACAACTCTGTTCTCAGTCAAACAGGGATCTGAATCTTCTTAGTGGTTCCAGCCACTGCCTCGATCTCAGGGAAAGCCCATCAGTGCAGCAAGCCCCTTCTGGCCTGGCATTTCAGCAGGGGGCGGTGGCTGAGTCCATCCCGGCGTTCAGAACCACCATCAGGCAGCAGAGGCATGCGACTGTGAGCATGTTAGTAACAGTGCAGTAAGCAGCAACATTAATAAATAGCTTTGTGATGAAGAGTATCAAACTAGGCTCTTGCACCTGGCATTGCCTCTGTGGCCAGTGCGCCCCACAGCTATTGCACTGAGCGCCTTGGGACAAGAACGAAGGGAGTTACTGGTCGCCTGGAGGAGAGAGGGTTCTCTCAGGGGCCTCAGCATCCTATAACCACTGTGTCACTAGTGTTTTTGGTTCCAGGGTCTTCTGCAGCAACGCTGTCATGCCGGTGCATTTAAACTTGACCCCACTAGATACATCGGCCCCCAGTACTCACCTCCCTCCCCACAGGAAGTGTGAGTGCGATGGCATTGCACTACACACACACCACTTCAGGGTGCTTCTAACCTCGCACTTAGTGCAGGTAAGCCGGCCACAGAAGCAATCACTGAACGGGGAATTCGTGTCTCCTCAGAATTTGGGCTTTCAGAGATTTAGCAGGAAGCAGAGACTGATCACTCAGGTGACCTGGTTTTACAGTAAATGTAACACAGTGCGTAGAACAACGTATGGCCATCAACTGCTTATTGCACTAGATCACTGGCACCCAAGCTGTGGTCTGCGGCAAGCCACCTTCAGCTCCTCATTGCCTTAACGCAACTCTCATCTTTGTGGCTTGGCCTATAGGGCAAATAAGACACACAACAATTCAGAGTAAACATTGCCCCGAGCCCCAAAGAATCTATAACTAACAGAGATCCCAAAAGTCACTTTGGGTGAAGCATGATCAGGACATTGTCAGAAGGTTAGTTAGAGGTGACTTGTTACACTCCAGCAAGTAAAGGCTTCGTTATCTTTGTGCGTCCCCAAAAAACATCCACCTGTCAGTCTCTCCAGCATCTACACTGGTTGCAACTTCACTCCAAGTACAGCCGATCAGGAAAGTGGGTGACACGCCGCTCCTTGTCCCACCCCTTCCAACCACAGTGCTGTTTGGAGACCACAAGGAATCCACTCCCCTCCCAGAGGCCATGAACAGCAACAACTACCAAAGCTTTGAATTGATCCCTCCATTTCACAAGGGCATGTTAGACACAACTAGGGATAGCTCATCCATTGTGCTAATGTTGCAGGTGCAGGCTGGGTGGGGGCAGGAAGATCTAGTTCCCACACCCAAGGGAGTGCAATAAATTTCCTCTGCCAGTGGAGGAGTTTCTGGCCTGAGACAGTATAGGGTCTTGGACGTTCTTCTATGGCAGTGTTCCGCTGAAGGTGGCAATGGGCAAGCACAGAAGAGAACAAAACTCAGGCAGGTCTTGGGGGAGGTGATCCAAAGAGGATGTCCTCAGAGTGCAGGGTACGCCATCCTGGGGTTTGTAGCATGCGGAGACCTCGCACCTGCGGAAAAAACGAGAAATGGAAATCACAGGACTGGGGCTGGTTGAGATCAAAAGGCTGGGAGTGCAGTAAGGATGTGTGCCAAGGAATTCAAGTTACAGGGACCACACATTCCCTCAGAGGGGAGCCTGATCTGCACAGGTGCTGAGCACCCACACAACAATCAACCCTTTAAAGCTGCTCAGATTGGGGACCCAGAAATGAAGGCATCCAAAAGTAAGAGAGACTACTGAAAATGTATGCCCTAAAAACCCAATCACAACACTTTTGCATTTCCTGAAATTAAGCGTAGAACACTTCCTTTTGCATTCTCTGCATCAAACTTTTAAATGATCTTTGGATCTTGCAGTAATAAGGAATTAAGATAGAGGCTGGAAATTAAGTGTAGAACACTTTTTCTTTTGCATTCTCTGCATCAAACTTTTCAATGATCTTTGGATCTTGCAGTAATAAAGAAATTAAGATAGAGGCTGGGGCATAAGAAGTTGAGAAAGAACACAGTGTAGCTCAAAAGCTTGTCTCTCTAACCAATAGAAGTCGGTGCAGTAAAAGATCTGACCTCACCCACCATGTCTCTTTAATATCTTGAGACCGACATGGCTTCAACATGGTGTACAATCAAATTAAATGTTCATAGATTCCATGGCTAGAAGGGACTGTTCAATCATCTAGTCTGAATTACTGCCTAACACAGGCCAGAGAATTTCATCTAATTACCCCTTTATTGAGCCCAAGTGATAATATACTGCTCTGTGTCATGTCATCTGATCTCATATACAGTTTGGTTCTCTCTAAGGAAGAAAAATATCCCACCAGAGATGATGGTCTAGGCTATATTCATGGATAGACAAGTCAATTTTCTTCCCCCTTTCCCTAAAACCTCCCCACTGAAGGTCATATGGACTTTCTGGGGTGGGTGTCATGATACCAGGGCAGAATCCATCCGCTCTGTTTATATGCTCAGCCCAGTTTCTAGTCATGGTATTTCTTGTGCCTTGAATGCCCCTGATGGGTCCTGCTGGAAGATCTCTTTCAGCTTGGAGATCCTTGACCACACAGTACACCTAAGTGGACTCCTGAACGTTAGGAACTGGAGTTCTTATTTCAATCCTTCAGCCTCCAAGGGGCTCCAGAACTGGAGGGCAACACAAGCACGGAGGCCTGTTGATAACAGTAGGCTGCTGTGGTGCAGAATCCATCCTGGGAGAGAGGATTGCGCTTGCACTTCGGCTTGGCTGTATAAGCTGTACCTGTGTCTGCATACAGCTGTTGTGACCTGAGAAGTGGCAGGGCTGCTATATAGTGCAGGGCCTCCAGCACCACATGGGCCATCTAGCCCCTCTCCTGTATGTTTGCTGGAGCTTTGTCAACAGCCAGCCAGCATAGGCTGAGAAGTGCAAGCTGCACATTTGGGTGTAGTTTCCGCAGGGCTCCCATGACTGTTGGGGCAGCCTTCCCCTTACAACAGCATTTCCCACAGGAAGGCTGGCCATGGCAGCAGAGACACACTGGCTGGTTCCTACCTTGTGACACTCTGCAGGACTTTCTGCTCATCCTGGTCGAGGCACACAGCAAAGGAACAGTTGACCCCGAGGATCTGGACCTTATCTGCTTTTATCTGGGACACGCTGATCTGCTGCGAGAGAAAGAGATTGAAATCCTGCGAGTCAGGCTGACAGTACTCCTCAACCAGCGCGACTTGGCCATGTGGCAGGGCCAGGATCCCTTTCACCGCATGCTGCACCTTTTAGGCATGTCTACACTGTGTGTAGGTACGATTCTCAGCTGGCCTAGATGTACTCGGACTCACTCCCATCAAGTTAGTAAGTAAGGGCTTGCTGTGCCAAATACAAACCAGCAGGTGTGCACTATTGTTGCTGCTCACTGCTGTCTGTGCACCCCAGCACACGCCAAGCCCAGGATGTCTGGTACTCAAGGCCCCTGCTCCAAATGTAGACAGGCCCTCAGTGTCAGGGCTTGGCTTGAGGGTGGTGAGGGGGGAGAGGCCTGGGAGGCAATTCAAGAGGGAGGACTTCATGGGGTCGGACACACCCTGAATGCTCACATACACATGGAGACATTTATTTTCCTTACTCTATAATGACAAACTAGCCAGGGAGACCATGTTGGCATAACCCACCACTGGAGGGGTGGGGGTGTTACACACCCACTTCTGTGTCCAGTTCACTGAGGATACAAGCCTGTTAGGCGACAATGTCCTTTAGTTCAAGGTATTGCAGCTTGTCCTTGTAATTCTAGAGTGGCTAGTGCAATCTCCAGTTATAACCAAGGCCCTCCTCAGGGATTTAATCTGCTGGGCCTCACAAATGGGATTTATCCAGCCACGGAAAATACTTTGAAAGCAGGGTTTATACATATATTTGTACATCTGGATTGGCTGAGAGAAGAACAGAGAGCTCAGACTCCCCTGCTGGGGCTGTGAAAGTAATTGATCAGTTGTAGACTACCGTGGCCAAGATTTCCAGAGGCTGGGGCCATAGGAAGCTCCTGGCCTATGTAGGGACCTGCGTAAGTGATCTGATTCTCAGCTGCACTGAACACTCAGCAATTGCTTCTGTGGACGCTGCGGTGCTAGATGCTCAGCACATTGGGAAGTGGAGCCACAGCTGCCAGAGACAGCACGAAATTGCAGGCCCAGCACACGACACTCACAGACAATACACAAAGCTCCCCAGCCTGCCCAGAGCTCCCTGAACTCCTGCTGCACTGGCAGGGCTCCTCTGCCACCCTGGCTTCCAGGGGCGGGATACAGGATACACAACAGGGAACTTCTCCAGCCGCAGCTTTGCCCTGGGTTTTCCCTCTGCCACTCGGCCTGCTCATCCTTACTGTGCTGATGCTACCACAGGCCAGACTCCCACAGGCCACAGCCAGGAACATGCAGAGCCTTTCTGACAATCTCAAAGGGGGCCCCCGAGTTCATGGAGACAGCACAGCAGCTGTACCTCGCAAACCTTCTCCGCCCCCAGCGGCAAACAAGCTCGTCACTCTCCTGGATGAGGACACAAGCATGGGGAATCCACTTACCTGATTAAAGCTTTTCTTTGACTTGGAGTTCTGCCTCTTGACGACCTCGGTGACCGTTAAGGTCAGACACTCTGTTTTCGAGTCTGGAACACAGGAGTGTGATATTTGTTTGGATTTAAACTGAAACAGTCTCTGGCAATCAGGGCACAGAACGGGCACCCTCCCGAGGGAGCAGCCTCAGGACCAGGGTCTCTGAAAGGACAGAGGAGGAATCGACCCCATTTCCCGCTAGGTGTCTTTAACAAAGATCAGTCCCAGTAGCAGGACGGATCTCACACCAGGCCAGAATACACCTGCACCTCAGAACAGTAGAGAGGTTGGCCCAGCTCAGATAAAGGGAGGGCTCTCCCTTAGTCTCGTACTTTGAATTGGCCAGTCCAGGGGTCCCACATACAACCCAAGACCTCAAAGTGGCCCCTGACATTTGGAAAGGGAGATTATTACAGGTGTTTAGGATTTGCCTTGAGTGCAGGGGACTGGATTAGAAGACCTTTCGAGATCCCCTCCTGTCCCGAGTCTGTGATCATGATTATTTCTTTGCATTGGAAATCCCCCACTGGACACCATAGCACTCCAGGAGCTACAAGATCCCAAATCCTGGCTCTGTGGAGTTAATTATCTAAGAATAAAGGGCACAAAAAGAGAGAGTGCTCAGCTGCCGCCTTCAACAGCCTCCAGCTACAGAGCCTGAGCTACATCGAACAGATGTTCCTTCCAGCCTCACCTCCTCTCCCCTCACACATGCAAGCAAGCACAAGAAAAATAGGTGCCAGTATGTAGTACCAGTGCGTACCGGCTCAAAAAAAGCCCTGCCTCTAACTAAGATGACTGAACTGAAAGCTATTCTAAAACATTAACAGGGGCTCACTGTAACAAACAAACCAGACAGACCGACCCACCTGCCTCAGGGGAGCAGGGAGACAATGAAAGCGCTGGCCTATTGTGAGTTCGGTTATTAACTCTACAGAGAGGCTCAGCTGCTATGAATGGCAGGACAGACAGACAAAGGTCAAATCTCACATCGCGCCCACAAGAGCATTATTTTCTTTGGTGCTTCAAGTAGGCATCGTGCAGCCTCCAATGGCCACATCTTTAACACAGCAAATTCCTGCTCTGGTCATCTTTGGTGAAGAAACCCCAACCAGGACAAACTCACCAAGAATCATGTGTTTGGTACAACCCAAAACTTGGGCTGGGTTCCATGAGGGTAACACGCCTTGCTCTTGCCAACACATGATAGATGCTCTGGATTTCAAATGCCCCCCAAAGCTCTGGGTGATTGAGCCAGGCCCCACCTCCACCTTCTGTGAACCAAGGCACAGCTCTGCCTACTAGGAATTCCTAGACGAGGTCAGACACTTGTGCGAGTCCAATGGGCTGCCTTCAAGAGTGGCCAGTGCCAACTGCTTCGAAGGAAGGCACAAGAGATTCCGTAGTGGAGAACGTCAGGCAAACTTGCACAAGGAAGTTTCTCCCTAGACCCAGGCAGGAGGCTGTTGCTCTTATAACCAGGATACTGCTGTTCTTATGATTTGTTTGAAATATCAATGTCCAATACATTTTGAATCCTGCTAAACTCTGGCTTTAACATTCTGTGGCAAAGAGTTCTATAGACTAGCTGTTACCAGTGTAATGGACAGGTGGATTTACCGTCTGTCTTTGAAAAGGTGACAGCTGAGTTGTTATAAACGGACAGTACGTTGAATTTCAGACCCTGCACTGACCAGATCAGACAGGCTGCCCAATAGTCCAGATGCCGAGAGTCTCGGCTTCATCTCTTGTTGCAACAGCTCTGCTCAACCCTCTAATCAACAGGACTGATCTCAAGCTTGGTTTGTTTGCATTTTTCCCCACTGCATCGGCAGCACTTTCGTGTTCCCAGGGCAAAAAAGCTGCTTCAGCAACATGGAGTGTGAGCCTGGGTCTGGAGGGATCTGACCCATTTCTGAGGAGCAGTCTATGCAGAAGGGACACTGCACCCGCTGGTAACTTGGCAGTTGCCATGGTGATCTCATTTTCCCCTCCACGTGCTCACCCTTCTGTCAAGTGGTCTGGCAGCCTTTGAGCTGTGTCACTTAATTGCTCCTCCTCAGCCATGGGTCAGGTCTCTCCACATCAAGGGAGGCAAGGAGATGGGTGGTAGGTAGATTTCACCTCTGCAACTTCCATAGCAGTTTCTCACCCTGCAGTCCTTTAGGCAGCCCTGGGCCACGCTCCAGATACTGCAGGGATCTAGTTCATTCCAGGATCCTACACAATGCTAATCCAGGGGAGGGCCTGCGAGCTGCAGGCAGAGTTTGGGGTACAGTGCTTTAGCGAAGCAGGCCTGCAACCTCTCCCCAGGTTTGCACATGTTCTTTCTGACAGGCAGGTGGAGGATCAGAATCTAGGGCTCTTGCTAAGGAACTATCACAGGAGTCGACAACCCCTGGTTGGCACGCGGGCCAATCCTGAGAGGCACGCGGCCCCACTCAGGATCCCCCTGCTGGCCCCGCCCCAGCCCCCGCATGGCCTGGGGCCGCAAGAGCCGCATGCTGCGGCTCCAGGCTCCCTGGCCGCATTTCCCCGCTCCGCCATGTTGGGGGTGGAGGCTCCAGTCCCTGGGACCCTGACTCGGGGCTTGGGGGGGCTGACGCGGGGCTCGGGGGCCTGGCCAGCCTGGTGCAGGGCTTGGGGCTGTCCGGGGCAGCCCGACTTGGGGGCATGCTCGGGGGCCAGTGCGGGGCTCGGCGGGCTGGCCAGCCCAGTGCAGGGTTTGGGGGGGGGCCTATCCAATCCGGCATGGGGCTCGGGGGCCGGCGTGGCCCAGCCTGGGAATCCTGCCACCCCCCCCCCCCCAGAGTTCCTGGCCCCACCCCCTTTTGGCCCCGTCTCTGGCACCTTCTGAGAGTGTGAGGGGCGGGGCTGGCACAGGGGCAGACAAAGGTTGCCGACCCCTGAATTACCAGAACAAATCACCGCACAACATTTTAGCCAACAAGATATGCAGCAAAAAAACTGCTTAAGGAAATCAGTGCCCCAATCCTCTGCAACATCCCATTCCTGGCCTCAATTGTCTGTCCCAGGCATCTGCCCTGTGTCCATCTGTCCGCCAGGCAGAATAGTTCTGGAATCAATTTTTAAGCCCTGGCTTTGAGGTTTGTTAATGGGACATGGAACTCGTCACCAGTTTCATCTCAGATCATGTCAGCCCTGACTGCCACCTTCTGATGGCTGTTCTGCTGCCTGTGCAAAATGAGCTTCTAAAGGAGAGAAGAACGGCACCCTTTGGGAAAGGCTCAGGGCAATGCAGAGAGTCCAATGCCCTTCCACCCTGGAAAATGTCCTTACAGGGCAGAGAGGACCTGGTTCAGGATGGCATGGCTTTTTTTGCCCCAAAGCCCATAGGGTATCTCCAGTTTATCTTCTCCTGTGTATTACACATGCATGCACACACTCCTACACTTTGCCATGCCAGACCCACCACTGTCCACTTTCTCTCCCCTCCCAGTGCCCCAATGAAGTCACTAGCACTCACCTAGCTCTTCGTATTTTTTACAGGCCTTGCTGAGATTGACGGAGGTGCAGACCTTTTCAACATCGTTCCAGCGGCTCCTTCCACTGATTGCTGTCTGCAGAGACGAGGCAGAAGTCAGAGAGATGGGTCACATTCCACCCTGATGCTGCTCTGCCCCATCCCTGATCTTTTGGCTGATATAGCTTAGAACAGGATTTACTTTGAGCTGGAGGGTCCTGGTACTTTTAGCAGCAGTTAAACATACTTGCTGTGCACTCAAACTACCAGATGCACACCCATTCCAATAGCAGGCTCACACCCATTCCAATAGCAGGTTCACACCCATTCCAATAGCAGGCCCACACCCATTCCAATAGCAGGCCC
>ML685815.1:11165995-11277356 GCA_007922175.1 Pelusios castaneus
GCAGGTTCACACCCGTTCCAATAGCAGGTTCACACCCGTTCCAATAGTAGGTTCACACCCATTCCAATAGTAGGTTCACACCCGTTCCAATAGTAGGTTCACACCCATTCCAATAGTAGGCTAATGTTCTGTGCAGGGGGCTGAACCATCAACAACTTGATTATTATAACCAGGTGGAGATTGTTCCTGGGATCCTTACTTTTTTTGGTCAGGAAATCCACCAGCATGAAATAAGAGCCAGTATTTAAATTGGGCCAATGACACTTCCGCTCACTTGGAGGCCACACTGGTTATGCCAATAAATGAAGATGAGAGCAGAGGTCAGGCATGCAAAGTGCTTTCAGCTCATTTATGCTCGGGTCCAGCAAAGCACTCCAGGACACATTTAACTATAAGCACGGGACTAGTCTCACTGAAGCCAACTCATACACTTCAAGTTAAGCACAGGCCAAAGTAATTTGCTGGATCTACTGAAATGCAGTGAGCACTAGTAGTGTTTGCCAAGTGCCAGATGCATGCAAACTGGCACTTATCCTTCAGCAATGAATAGCCTCACACGTCACTTGGTTTGGTTTCTTTCTGTCCCAAATGAGATTCCCTTCATGTTCCAGAAACAAGTACATAGAGGAGATGAGGGTGAAGTATGAGCAGAGATCTTTAATTCATTTTTCTTCTTGGGGATTATATTCTTGTCATTGAAATCGCTGCCCATCCTGTTCAGAAAGAGCCACCAGGCAGAATCAACTAATACAAAGAATTCCCCTCTCAACAGGGCCATAACACTCTCTGCATTACATGCTGAAGGGTGTGTGGGGACCTGGTTATAACACAGACTCTCCAGGGCTGCACCACAGCTCAGCATTAAGACGGAAGTCCTGCCTACACTGCAAAAATCCACCTTGTAACTGGGTTGCCAGAGACGGTTCTTAGTCAGATCTCAGAGGAGACTAAGAAGGGGCAGATTCTGAGTTATTGCTGAGAATTCTTTCTTGGGTGACTTGGCTGGTGAGTCTTGCCATATGCTCAGGGATTAACTGATCACCATATTTGGGATCCAGAAGGAATTTTCCCCCAGGGCAGAATGGCAGGAGCCCTGGGGATTTTTCATCTTCCTCTGTAGCATGGGGCACAGCTCACTTGCTGATGGATTCTCTGAACCTTAAAGTCTTTAAATCACAATCTGTTGACTTCAATAACTCAGTCATAGGTTAGAGGTTTATTGCAGGAGTGGGTGGGTGAGGTTCTGCGTCGGGCAGGAGGTCAGACTAGATCATATTGGTCTCTTCTGACCTTGGAGTCTATGAGTCTCCTTTTCCCTCCATAACCTATACTTGAAGGCAAAAACTCCCATGATGCACCTGGTAGTTTGGCAATGTGTTATGAGGGGAATAAATGCCTTTCCTACTCCACAGAGAGGAAAGCCCAGCTTCCTCTCCCCTATCAGCTGCTATTAAAACAGTTTCCTAATCATAGAAATGTAGGCCTTGAAGGGCCCACAAAGGGGCATCTAGTCTATCCCCCCACATGGAGGCCGGGCCAAATAAACTAGACCATCCCTGACAGGTGTCTGTCCAACCTGTTCTTAAAAATCTCCAGTGACGGGGATTCCCCAGTCTCTCCAGGTAACCTGCTTCAAAGCTTAAAGTTAGAAAATGTTCTTAATATCTAACCTTAATCTCCCTTGCTGCAAACTGTCACCTCCTGTCCTGCCCTTGGTGGATTGTTCCCTTTATATATCTGAAGACCATCCTTGGGTCTCCACCCAGCCTTCTCTTCTACAGACTAAATATACCCATTACAGTTCTCTGAGTTATATTTATTTCTCTCTCTTCTTGGAGAGATTTTCCTCCAGAAACCCTAGGCAAGTCTCTGACTCTGTGGGTCTGCGCTGAAGAGGTCTCTGTGGCATCTGTCCCCATGTGACCACTACCCTCTTACCTTGCTATGGGCTATTTGTAGTGTTAGCGGGATTGCTTCTCTGTCGCCATCTATTCCCAGCCTTTTGCTGCCTGGACCTTTGCAATACAAACAAAAGCTAAAGTCACACAACAGCCTTTTCTTTCCCTACTCTTCAATACATGTTCACACTAGCCACCCCTCCTCCCACTTTGGAAAAGCTGGCTCATTTCTGAGGAGTCTAGCTCCTTGCTCAAGTCATTCATCCTGGTGACAGCAAAACACATGGCCTCGGAGTACTTCAGCTTGCTACAGAGCAGAATGGGGCATCATCACTATAGGCTCAGGAAAAGACCAGTCACCCCTCCCATTGGCTATGTCTACACTTGGTAATTTAAGTCGACTTAACTAAGTCAACTTAACTAAGTCGACTTAGTGTGTCCACACTTAAAAATAAAGTCGACTTAAAGGGGAACTTAAAAAGTCGACCTAGAGCGTCCACACTGGATGCCTAGGTCGACTTCTAGGGACTTAGGGGGACCTAGTGCTGGTCCACTGGGGTAGGGGGGTACCCCTTGCCCAATGCCAGGGGGCTCAGCCTTTGCCCCATTGTACCTAGGTTCCATGGTGCCTGGCAGGGAGGGCATTGGTGTAGCCCTGGGGTAGCCTTAAGTCGACTTAGGGCTGCCCCATGTCTACACTGGCTTAAGTCGACTCTAGGGAGTTGACTTAAGCCTTAGGTCTACTAGGAAGGTGGTTTTATAAAGTCGAATTAATTTTAATTAAGTTGACTTTATTTTCCTTAAGTCGACTTAAGCAGCTTGCTTAAGTCGACTTAAGGAAACTGTAGTGTAGACGCAGGATAAATTAAGTCAACTTAAGCAAGCTTAAGTCGACTTAATTTACCAGTGTAGACGCAGCCATTGTGTGGAGTGGTTTGGCTGATAAAGACTGCTGCGTATTAGGGACAGAGTTAAAAACACCAAATACTTTACTTCAGACCTTTAGCAGGACTCAAACCTTGGTCTTTTAGGGGCCCTACTATTCTGTCCCAAGGCTGACACACATTCCCACTTCCAGAAACACACTGTTTGGGAAACCTGTGATAGCCAGGGAGGGATCAGGGTTAACCTGTTTGTTATACAGTACCAAACATCTCCCAATTGATGAGAATTTGACAGAGGAGCAGAAAGGAAAATGTATGTTAATTTAAAAGCTGCCTCACACGAATAAACAAATGGAGGATTTGCTGCATAAAACACAACAGGCAGCTGGAGACATCTTAACAGAATGAAAACATTAAATTCAATTAAATTAAATTAGCAGCAGCTGATGGGTAAAGGTTGGGTCTTGGGGAAAATACAAAGCAGTAACGAGATGGTGGTTTACCAAGTGGGCCTCCTTTTTTGTAGATTTATATCTATAATAAATTGGGCTTGAAATTTTGCATCTGAAGTTCACTGATGCTTTTTTCAGGAAAAATTATTGCAGGTACAAAAGGGTGGGTACAAAACTGCATTATCAAAACGGGAGGCCCAGTTAAAAATCATGTCTTAAGTGTCTAAAGATGACCGTGGTCAATGGGTGTAGAAGCATAACACGGTTCACGACTGAAGCATTATGTGGTTCAGTCCATAGTTATGGGGATGTGGCCAACAATTAAATACAAAGCACTACTTGGAGACAGGAAGAGGAAGTTAGAGCACAGAAAAGGAATCATGCAGAACGAAAAAACAAATTATGTTGTTGCTTGCAGTATATAATTCAGCCACTAGATGTCTCTGTGTGCAACACAGAGCTCCAAACAGGATGTAGTCTCTGGTAAACAAGTGACACAAAAATAAACTAAAGCTATGTGGATGCCCACTTGTATGTCTGTCATCTATTACACAACATTTCCGGTTTTAAAATATCTCTGAATTCATCTATTGGAACAGATTTCACATGTCTGCAAAAAGACATGCCTCTGGTCCATCCCTTTGCTTAATTAAAGCTTGAGAAGTTATAACTATGAACAGTCTCATGACAAAGCACCACAAAGAAAGAGAAACTAAGTAAATAAAGACAAAAAAAAGAAATCTAGCATCCAAGACAGTTTACTATGCCAGTACTTGATGAAAGGGAAAGGACATGTTTATAGGTACTTTAAAGTAAATTAACTTTGGATCAAGATAAAAGTAGCTAAAAAGTTCATTGAAAAACAGCACTTGTAAAGCCTGTAACTGAAGGAGAAACATTAAGTTTCACAGTACTCTAATTTCCAGGTTTGTAAAAATCTTTTTCTGTATCCTACCTCACAGTTTATTTGGAGCAACTTTCTCCCCAACCACCTGCAATCCAACCCAAATGTTGATCTGATTTCTCTGTTCATTTCACTTGGGGTTTTCTAGCTTTCCTAAGGTTATTGAGCATCCACCACCAAATCTATTTGTGCCTACATATCTAAAGCTGCCATCATATTATTACAGACCCTGTGATGCATGAGACTTTAGGAAGGCAAGGAAATCTGTATCCAGATCGGATACCTACCTGATGCCCGTATGGCCCGTGTGGCAGCTGAGTGGCCCAGTTCCAGGGAGTGAATGAAGACCTCAGTCTTCTTCTCACCACCAATGAAAGTTAGCTGCCAGAGAAGGGAGAGAAGAGAGAGCTGTCATGTGAACAAATTACAAACTGGCAGTGCTGGGGCATATTCTTAATAGGCCAATGCTTTAAATGAAGCAGTACCGAGAGACAGAAGTCCTCAGGCAAGACAACCCTAGAAGTGCAAGTCTCAGAAACCAGACAGCAGCATTCCTACCATGAGAAATGCCTGCTAGCGTTTTTACCTACACAGTCACCCCACACCCAACATCTTGTAATCAGAGCACCAGGATGGAAAGAACCTTCTTCTTCATCTCTGCATGCTGGCCAGAGCATACTCTGGAGAACAGGCTTTTGGCAGGACACAGAGGGATTTCAGAAAGCAAAGTGTAGGAATAATTCCTACCCACATGTGCAACTGTTAGCAGAGCTGAGAACCACACTTCTATGGGGAAAGGAACACAAGTTGGCGGAGAAGTTGTCTGTGGGACACCTATCCTCTCTTAAGGACTAGAGCATCAGGAGAGACAAAGGAGGAAAAGTAGCTGGGAGCATTAATTGATCACGGGATGACTATGAGCCAGCCACCAATGTGATGTGGCTGTGAAAAAAAGTTAATAAGGTCTTAGGATCCATCAGACAAGGTATTTCCAGTAGAAACAGGGAGATGTCAATACTGTTATACAAGGCACTGGTGAGACCTCATCTGGAACATGGTGGGCAGTTCTGGTCCTGCATGTTTAAGAAAGAAACTGGAACAGATGCAGAGAAGGGCTACGAGGATGATCCGAGGAATGGAAAACCTGCCTTATGAGAGGAGACTGAAAGAGCTTGGCTTGTTCAGCCTAACCAAAAGAAGACTGAGGAGACATATGACTGTTCTCTATAAATACATCAGAGGGATAAATACCAGGGAAGGGGAGGAATTATTTAAGTTTAGTGCCAATGTGGACACAAGAACAAATGGATCTAAACTGGCCATCAGGAAGTTTAGACTTGAAATCAGACATAGGTTTTTAACCATCAAAGGAGTAAAGTTATAGCTTTGGAATAGCCTTTCCAAGGGAGCTGTGAGGCAAAAAGCATAGCTGGTTTCAAAACTGAGCTGGACAAATTTATAGAGGGGGTGGTTTGATGGGACAGTCTAATTTGGCAATTAATTGGTCTTTGGCTACTAGTGGTAAATATGCTATTGGCCTGTGATGGGACGTTGCATGAGGCTGGTTCCAAGTTGGTTCAGAGAATTCTTTTTGGGTATCTGGCTGGTGAATCTTGCCCACTTGTTCAGGGATTAGCTGATTGCCATATTTGAGGTCAGGAGGGGATTTTCCCTCAAGACAAATTGGCATGGACCCTGAGGGGGTTTCACTTTCTCCTGTAGCGTGGGGCATGGGTCACTTGCTGGTGGTTTCTTGAATCTTGAAGTCTTTAAACCATGACTTGGGGACTTTAGTGACTCAATCATAGGCCAGGTGTCTATGGTAGGAGTGAGAGGTTCTGTAGCCTGCACTGTACAGGAGGTCAGACTAGATGATCATATTGGTCCCTTCTGACCTTAAAATCGATGAGAGCAGAGTGGGGAAAGCAGGTTGGAGACTTATGATCTGATGTGCACTACTCTGCAACCATCTGGCTGAGCTGGGAACCACGGCATTCAGCAGCCGTCGGCCTTTCTGCAAGTTGCTCTTGCTTAAGAGGAGCCCCTGCACAGCTTTATCCCGCAGGAATGTCCTACCTCAGTGCTGTCCCCAGGATCAGCAGGGGCATCAGTCCTAGGGCTGTTAGCTATTGTCAGTAGGGGCAAGTGCAGCTAGCAGGCTCTGCCATGTTGACTGGCTGAACCCTCGAGCATCACGGATGTACGAGTCCTGAAGAGACCTTTTCCCTTCCGGAGCTTTGTGCTGGAGTCCTGAGTTGACCCATGCAGAGGCACACATTCCCCCAAGCCCATGCAGAAGATGGGCCAGAAAGGCCCTGCCCTTCTTACCTCTGTCTGGTAGAGCTGCAACAGCACCGGGCGAGTAGCGAACCGGCAGTAGTAAAGCATCATATCAGCCAGGATGGGCAGCTGCTCCCTGGAGTCTTCCAGAGGCTCTACCTCGGGTTTGGCAGATTGCTGGCATAGGCACAAAAAGGCAAATGGGAACTTGCTCTGCACCTGCTCTTCAATGCAGGGCTGGGACGTCAGTCTCAAAGACCAAAACCCTCAAAACAGGTGCAGTGGCCAGGTGAGCTCCACTCCAGACAGGCCTCCACCCACCCTGCTGGCCCTGGTCAGTCTCCTCAGCTCCTCTGCAGAGAACGGTGCCAAAGGGTGACCAGGAGGGCAGGGAGTAATAGCGAGAACATGATCTGCACCTCTGCGTTTCCCCTCTGCTGGCCATTCAGTCTCCTCATGCACACTGGCCTCCTACGCACTGGCCTGTGAGTAGACCCATAGAGGAGGCAGAGAAGCAGCGTGGGTAAGATTGGCACCACTCCCACCCCACAGACAGGTCAGGCTCAGCAGCAGGAGTGCCCCCAGGTGGCTCCCAACCTGGATCTCGCAGGACAGCTCAAAACTAGACCCCAAAAAGCCAGCACCCCAGGGCCACCTCTATCAGACCCTCCCTCCGCCCCATGCCCACATATGGAAGGCGGCAGTGGAGGAAGGGCCCAAACCAAGCTAATTTCCGCCAGAGCACCCAGCCGTACCTGACACAGCACGTCTGTGGGCAGGTTCATCAACCCAAGAACATTGCGCTCGTACCACGGGTCCAACATCCCAATGTAGTGGGAGATTTCATTGGTGCTGTTTTGTGCCCCAACTGAGCCAGGTTCCTGGAACCAGACAGACAGAGTCATTCAGGGGCATCTACACTGCAATTAAACACCTGTGGTTGGCCCACATCAGCTCCCTCGGGTTCGCAGGGCTCAGCCCAAGAAACCGTTAACACCGATGCAGACGTTCCAGCTTGGGCTGAGCCCGGGTTCTGGTACCTGTGAGGCGGGAGGTTCCCAGGACTCAGGCCTGAACATCCGCATTACAGTTAACCAGCCCCGTCGCCAAGACCAAATCATCTGCCATGGGCCAGCAGTGGGCATTCAGGTGCAATGCAGACGTACCTCAAGGGCTGATTTATTTCCTTCATTTTTCTTACTGCAAGTGACTTTTGAGCTGGCTGGAGTTGTGGCACTGATGGCCATGGAGAAGGCGGGCTGCCTCCAGATCAGATAGGACAGGCCAAACTTCCCTTCCATGCTGCCCAACCCTGCCAGCCATTCAGCACTTGGCTTTCTGCTAAGCCAGCCACAAGGGGAAGTGCTGAGGATCAAGTCTGGTGCTGACTGTGCGACACAGACTGGACCCCACCCGACAGCAGTCACCACACATACCGTTTGCCCTGAGGCTCTTCGCTGAGGATCTCCAGGGGAAGGAGGAGGAAGTGTCAGTGGTGCAGATGAGGTAAGATGGCTCCTCTTCACCGGGATGTAGAAAAACTGCAGCTTGAAGTACCTTGTCAGTAATGGGCAATCGATTTCTTGTAGTCTAGAATAGGGAGAGTGAAGGAAAGCACTGCAGAGAGCCCAGCGTATCCGTGCAAACAAGGCACGCCTGGAGTCGGGAACATAAGGACACGCGTGCCGTTCCTGCACGGTGAGGGAAATAGACACCACAGTAGCTATGACTTCGTTTGTAAGCTCCCTGGGGCAGGACCCATCCTTCTGTCATATACTCACACCGCCTGGAGCACCCTTGGGTCCACACAGTGTCATAGCACGAGGCACTGCCACACGTCCACATGCCCCGTGAAGGGACAGCAGAGTGGAGAGAAAGGAACGTCACCATGCCACAGTCCTGGAAACTCCCAGACGGACCACAACTGCCCATTGTCGCCTCACAGCACAGCCTGCACCAGGGCACAGCCAGCTTCACCAAGGGGGCAGCAGAGGGCCTGGGGCCACCATTCGTGGTCATAAATAGAGCTACAACCACTGATGCCATCTATCAGGAGCCCTGGTCCTTGGACACCAGAAGGCGGCGTTTGGTGGGTGGGCTGGGAAAGGGGGCTGGGCTCCTCTGGCACTGACCCACTCACCTGAGGTTCCTGTATGCCCGGGCCACTTTCCCAGAGATGCGGTCTGACCCAAAGACCACGACACGCAGCGTGGAGACCTTGGTGTCCTCGTCATAGCTCAGGAAGGGCCTGCGCTGGAGACACACACTCTGCGCTGAGTAGCGCTGAGGGAGCCGCTGGCTCAGCACGTGCTGGGGCAGGGAGTGAGCCCTCCGGGAGCGTGCCGGGATGTGCTGCTTGGCCTCCGGATTGCACAGGCTCTCGGCCCGGCGCAGAGGCAGGGAGAGCAAGCCTGTGTCAGAATAGTCCCTTATGTCTTTCCGCAAGATCAGCTGGCTTTTGCTCTTGAACAGTTTGCGGATTTTGCTGCTCAGTCTCTGCTTCTGTTTGTGGAGAGTTTTCTCCTTCAGGTCCAGCTTCCCTGCCAGATCGAGGGAACTCTCGTCACTGTCTTCCACGTAGCCACTGTCCATGCAGTCCTTGAGGCTGGAGACAAAGAACTTCAAGGACCTCCTGGAGACCATCGACAGCTCCCCAATGGAGTCTTTGGAAGCAGTGGAGAAGAGAGACATCCGGGAATGCTTCAACACCTCCTCCGATACTGCTGAGTACACAGAGTGCTTGGAAACTGCTGAGATTGAGGAAAGGAGTGAGTCTCTTCCTGGAGAGCAGCCATCAGTTTCCGTCTCCTCCTCTTCCTCCTCATCCTCCAAGAGCACCGGCTTGAGGACATCACACTCCTTGTCAAGTATGTCTCTGAAGATGTCTGAAAAGCACCAGAGGAAGAATCAGAGCCAGCACAGAATCCTAAACACCACACCACGAGAAGAGGGAGGGATATATCAGGCCTGCCAGCATATCCGCCCTATGGTCCACCTCTTCCCTTTTGACACAATCCCACGTTCTACCACCAAATACACTTGGTCCAGAAGTTGTCTTAATAGACACTGTCAACACTTTTTGACCAACAACTTTTTTTGGTAAAAAACAAAAACCCTGTTTTGTCAAAATCTAAAAGCACTTTCACGAAAACTGTTAGATTCCACTGGAAGTTGTTATGAAAAGAAGTTTGAAACCAAAATCTGTTTCCTTTCAAATGGACGTTTGTGTTTCGTCTGGGTTTTCAAAACCCAAAGTAAACTAACATTTCGATTTACTTCTCCTGAGGCTTCCCACACCTCGTTAAAAATGTATTTTAATACTCATCGAGATGGCAGCTCTCACAAAGCCAGCCAAGGGGACGCAATCATGGCATCTCATGGTGACTGGCTCTGACATAAATGTACTGAGTGAAACGGACAAGCCCTGGGGAGGACATTTGGTCCAACACTTTTCCAGAGTTGCAGAACTGATGTATCTTGTACGGACCAGCTGGCAATTAGCACAGAGGCTGCACAGAAATGCAGAGATTTCCCACAAGCAGGGACACTATGTTGGGTTGGAGGAAAGGAATTAGCTGCTTTGCTTGCAAAATGGCCACCAGGGAGGGAAATTACCAGGTAAGGCACCAGAAAACCTCCCTCACCTGAGTGTATTGCAAAGACCCTAGCATTTTATTGCCCAACAGATGAGTTAGAGGTGTAATGTCCAGCTTGGGGAGAGGGCCTTGTGCTAGCTTTCATTGAACTTGTGCCAAACCCAGAGCTTTGCCACAGCAGTACGAGAGGGACATTTCCCCGGGCTGTGACTCGCACCTCCAGTGTAACCTTTCGCAAAGGAAATTCAGCTTGCCCTGACAAGTGGGACAGGAAAACGTGGCAAGGGTGCGGTAGGCCAGCTGACCTATCTGCCCTGGCCAGGAAGGGCTGATGCTGCGCCCCACATCTCTTTCAGACCCATGCCTCAGCTGACCTGTCTGCCCTGGCCAGGAAGGGCTGACGCTGCGCCCCACATCGCTTTCAGACCCATGCCTCAGTGCAAGGTTTATCAACTGGCAAGTAACACAGAGTTATTTCTCATACTAAAGCAGGCTGCAGGAACATTGGGACCTTTCCCCTTGTGTGTCTCCCCACTGCTCCATGGCTAGCCAGGAGTCAGCTTCCCTCCTGCAGCCCCTTCTCAACTAAGTCCTTTCAGCCTTTCTCCAACCCGCTCCCGCCAGCAGGGCTGGCTGGCCTCAGACTCCCTGTCCCTTAAGGGGGTTCACAGCCCTGTTGTAGTTGTGTTACTATTAATGATTTGTACTGTGGTAGTACCCAGGAATCCCAGCCATGGGCCAGATCCCCACTGTGCTTGGCACTGTACAGACCAGAACAGAAAGGCAGTCCCAGCCCCAGAGAGCTTCCCCTCTAAGTACAGGGTAGGTTCTAGCAATGTACATTTTCCCTACCAAAAGCCATCTCTTCTCTAGCAATTATCTATGTTCAAGGAACACACAACAGTGCCAGACCAGCACAGAGCAAGGCCTCAGGCCTGCAAACATGTACATATGTGCTCTGCTTTAATCCCACAAGTAGCACTGTTAACTTCAACACATTTCAAAAGAAGCACACGCTTGTTTGCAAAACCAGGGCTTGAAAGACTCTGCTCTGGAATCCTGCCTCCACCACTAACCCAGGGAAAGTGAAGGAAGTGAAACTTCCTACAATGCCAGTCCCATGGGGGCCAGCAGAGTTCTTCCTCAGCCAAGATGGCCATCAGCCGTGAGTGATCTGCCTTACCGAAATTATCCTTGTCCCAGCTGTAGGTGTAGCATCGAGCAACAGGAATGGGGAACGTGTGCAGTTTACATGACTGGGCCACCCCTGAGAAAAGAGCAAGCGACAAGTCAGGAATATAGGGCAGAAAGGGACCTCCTGCATCACTGAGTCCAGTCCCCGGTTATCACAGGCCATCCCATCCTATAATCCCATTCAGGAATTTATTGAGCTCTATCTTCAAACTGTTTCGGTTCTTTGTCCCCGCACATCCTATTGGAAGGGCCACTGCGGAACCTCCCTCCTTTGATGGTTCAAACCCTTCTTTCATTTCCAGCCTCAATTTATTCACAGCCCATTTAAGATCACTCAGGCAAGCTTAGACCCAAGTGATAAGTCCAGCATAAAGGCCCCTCTTCCCCTCATGACTTCTCCCACTCCTCTCCAGTGAGTGATGCTCCCAGTGATTCGTCCTAACAGCCTGCGGTGAACGTGTGGAGGGGATGAAGCGGTGAATTCTCCCTAGCTACTCCCACAAATGGAGCTCCCCCCACGTAGGACAGCATCCTGAGAACCTTCTCACCACAGACAGTGCCCATGGTAAACAAAACAGCCTCTGCCAAGCTCAGCTGTGCTCCGTGTCTTCTGTTCCCTGCTTTGTGCTTCAGTTCTCCCCTCCAGCTTGCTGGGTCCAGAGAGACTAGGATATTGATATTGGTATGCCCAAACTGTTCCCACAACCCCTGCTGCACTCAGTCACGACACCCCAATGAGCTATCGTTAACAGTCGGCCACGCCTTCACCCTACAGTCTGGTGTTCCACTAGTGTGCATGCTTTCGATGTTCAAAGTGATCATTGCTAGGCATTAGTGCTGACACTCTGAGATGGACAGAGCAGTTTAAAGCTCACAGAACTATAATTTCATGCTGTCTGAAGACTCAGGCAGACAACAGTGTTACAGTTGGTTTGTATTTTGAATGGTTTCTTCCTAACCCTAATACTAGAAACTTTAAAAAAAAAAAATAAAAAAAAAAGGCCAAGATTCTGGAGCAGAAAAAGAAACAAGCAAGAAAAAAAATTCTGGCTTATCATGAAGGAGTGAGCCAGAGGAGTTTTTTTGTTCTGCTTTTGGAAGTCAGGCCAATTCAGGATTTCATCCCTCACAGCATTCACTCCTAAACGCTCAGAACAGAACAGCTAATTTACATTTGAGGGCCAGACGAGAGAAAGGAAAGTTGAACGTTAGATAGATTAGAATAACCCCACTGGCTCTCACACCTGTGATCTTAGGGAGGCCTGCTGCCTTCCCGATGTCCTGCAGCATGGACTTCAGCATTTCCCTGGCTGCAGCAGGGTCACTGGTAACAGCTGCCATCTCCTCAGCATCTGTGATGCTAGCATGGATCTCTGAGAGCTCTTCTAAGGTCTTGGACTAAAGAGAGAACAGAGATTCAGAGACTTGTCTACATGTGGGTGTCTCTCCACAAAGCATAACCCATTTCTTCTAGAAAGACCCCTAAAAGACCCCTAGCCAGAGCGAGGTGAATCCCCCCGTCCCCCAATCCTCATGAAAGTTTTTGAGTAAAAATGTTTTAAGTTCATTCAAAAAGAAACGGTTACTTACTCATAACTAGTGTTCTTCGAGATGTGTTGCTCCTGGCCATTCCATGATAGGTGGGTGCGCGTACCCTAGCTTACTTGTAGGGTTAGCTGTGGAGCTCCCTGCAGTGGCGCCGCTGTGGCTCTCTATTTAAGGCTCAGCCGACCCTATCCTCCCCAGTTCCCTCTTGCCCTCAATTCTGAAGCAGGGTAGGAGGAAGGGAAATGGAATGGCCAGGAGCAATGCATCTCAAAGAACACTAGATACAGGTAAGTAACCATTTCTTCTTCTTTGAGTGATTGCTCTTGTCCATTCCATGACAGGTGATACACCAGTCTTACCTCAGGTGGAGAGTTGGAATTACAGCCTCACCAGAGCGCAGGACGGCTCATCCGACTGCATGTCATTCCTCTACTGTTGGGTGATTGTGTAGTGTGCCACAAAGGTGTGTTCCGAGGACCAAGTGGCCACCTTGCATATGTCTACTATTGGCACTTGAGCCAAAAAAACTGTCGACAACACCTGTGCCCTCGTCGAATGAGCCTTAATCGCTGGTGGGTGGCTCTTTGCCAGACTAACACTCTCAGATGCAAGCCACAATCCAGGAGGAAAGGCATTGAGAAGATACTGGTTCACCTTTCATCCTGTCTGCTACCACAACGAACAATTGAGAAGTCTTGCGGAAGGGCTCTGTTCTATCAATATAGAATGCTAGCGCCCTACGAACATCCAGCATGTGCAGCCTGTGTTCCCTGTCCGAGGAATGCAGCTTTGGACAGAATACTGGCAGGAAGATGTCCTGGCTGGTATGAAACTGCGAGACCACCTTCAGCCAGAACGCCAGGTGGGGGTGTAGCTGAATCTTGTCTTTAAAAAAAGACGGTGTATGGAGGCTCTGATGTTAAGGCCCATATCTCCGACACTCTCCTGGCCGATGTAATGGCCACGAGGAATGTGACCTTCCAGGACAGGTACAGCAGCGAACAAGACACCAGTGGCCTCAAGAGAACCAAATTTAAGTTCCACTGGGCCACCGGAGGGCACACTGAAGGGAACATCTTGTCTAGCCCCTTCAGGAAACACTTAACAGTTGGAATGAAGAATGTCAGTACTCGATCCACCCGTTGGTGGAAAGCAGAAATGGCAGCCAGATGGACCTTAATTGAGGAAGTAGTGAGCCCTTAGGCCTTCAGGTGCCACAGATAGTCCAGGACGCTGGGGACTGGGGCTGACCCGGGGCTAAGCCCTTTCTTGGATGCCCAGGCTGTGAACCTTGTCCATTCAGCTTTGTATGTAGCTCTAGTAGAGGGCTTTCTACTATTAAGAAGCACCCTCTGCACCTCTTCTGAATGCCGTAATTCCCCTGGTGTTAGCCATGGAGGTTCCATGCCTTGAGATGCAGCGACCTGTGGTTCGGATGTAGCAGCCGGCCGCCATCCTGTGACAAGAGATCTGGCGTGAGAGGGAGATCTATGGGGGTCTTGACGGAGAGGTCCAACGGGGTTGTACACCAATGCTGCCGCAGCCATGCTGGGGCTATCAGTATGACCTGTGGCCTTGTCTTGCTTGATCTTTAACAACACTTTGCGAACTAATGGTGTTGGAGGGAAAGCATAGCCCTCCATTCTGTCCACCAAAATCGCAAAGGCGTCTGCTAGCAAGCCCAGGTTGTGTCCCCTGAATGAGCAGAAGAAGTTGCATTTCTTGTTGCTCTCCAAGGCAAAGAGGTCTATCTGGGGAGAGCCCCACCTCTCTGGAAAATCCCTCTCAAGACCTCTGACTTCAGGGACCATTAATAGGTCATGAACTTCCTGCTGAGATCGTCGGCTAACAAATTCTGGCAGCAGGGGAGATATGATGCTACCAGATGGATTGAGTGGCGAATGCAAAATTCCCCACAGATTGAGGACTTCCAGGCAAAGGGGAGAAGAGCAAGTTCCACCCTGTCTGTTGATATAAAACATCACGGAAGCATTGTCTGTCTGCACTGAGACCACCCTGCCCGTCAGATGTTCCCAGAACGCTTGATAGGCCAGGCAAACTGCCCTGAGCTCTTTCATGTTGATGTGGAGCTGAACGTCATTGATCCCCCAACAGGCCCTGAGTCCTGAGATGGCCCAAGTGGGTCCTCCACCCCAAATCCAACACATCCATCAGCGGGTGCGCAGAAGGTTGGGGGGGTCTGGAATGGGAAGCTGTTGTGTACGTTCTGTTTCTAGCACCACCAGTCCAGACCTTCCAGGACTAGTGCAGGAAGGGGCACCACACTGTAAAGATTGTTGCACATGGGCCGGTACACTGATGCCAACCATGTCTACAGCCGACTTGGTGGAGCTGTGCATGCTTGACCACATATGTGCATGCAGCCATACGCCCAACAGCTTCAGGCAAGATCTCATTGTGGTCAGAGGGTATTTTTGTAAGTCTCTTGTGAGGCTCCTGATGGCGAAGAATCAAGAGTGAGGAAAAGACGCCTTTGCTGCTCTTGCGTCCAGGACTGCATCTATAAACTTTACCTTTGCTTAGGGATCAACGTGGACTTTTGTATGTTGACCAGAAGACCCAGGCGGTTGAAGGTCGTCTGAATTGTGTCCAAATGGTTTGCCACCTCTTCGCTGGAGTGCCCGGGCACCAGCCAATTGTTCAGGTACGGATGTCCTTGGATTTTGGTGTCCTTGGATTTTGGCGTGGGACCCTGGTGCCCCTGCTTCTCTTTCTCATTGGCCACCGCTACTACTAACAAGCCTGGAGTGGGGTGGGAATAAAAGTGCGCATCGCCCTTAGCCGGCACAAAATACTTCCTCTCCACCCTCTTGGCCATGGGTGGAATCGAGGCCGGGGTGTGCCATAATGTCTTGATGGTGTTCTGTATAGTCTTTATGAGAGGCAGGGCCACTCTGGCTGGGCCCTCAGGAAGTAAAATATCAACTGTGGGGTCTGCCTCCTCCACTATCTCCTCTGCCTGCAGACCCATATTAAGTGCCACCCTTCTGAGCAGCTCTTGATGAGCCTTGCTATCATTGGGAATGGCTGCATCCAGGGGATGACTCTCTGTGGCCATGGGGGCCTGGGGTCCCGCATCTGTATGATCAAAATCCCTGCAGTCTCTCTCGATTGTCTCTGTATCTGACACCCCCCCTGCATCCGGAGGCACGCAAGCTGTACAGGAGGGTTGTGGTTGCGAGCTTGAGGCTGAATAAGGCTTATCCATTCTGGGACCTGATGGTATGCCCATGGGGTCCATAACGGCCATTGCTGTGGCATTTGCCATTGAGGGGGCCACTGTGGAAGGGATGGAGGGCAGCTCTCTCTCCTGCATCCCAAATGGCTCCTATTCTGCCTTGAGGCCATTGAACCATCCTCCAAGTCGGATGAAAATCTGCTCTGTGGTGACCAGGGAGGTGTAGTACCAGAGGGTGCTGGGGAGCAGTGCCTTGAGCTGCTTTCTCTAGACGTGGTGCCACACGGTACCGTAGATGAATGGTGCTGCATCACAGCCCACTCTGTTGCTGCAGATGGGGAGTGGTACCGTGGACCCCTGCTGCCGCCACAATCACTGGTGGTACCGGGGAGTCGTGCTGGCCTGACAAAGACCCCACTGCAACCATCGACTCTCTTACTGCTTGGGTTGAGGCGAAAGTCTGGGTCTGTCTGGTACTGGAGATGTGGCAACTGGTGCTGAGGAGATTACGGGTGGATCAACACTAGCTTGCCTCTTGACAGCCCCAATCTTTCGGGTGCCGGAGTTGGTGAGCTGAGTGCTCCAGAGCAGGTGGGACTGTCGATCAGTTCCCATGCTGCTTCAAAAGTCTCCGGTGTCAAAAGGAGCTGCAGGTCCTCTTCCAAAATCACTCTCGTAGGGGAGGATATGGACACCAGACTCAACAACACTCTGCCGAAGGCTGGAATTGATGGTGCCGAGACCTGTGGCACTGGTATAGAGTGGCCCATCTCGGTTCCCACCTCCCTCCTAGCCTTACCAGGCTTAGTTGGAGACTGGTCTCTGTCCATCTTTTTCTTCTTCCTCGCGGGCCCAGGAGAAAGTGACCGGTGCCAGTGAGGTGGTGCCGGTGTTTTCTGCACCAACAGCGAATGCCGGTGCCGAGGCTCTTACACAGAATCCTTTGGGCTTGGTGCCTCCCTTGTTGAGGCCGGCGCGCTCCGCACTGATGGCGCCATGCTGGATCCCAGGTCCCCTGAACTCGTCGGACGCAAGGCTTCCTCCATCAGGAGGAGTTTACGTCTGTGTTCTCCGTCCTTTTGAGTCCTGGGATGAAAGCGTCTACAAATCATCCACCTCTCACAAAGGTGTGACTCACCCAGACACCTAAGACAGGAATGGTGCAGGTCATCCGGGGCATAGGCTTTCGGCAGGTTTCACACACCTTAACACCAAGCATGCCCCAGCCCCAGGCCCAGGGTGGGCAATCCACTTCTTAATGGAGGGCAAACAACAATTACTTACTATGACTGAACTAACTCTAACAACAGTAACTACAACACTACAGGTACCTAACGCTAACGCTAGGCTACGGGGAAGCTGCTAGCATGAGCCAGCAGATGTTCCAGCCACCGTCAGGGTGGTAAGAAGGAACTGGGGAGGGGAGGGTTGGCTGAGCCTTATATAGAGCGTCACAGCGGTGCCACTCCAGGTGACTCCACCGCTGACCCTAAGGCTATGCTAGGGGAAAAAATATCCAGCTAACCGTGCATGCAGCGCACGCACACCTATCATGGAATGGACAGGAGCAATCACTAGAAGAAACATTTCTAATTTTTTGGTGGGTGGGGGAAGAAGCTTAAATAATATTTTCTTTAAGAAAATGAGAATTTTTGTTCACTTTGAATTTTAGGTCTCTTCTCTTCCCTCTCCTCCCTACCCCCTTTGCCTCCCCCCATCCCTGCCCCAGTGAGCTAAATGAAGGGAGAGGCAGGACGGGACCAGAGGAAGGAATAAAGTAGTGAGAAAAAGCAGGACTTCCCCCCCACCACCACAAAAAAGCTCCAAAAATATTTTAAATGTTTCATTCTAAATGTCATTAAACAAAAAAGGAAGTATGACAGCAATGAGAAATCACGGTTGAACCTCTGTTTTTTGGGAGAAAGACATTTAAAAAGGTTTTAGTTGGCAACATTTCAACCAGCTCTATTCATCGTGGCGTCCCATCCCTGCACTGTAAAGAAACGGGAATGAATAGTTATTTCTGCCTTCTGAATTGATCTGCTGTGAGATCTCACCTCCCCTTTACAACTCATGAGAAAATTCACATTCATGCAGCACCTGCCATCCCCAGAAGAGCTGTGCAACCACAATAATCTGTGAATTCCACAAGGGTCTCTTCCCCCAGCATGGAAATGCAGTCACTTCTAGAATGGAGACTGCTGCTTGGCCGCACACAGCAAAATCGCTTGTGTACCAGTGACAGAATCACTGTACTGTTCTTTAAAGGCCACTATGTGGGACGCAGGGTTCACCCTACCTTCAGGATGTGCTGTAAGCTGCCCATATCGCACTTGGTCCCAAAAGTGGCCTGGTAGATGTGTCCAATGAGCATGACAAAGGTGCTGTGTGGCGTGTGCTCTGGGGTGCTCAGCTTCTTGGCGACCGAAAGGTATTCGCTCTGAACCTCAGAGGGGTTGAGCAGCAGAACCGTGCTAAGGGCAACAGGGGTGGTGGTTAATGAGCCTAGAGAAAATCAACTCATTGCAGCCCAAGGTGACTTGAACAGAACCTTGCAAACTGGGCCCTAATGTGGGAATAGAGAGAATAAATAGGAGTTGTGCTGCTAGCAAGATCTGGGGAGCAGAGGAATTTGGGAGCTTTGGGCAGCATTTGATCAATTTCAAACTATTCATAAGACTCCCACTAGATGGCGAGATCTTTCCACACTCCAGGAATGTGGAGTTCGGGAGAAGCCCATCCCTCCCCTCATTATCCCAGTGTAACATACAGACCCAGAACTGCAAAGCTCTCTCGCCCTCCACACACTTACGGGCTGTCAGCAACGGCATCGACAGCGTTTTGCTCTGTTAGTGCTTGGCATTGGCAGACAGCAGATGAGTGATGGGCAGATTCCCTTCCTAAGTACCAGAGCTCTGGTCCCTGGGCTTCCCATCAGCACAAGCTGCCAATTGTGCCAGGTCACAGGCTGTGTCACCAATGCACAGGCTGAGCAGAGTTTATGTTGCCACTGGCCCATACTTGCAATTGTGTAACTGCACACAGAGCTACGGCCCTGTTGTCAGACAGACATATCCCTGCCCCATACAGCCTGCAGTCTAAATCAGAGGGATCCCATACCACTGGGGAAGGATGGAAGAGTGATGGAGTAGGAGAAGGAAAGCAAAACCTGCTCTTGGGAGAGCATCTTGGTTACTGGGGTTGGCTATCAGGCCACAGGGTTTTGGCAGAAGCACCCAATCCAAGAGTGATTGAAAATATCCAGGTTCATCTTTGAGGCATGATAGGACTTAGACCAACTAACCATCTAACATGCAGATGCTGCTGCAGAAATCAGCCCAGGCACTCAAACTACAATTTAACTGCCTGGGGTAGGTGGTCACAGAGGAAGGCCTCTCAGCCTAGAACTGGTTCTCCCTGAACCAGGCAGTGAGGTTGTTAATCTTCAGGACACACAGCACAACCTAAGGCTGAGCAGTGAGGGAGGAGGAGGAGCCCTTCCCTCCTGGCAGAGCTCCCCACGGAGCTAAGATCACCCCCTAACCACATGTTAACCACTAAGGCCCTGGTCCAGCACAGCACCTTAGCAGGTGTTGAGCTTCAAGCAGGGGAACAGACCCCTTGGAATCAACAGGACTTGCTTAACGTGGGCCCATGCTACAGTGGTTTCCAGGACAGGGCCTCAATAGGCGCCGAAGCTCAGGCTGTGGGCACTGGCTTTGTAGAGTCCCCAGGCCTGGCTCATACACTGATTCTGTACTGCTTTAACTATGCTGGTTGGGGAGGGGTGATTTTTATTTTACCCGTACAGTTACACTGATACAGTTCCTAGCATGGACGTGGTTATGCCAATACTGATGTGCCAAATACCAGGGATCGCTAGCCTGGTATAAAGCACCTTTTTTTTATCCTCCTGAAGAGAAGTGGAATGTACCATTTAACCAGGCCAGTACATTTGAAGCATTACAACTCGTGTTGACGAGCCCAAAATAAAAACTGCTCAGTCAGGACATGTGAGCGGAGCCGCCAGTGTTTTGCCAGCGGCCGTTGCTAACAGCAGGCTAACGAGAGATCAGCTCTACGTTTAGACTTTCATGTCCACAGATGAGAGCGATAGCGCAGAGAGGAAGGGATCGAAGGCCCAGATAAGCACCGCCCCCCTTCCCTGTCTCAGTTACTCAGGTCTATGTGCTGGCTTGTTTAAAGAGACTGCACTTTTACTGATCAAACATGAACCTTGTCAAACTTCCTGCCCAGGATGGGGCAAAACCGTTCCCTCTGACCTCTCCCCAGCATGGCTTACACACAGGTTCCCTCGGATGGTCTCTGCTCTCCAGCACGTGTGGAGATCAGACGGAGCATTCCCTGGGTGAGAGCTATGGATCAGCTCCCTCTTTTCCTTATCCATTTCTCATCCAGGCCAGGCATGTCCCACCACAGTCCGGAGGCCCCATGGGATGATAGCAAACATATTCACACACAAAGATGGGGGGCCAGAATCTTCACTATGGGAATGCTGGGATTTCCACTCAGTGCTGTTTTCTGCTGCCCCTTCTCCCCGAAACCCATGCACACCCATGACTACATCTAGAGTGACACTTGCTCCCGTTCCACCTCTGCCTATTGCTTACGAGCTCGATGGAAAGAGCAGGTGTGGTCCAGGGACATCAGCTCCTATAGCACACTAAGGAACCCCCATTGAACCCCTCCTCTTCTCCACAGTGGCACTCACATGGTGGAGCTCTGGTTGCTCTTCACGGAGAGTCCCTGCTCCGCTCTCACTAGCCTTTGGTACGAAATCCCTGCAGAGAAAGAGAGGAGCAATTCACAAACAGGATCACACAGGAGCAAGTGAAGCCAGTAAACTGCTAGCATTGAGGCTGTACAGGCCATGCCATGTTAACAGGTGCTGAACTGACTCAGGTAAAGACCAGCAGGGAGCCCGGTCTTTTCAAACGGATTAGATACCACATGCTAATTTTGCAGCTTCAGTCCTAGTCTACACAAGGCCTTTGAGGTAACTTGCATTCAAAGGCTCAGCCAAGTCTCCAGGTAGAACTGTTTATACGCTGGGTGGGTGGGAACACAGAGCAGAGTGAAAGGATAGGAGAAGTCATGGTGGTAGTGAGTTACTGGCCCTACTTCAAATATGCAAGAGCTATGGAGAGGTAACAGAGGAACCGTCAGGACCAGGCAAGGATGAATGTGGGCAAGAGGCTGGAGTGATGGGATAGAAACCACAGGAAGTGGAGGAAAGGTCAACTGTAACATGCAACAGGCAGGGAGAAATCGGACATGAGGGTGGAAAGCTTGTGTAGAGCAGAGAGGAGATGCATGGGGTGTCTGGGCTGGCTGAGAAGTAAGCATGAGTCAGGAGTGACTGAGGTGACAAGCAAGAGGCTGAGGGAGAAATCACAGGGGGTGTGGGGAAAAATGAGGCTAAAGATCTGAAAGGCAAGATGTGAAGGCAAGTCTAAATTACGGTCAGCTAATAAAAGAAAGCCAGGGCACGTGGTGGAGGGCTGCGGAGGTGGAGAAAGAGAGTACAAGAAACACACAACAGAGAAAACCCTTCCCAGCGCCAGGCCAGATGTGCCCTGTGGTATGTTCTTCTACTGTTCAGTCCACTCTGGATTTATAGCGTCCCAGGATCCCCCTCAGAAAGGGGCCAGGAAGGTGAGCCACTGCTAAGGCACAGGATGTGTGGGCACTGTTGAGTAGCCCCGAGATCACGTGACCACAAATTCACCAATCACATCCCCTCAGCACAATCTATGCCATAGTTTGCACCAGTCCACGGGAAGCCACGTTTGGCCCAGCAGTGCGGAGCAGTGCTGCACACCCATGTCAAGAACAGTTTTGAGACTGGCGGGAAACAGTCAGGTCAGCAACAGGCAACCAGGATGAAGGAAGTGGCTTTCTGCCAGCCAGGCCTGGACTGACAGCTGTTTCTCAACACCCTGTCAGCCTGGCTGACACTGCTGAACACAAACCCTAGAAGCCCACAGTGTGTGCGCACACACGCACAGGGGACAGTGAGTGTGTCCACACAGTCTCTCTATGTTTAGACAGAAGCCAGAAGCAACCATTTCTCAGGCAGAAGCTGGTGTACAGACAGCTGGGGTCCATCTGTCCCCCTACCCAGCTCAGCAGAGACTTAGATGCAGGCAGGGGGAGAGGGACACCCCAACATCAGCCTCCACCTGCCTCCTTGACTCTGCACATCAGAAGTGTTTCCCACCCACAACAACCCATGCTGCTGTGATCCTAATGCTGATTCCTTCCAAGTTCTCCCCCAGCCTCCCTCCCTGGCTCTGCACCGCACATGAGGAGAATCCCCACTCCCCAGCAGCAGCCCGCGCTGTCTGCACGCCGCCATCAGTTTGAACTTATTGGTACGGCTGAAGGGTCTGTGAAGACCCGCTCAGTCGATTGGGAAGCCAATCTATAAATACCACCCCGGGAACTAGGGAAGTGCTGAGTGGAACGAAGGCCCCTCCCTTTGACTGACCCAGTGGACGTGCCAGGCGTAGAGCAGTCGAACTCAGATACACGAATTATTTTAAGTAACTTGCATATCTCCGTTCAACTGCCACCAAAAACAGCAGACAGTGTAGACCTGCCCTCTGTCTCCAGGCTGAGCGACTTCAAAACTTCCTGGGGCTTTGAACGGGGAGGGGGAGCCTGCCTGTGTAGCATCCTTGGGGGGGGGAAGAGGGGGCTGCGAACAGAGCAATCACCATGAGCCCCGTGGTTACATGGGCCCCATGCAGTGTAGGACCTGCGCCCCTGCCCCCCACTGCCGCACTTCACCCCACTTGCCGCTGCCATCCCCAGCAAGCCTAAGGCAGAGTGGCAGCGGGGAGGTGGAAGCGCAAAGCCTGGTCTCTGGGCGGGCCCTCCCCGCCCCCAGGGCAGAGGAGTCAGACCAGGAACGGACCAGGGAAACAGAGCTGGGCCTCTGGGCCACCCTGCCCCACCCTGGGGGCAGAGCAGCCAGCCCAGGGGAGGGGTGGGTGAACAGGGCCCGGCCTCTCTGAGCCGGCCCTCCTGCCTCCCCCTCCCCCCCGTGGGCCGATTGAACCTGGGCCCTGTCCCCTCTTAGGGATGGCCCTGGAGCAGAGCAGTTAGGCTGGGCACTGTGGGGTATCTCCTGGAGCCCAGTTACAGAGCAGTGTCTTTGTTTGTAAAAGGCTCCACACCTCACCAAGGTGGTGTTCTTCTGTCACCAAAGCAGACATAGCTCTGCTGTGTGCACCAAATGCTGGGCTCTGGCGACAAAACCCTGTAGTGTCCCCCAACTCTTTAGCACAGCGCAGGCCCAAGTATAGCCCCTGGGCTCCTTCATGGTCAGACCTGCTTGGGAGGGCCTGCTAGCACCAGCGGGTGAACGGTCTCTCAGCTCCAGACCTCCTTGCTGGCAGGGACTCATTGGCCACCTCACCTCGTACAATCATTGTACTGTTTGTAACATAGGATCCACAGCGCACCAAATGCCCGGGGACCCAGCCCATGGCAAGGCTGCTATGTGCTGGGGTGTGTTAGATGGGGGGGAGGACATGTGGCCCCCTGAGGCTCCCCAACTACTTTAGGGCTATCTGAAGACAAAGTTAACAGGCTCTTCCCGCCTTTCACTCACCCACATGACAGCAGTTACAGAGGATGGAAGGAGGCGGGGTGTTTGTTTTATTCTTTTGCTTCCCTCAAAAGCATCTCTTACCCAATCCCACTTCTGCTGCCTCTTACCCGCTTAACACCTGGTTAATCACTACTTCACCCTTAGCACTAGCTGAAAAATCTTTGCTGATGCTGATAATTTGCTGACAATTAGCCTCCAGTTGTTGCCATTCACTCTCTCCAGCAAAAATTTGGTAATACCACAGAACTCTTTTCCGTCAGCATAACAAAACACCTCTGCCAGTGGCAGAGAAGCTCTCCTACCAATACAGCGCTGTCCACGCTGGCTCGTATGTCTGGGTAACTTCTGTGGCTCAGAGAGTGGTTTTTCACCCGAGTGCTGTAAATTACGCTCACATACGCTGCAGTGTAGACATGGCCAACACTTCAGAGTGGTTGCTAACGCAGGTTTTCAATAGCACGTCCTTTAACCCTGCCTGGAGCTCACCAAATCAGGCATCAGCGCTCGAATGGTGCCAAGAGGGGACGTGATAATTAACTAGATGTTAAATGGATGTGAAATTCTACACTGTGTTCTAATACAGTACTGAATAAAATTGCTTTTCTGCATCGCAACCTCAGACCCTTTTTAAATGACTTCTTCCTTTAATTAGAAGAGCTGCTTAATTGGACTCAATAGGTCATCCACCAGCACAGCCTAATCAGGAAGATTTTACTGTTTAAAGACAGATACTACTAACACATGCCGCAGAGCCCGAAGTTCAATTATACAGAGACAGCACCTCAGCCACAAAGAAGCGACTGGAAGTTCCAGTGTACTGTATGAAAATTTTTTACAAAGCAGTACACCAAAAGACTAAAGCCACCTTGATGCAAATGAATGGATTCACTGTTATAACCAGACGGTGCTGCCAAGTCACTTTCCCTCTCAAAGCAAAGTTCAGGGCTCGCTGGAATAGCAGCAGGAAGCAACCAAAGTTGGTTTGCCATGCAAAAGACTCCCCAGAACAAAGAGGCTGCAGAGGAAAAGCTCATCCACGTCGATAATCCATGAAGATCAGCATGTCTGTCTGAACTGAACATTCATTGAATCATAAAAGATGAGTGCTGGAAGGGACCTCAGGAGTCATCTAGTCCCACACCCTGCTCGAAGCAGGACCAACCCCTACTAAGCCAACCCAGCCAGGGCTTAGAACCTCAAATTCCTGACAACACACCCAGTGCTATATGATGCAATTCCTCTATATGACAGTATAAATGCTAAACACATGCCCCTAGAAACTTAACTCTGTCAGTTCAGCTTTTCACCTCCAGGCTTCTAATGTGTGTTAGGGCACCAGTAAAATGAGTTCAGAGGTCTCAGCCCGCTCCCCCCAGATGACAAAAGCACATTTACAACTGTGTGGGGGGGGGAGGGCACGGGGACAGAGTAGAGGGTAGCAAATGGACCCACAGTTTGGTGCCTGATGGCTGTTCATAAGCGTTGCATGATTTGTTTAAATACAATGTGTGTGCAGTAGAGCAACCCTGGGAGAACTTCAGAGAGAACATTCTGTGCACAAGACCACTGGATGAGCATTTCTGTTTGGGCATGAAGAACAGTCAAAATACTTGACTCAGACCCTCAGAAGCTAAGTCAGCTGAATCCAATACCACAAACACTAAGAGGAGGAGGGATCTGTAAAGCAATGGACTGTTTGGATTCCTACCTGGGGCCTTCAGTTCATCGGTGATGAAGGCCAGCAGCTCCCGGTATATGTTGCAGTAAGGCACAGGCCAGGTGAGGAAGCTGTGGTAGGTGCTAATGGCCTTCTGAAGCAGGTCAGAGTCTGGAGGGAAGTGAGGAGTCTATAGGGAAGTAAAAGTAGCATGAGGATTACAATTCAAGGCTGGTCACGGATGCATTCAAGGAGGTCTCTACTTCCCCTTTGGCCTTGCACCCCAGAACCACTTAGACAGATCCAGCTCTTCCAGGGCCCAAACCATGCTCACACACTGAGCTACTCAGTAACCCAAGTAAAAGAGGAGTGGGTCTCAGAAGCCATTAACATCATGAGAAAGCAGGTATGTGGGCTGACAATGGGAGGATAAGAAACATGAAAATTCTCAGACTGGATCAGACCATACATCTTGCAGGCCAGGCTCTCCCTGTAGCCAGCACAGGATGCTTCTGTGGAAGGCTCAAGAAACCCATCTCTAGACATGTATAAAAGAACCTGTCTAATGGGATTGATTCTTCCTAAGCTCCATCAGCTAATGGTTTATGCTCCAAAGCAGGAGAGTACCTCTCTCATTAAAGAGAAGATATTCTAAGCCACCATGGATGTTCTCATCGCTATAGATGCCTAACCCCTTTATGAACCCTAGTAAGTTCTTGGCCTCCAGGGGGTTATGTAGCAATGAGCTGCATGGGGTAATTGTGCATAGTATTAAAAAAAGTATTTCCTCTGATTGGTTTTAAATTGTTTGCCTTTTGGTTTCATTAAAAGTTCCCTTGTTTGTTTATTATGAGAAAAAGCATGTAGGGAAGGGTCACCTTCTGTATATATGTTATATTGTACACTTCTGTCATGTCCCCTCGAAGCCTACATGAACCCAGACTTTTCATTCTCTCTGACTTTTGATATTTGGTTGTTTGTTTGTTTTTTTCACCTCTGCTCAATCTTTTTCAAGATGGGAAGACCAAGGCAGAGCACAGTACTTCAGGTGAGGCCATCCCAAAAGGATAATTAAGTTAAAAAAAGAATTGGATACATTCCTGGAGGACAAGCCCATCAATGGCAGTTAGCCAGGAGAGTCAGGGATGCAACACCATGCTCAGGCAACCCTAAACTTCTGACTGCCAGAAGCTGGGAGGGGTCCTTGGAGTGGTTCTATCCAGAACTGACCTGTTCTGTGTACTCCCCCGAAGCTCTAGTACTGGCCACTGTCAGAGACAGGATACTGGGTGAGATGGACTGTTCCTATGACTTATACAATGACATTATAAAGCTTTCAGCCAGGACAGTGCTCCAGTTCTCAGCCTGGACCTGAAGCTGACATTACAATTGGTTAAAAAAATTAGGACTTACAGACAGAACTGCAGAATAGAAGAGCAGAGCCAATGGAGTGAGGAGGTCATAGTTGCAAGTCTCTTGGACCTGCAGGAAACATATGAGAAAAGGATCGGTTATGTTACTTGATTACATAAGTAACCCAAAGCTATCAGGCGATGAAAGGAAGCTTGCATGAAACCATCCAATAACAAGAATCATCCATATAGTGTCCTGTCCAGCACCTCACCCAATGATATCCACTTTAAGACTCCCATTGACATCAACAGGCCCTTAGACATATTCACTGGAGCAGATTTTCTACCCACAGGTCACCAAGTAATCAGCCCATCACGCAGAAAACCTTGATTATTGTGGTAAGTGTCCATCTAGTTAATCCAGTATTGTACTGTGACAAGGATGTGATTAAATCCATCCACTTGGCAGTTTCTGGCAGGTAGCTGCTTATATTTATACAGCACCTCTCCTCCCCTAAAGAGTTTACAAATGACATGTACAGATTACTCTGCCTGCCACTGTGAGAGAACTCAGCTGATGTCTGACAGCACACTGCAACAGTAAGAAACTATTTCGGCCAAGTAGCAAAGGGAAAATTCTGTATCTTGTTAAAACTATAGGGCAAATTCTAGGGGGGTAGAAAGCAGTTTATTTAGGGCTTGTCTACACTTAAAATGTTATAGCAGCTGTAGTGCTTCAGTGTAGTCATTACCTTGCTCGGCAGGAAGGGCTCTCCCACTGCTGTCATTAATCCACCTCCCTGAAAGGTGGAAGCTAGGCTGATGGAAGAATTCTGCCTGGGGACTGGGGGGTTGCCTTCATGTACAGCACTAAACCTGTCATGCTTTAGTGAAGATGCTCCTATGTCGACAGGAGATTCTCCAATTGGCATAGTTAATCTACTTCCCTGAGAGGTGATAGCTATGTGGACAAGAGAGGCTCTCCCATGAACATAGCGTTGTCTGCCCACCAGGTTACAACATATAGCTACATCACTCAGAGATGTGGATTTTCCACGCCCCGAGTGACACAGTTATACTGCTATAGGTCTGTCATGTAGACCTGGCCTTAGGTTGGCTTAACTATGCTACGTCTACTCTGGGGACTAGGTTGGTGTACCTACGTCAGTCAGGAGTGTGGATTTTTCAGCCTATATTTGTAAGTGTAGTTCAGGCCACTAGCTTCAGCACATCCAAGCTATGTCTACACCAGGAAAGTGAGGAGCATTAGAAAATGTGTTAACTACTATCTTTAAATTAACATACTGTTAAACGGTACTTAGCGCCCAGCATGTACAAAGATAGTCATGTTTAAAAATGTGCATTAACTGGTGCCAGACAATCCTAGATTTCCCGTTGGAGGAATGAGCACCACATAAGTCAGTAATGGAATCTATTTTTGCAGCAATTCACATTCAAAAGGGAATTTAGATTCAGCCAGCTTTGTGACTCTTTACATTTTCTGAGCGACTGAGCTTTATTCACAGTTGTTGCAATGTGTGCTGTGCATTGAATACAAGTCATGTAACCAGATAACAGAAACAACGCCAGCCAACTTGTGTCACGAGACAACACAGGGCAAACTGTGAAGCTTTTCCACAAACTAACTGTGGACAATCGGCCAACCAAGAATTATTCACTAAGGGAATTCACCTGTACAATCTGTTCTGAACATTTGGAGAAAAGGTGGTGGGGGAGTCAAGATTAAAAATAATCAACTTGTTAGTTGCTGTATTGCCAACCCCAGCCAATTAAACACCAGGAGCCAGCCCTTGTCTCCCAATTTTTTTTAAGGCAGACATTTTCAGTTCATTTTAATTTTTTTCTGGTTTGAGTTTTTAGGGTAGGTATGTTTGGATCATGTTTTTAAGCTCTTCTCCTTAACTAAGAAGCCTAGAAACTTTTTCCCAAAAAAAGAAGCTGAGATTCCCATCTACTCACATGAGCCAAGGAGCTAGGGCTTTCAGAAACACATCAAATAATGCCAAACTCAGGATAAAATAATGAGTGCTGGCAACACTTATTTGCTCGCTTGTACTCCATAGCCATCAGCACCACCTCCTCCAGGCTAAGGTCTCCCATCCAAGTCCTGCTGCTACTTATCTCGGGAGACCTGACGGCCTCACATCAGAAGATGAAATCATTGAAGGTTAACAGCTCCATACCTCGAATCCTTTACTTCCCCTGCTTATCTCGACACCACAAACCCGAGCAGCCTGCTGCTTACTACGGTGGCTGGCATATGCTCAGAAATGCCCTAAGTTCCAGGTGTATTTCTGGTTACAAAGCAAACCCAGAATAGCCCAGGCAAGCCTTCCTTTAAAATAGGAGGAAACCATCAATTTCTTCTGAATTAGACAGGCAAAAAAAGGAAAGCTTGCAACAAGGGAGGGTCTCAGGAAGCTAAGCCTCATAAATCCTAGTGCACCAAACCAACTGCAGCCCTGCCCCTAGAAACATGCATGGCCAGGACTCCGGGACCCATTTGACTGGGATCTCCCCTCTGCACAATGGCCAGCACACAATGGAGAATGAGACTGGAAGGGAAGCCAGGCTGCTCCCCAAGTGTGCAGGAGAGCAATCGCTATTGTGGGCTTGGAGGTCATGCACACAACAGCACTTCAGGAAGTAGGAAACCTCTCCTTGTATCTTGTGATACTATTCAAAGTGCAGCTGTTCAGGCTCGCTCTCTTTCTCAGTGCACTACCACGTCCCTTCTCTCTTCAGTTCCCACATGCCAGAAGCCGCTTTCCAGAGGGGTCTGATCTCAAGCCAGCCTGCCTGCCTGCCTCCAGGTGCTCAGTCATGTGTCATTACAAAACCAGCTAAAGCCTGCTAATTTCCCATCATCGCACTCGCAGGCCCAGGGGCTGACCCCTTTGCATGCAGACGGGAGCAGGGCAAGCTAGAATGGAGCCAACTCACAGTAAATCAGATTCACGTCTGGGGGTGGGGAGGGGGCAACACCTCAGATCTGGGCAGCTCTGGTGCTGAAAGAGAGAGAGAGAATATGGCCAACGGACCAGCAGGCCTGCACGCCAACACAGTTTCTCTTCCACTAGGCATAGCCCTCGGACTTCCTCCATCTCAAAGGCTACCTCCATGGAAAGCAAGAGATCTAGCTGCGATGGCTGTTCAACGACAGCAGACAAGCTGAGCTACAAGTTCCAGCCGTCCCATGCATGGTGACAGAAGTCCTACCCATGCTCCTGTGAAGACCTTGCTGAAGGAACTGATGCTGTTTAGAATCTGACAGCACATTTGGGATCATCCACTCTGTGCAGGCCACGGGTAGAGATGGGCCAAATCTCTCAGCTCTGGTGGAGTCATTTATTTAACTGACACAGCAGCTTCCTATCTGTAAGCGATCTGTGAACAGCTTCTGAGTTTCTTGCATTGCTTTGTGAATTATTTGCCAACTAATTCCTGCCAGTAATTCTTAGTCTAGCCAAAGAGTTTCAGGACAGAAAGCATGACCAGATCATCAACCCTGATCCCCTGTAGATGTAAAGCCACCAGCACCCACACACCACACCCAAGTATTACAACCCACAGGAGACTAGACTATTATGTGCCACAGTCAACAAAGAAAGGGAGGAACCGAGGTGCACCATGCCGAAGGCCTCATGCGATGGCAGGGAAATGATTAGTTAAGAGATATACAAATAATCCTGGAAAATGACCTGCACTTACATGCTGTAGTGAAAGGAAAAAAACACCAACCCCCCTTCCCGCTCAAGATCACTTAGTCATAGTTAAGTTTTTATTCTGCCTTCATCTCCACAGTCACTTGGAGATTCCTCAGGAGCTGTTTATTAATGTCTCATTACTACTATTTGATATTTGAAGCTTGATGGTTAATTCTGAGTGGATGTAAATCACTTTCTATGTTTCCATTTCATGGCTGGATGTGCATAATTTTCAGAATCAGGTTTCAGGTGCCCAGTTTCATATTTAGGGATTCAACATTCACATTCTGCAAACATTTTCCAATATTCCCTTAAAATTCACTGTTTCTGTGAACTTTCCTCCCAGGGTCTGTTTGGCAGAATATTCAGAGATAGACACCACGGAGTGACACAAAATGCCTTCAAAAGGATTTATCAGGATCATGGCATTTGTTATTTTTGCAATATCGACCACCTGGCTTCAATCTCAAGCCATGCTACCCACTTGTCACAGAAGCATGTTGCTACTAAAGGTTCCAAAGTCATGGCACGGAGAAGGAGTTAGTGCAATAGCACCAACCTTGAACCTGGGACCTCCAGAGCTAAAAGCACAAGCAGTTATGTCCTCTGCAGAACGGGCACAGTAGGAAGTTTCGGTTACCCCAGCATTTCAGATAACCCATGTGTAAAATCCTTCACAAAGACACCCCAATGATAAAATACATGGGGGAAGGAGCATCTCTGGAAACTTCAGAGCCAGATCTGCCAGACTCCATCACAGTGACCACAAAGCACCCTCCTTGCTGAATCAGACTTCATTGTTGCTGGCAGAACCTTACCTCTTTGGTTTTCTGCAGGATTTTCTCCAGAAGGATGAGGTAGTTTCCTGCATCTCGGCTGACCAGCTCCTGCAGGCTCCAGCAGTTCAGACACAGCCCAGCTGCCAGAGAGAAAAAGGAGAACCACATTTCAAACACATCCAAGACTCCAGAGGTGGCAGTGGGACTGTGCAGAAGAACCTGGCAACACACGGTGTACGAGGCTAGCAATTTGTTTCAGTGAGAGTTGGAAACCCAACGTGTTCATTCTATTCTGTTCTGGAGGTCTTATCCTGCCCCATTGCCAAGGTATCTGAGCACCTTCCACTCAGATATTAAGTGACATGACTAATGTCTGTCATGAGGTTTCATTTTTTCTCTCCTCCTCTTGCCAGGAGGATACTTGTGCAGTTGGTGGAGGGGATTGTTTTGGCAGGGTTTGGGTTTCTTTCTTGGTGTCCATGCTGTTGAGTTTATATCGGAAAAGGGTGGGTTCTGAGTTATTACAGTGAATTCTTTCTTGGCTGTCTGATGGAGTCTTGCCCACATGCTCAGTGTTTAACTGATCACCATATTGGGGTCGGGAAGGAATTTTCCCCCAGAGCAGATTGCAACGGCTCTGGTGGTTTTTTGCCTTCCTCTGTAGCACAGGGCATGATTCACTTGCTAGTGGATTCTCTATATCTTGAAGTCTTTAAATCATATGAGAATTTTAACAACTCAGTCGTAGGTTAGAGGTTTATTGCAGGTTTTGTGGCCTGCATTATGCAGGAGGTCAGACTAGATGATCCTATTGGTCCCTTCTGACCTTAGAGTCTCTGAGTCTATAAGGAAGGTCAGGGAAGTGCAAATGAGGCCCTTGAAGCAAAAGATTGGGAGGTTTGGGATGGCCCTTAGTTCCTGGAAGTGTTTGTTCCACAGTCTAAAACAGGCCCTGAGAAATCTCCATTGCCAGCACAGATTAACTTTACACTTATGGTAGAGAGGTCCATTGTTCCAGAGGGGTGGTGGCTTCACCCAAAATCCTCACACAGAGATTTAGGCTCTTTTAGATGCCCTGTGCTCTGGTCCCATAGCCCCTTGAAGGGGTGAACTTGCCCCAACAGTGATGGTCAGTGCTTTTTTTTTTTTTTTTTTAAACGAAAAAAGGTTCTGGTACTCAGCTAGGGACCTGGAGCTGCTGGTGGCAGCAGCAGGAGTCGGGGCTGCATTGCTGTGAAAAAAAGGTGCCTGTACTCAGTATCCCAGAGTACCATCACACACAAAAAAAGGTGCCTGTGCTCAGTATCCCAGAGTACCATCACACACAAAAAAAGGTGCCTGTACTCAGTATCCCAGAGTACCATCACACACAAAAAAAGGTGCCTGTGTAACCTTCAGGTGGGCTAAAATTAATTAAATTGCCCTTCTCCAGTGCCTCACAGAAATACACCCCAATCCCTGTGGAGAAAAGCAGCTGGAGACCCAGGATCCAGTCTGTATGGGACTCACAGCAAAGATTGTTCAAAGCAGATAAAAACAAAGAAAGAAAAGTAATGAGTTTTATTAAACATTAACTTTATAAATCATATGATTTAAGAAACAAAATAATGACTACCATATAAATCTATAACAAGATGTGGCTAATTTTGGGAACTCACATTTACTATTTCACAATACATATAAACAAGAAAAAAAAATGAATTTAAACAGAGCAGCCCCTCAGAAACACTCTCCACTCAAGTGTCCCAAAGTTCTGGTGGAGTTCACCCGGCTCTCAGTGATCGTCTCTGTATGCTAAGCTCAAAGGCTTGAGTAGGAAGCAGCAGCTCCTTGTTCTCTGTCTGCTGGACTCTTCCAGGCAAACCCTGCTCTTCAGTCAGCTTGCTGCCTAGGCACCACTCATTTATATATATATAGAGAGAGAGAGATAGAAACCCTGAGGCAAAAGAAAACATACAACTCTGAGAATAACAAAGTATAATTAACTCTTCCCCCTTATTACAGTAAAGAACTGTTCATTCCTCCCAGTATTTAATACAACTCAAAGTATCCAATTAAAAGAACCCCCCTCTTCTTCCACTGGTCCCTTTTCTGCACCCAGTGCCCCAGACTGCCCTGCTGGGGGGTTAGCAATATCACTGACCTGAAGCAAAATGCTTCAGAGTGGGGGGGAAACAGGCTGCTGTCTGCTCCTGGCTCACTTCTCCTTGTGCACAGAGCACGTGGGCTCCTCTTAATCCAACCACCCTGGCTGCTGGCTCTCAGGCATCTCACTCCAGCAGCCAGCAGCAGGGGACCCTGTGGAGCATGCTCAGAGCTGCCCCTCCACAGACCAGAAACTTCTGGCTCTAAGCAGCTAAATCTGCCTAGCAACACTGACCCAACAGATCTCTTAAAGGGAAACTCTCCATTTAGACTAATGGGTTACACCAGTACTCAGTACCCCTGAGTATCATCACAAAAAAAGCCCTGGCGACAGTATGTATGGAGGTCATGAGGCAAATAACTCTATTGTAGCCACCCGGTATTTAATATCCCTCAATTCCAAGTCTCACTCCATTATCGCTACACAATGCCCTGCCTGGGTAGCTAGCGTTAGGAGGGCTGAGAATTTAGAGATAAGAAAGACCAAGAAAGCGAGCTAAGGACAGAGTCCTCAGTCAGAGGATACCTCCAATATATTGATGCTGCTACTAACCTTAGTCAAGAGGCTTAGCAAGACATCTCAGGTCCCACATAATCACCCTCATAGAGGCCTGGATACAACTTATTTCTGCCCTGGTATTACATGATTTCCGAAGGAGAGGATGCAAGATTAATGAGACAGAGAGAAGAGACAGATCACAGAGGGCAGGTAAAGAAGTCTCCATCCAGACCAACTGAAAGACTCATGCAATTTCAAAGGGCAGTCTTGCTCCGAAAAGCTACTCTGAAAAGGGGTATGACCAGGCCCCTTTTTTATTGGATTGCTGTGGCGCTGGATCACATGTAATCAGCTGGCAAGTAAAAGATATTTTTTCCCTAACTGCCAGATCACCCTGCACATCTGAGAGTCAAGTTTGGTTCTTCCTATTTCCTGCATCATTGCTAGGAACTGAGGCCCAACTATGGTGATTTATTATTGTGAGTAAGCTGCGCACGTTTACCCCTAGAAGGAAAGATGCTGCCATAGGAACTGAATTATCCAACTTTGTAACTAATGTGTAAACCAAACAGAACTCCAGCTCCCTCCCCAATAGTTGCACTGGCTTTACAGTGTAAACCACAGTAAATTTATTACAGGCTCTAATGTCAGGAGGTAGGATTCTGAATACAGCAAGAGCACAGAATACAGGAGCTAACACAATCATTGTTCTAACTAAATGCTTTGCACCTTCAAAGCCACCTAAAACTGTCCAGTTCCTCTTCATTTTGAATCTGAAAAGCTTAATCATAATGCTCCAAAAGTCTCTTGTTTCTGAAGCGGCCTAGATATCCAAACCAGATGCTCTCCTCTTTAAACTCATCGGGTGCATCTGCACTTACAAATTAAGTCGACTTAATCTTGTTTAAATCGACTTAATTTAATCTGCGTCTACACTACATTTTCCTTAAGTCGACTTAAGGAAAATTAAAGTCGACTTTATAAAACCTAGTATAAAGTCGACTTTACTGGCTAAGACAACTTTATTAAATTGACTTAGCCAGTGTAGACGCAGATTAGCCCTAAATCGACTTTAAGTCGACCTAAAGGGATCCAGGGCTCCCCCACTGCCCTCCCTGCCAGGGTGGCTGGCACAGCTAGAGCCTGGCATGCCCACCCACAGGGCAGGACAGAGCCCTGCCTACCCTGCTCTTATGCCCTGACAGTGTCCTTGTCAGTATCCAGGTACAATGGGGCAAATGCTGAGCCCCCTGGCACTTGGCAAGAAGTGCCTCCGCTGCCACCGTGGACCAGTCCCAGGTCCACCTAGCCCCTACAAGTCAACTTAGGCATCCAGTGTGGATGCTCTAAGTTGATTTGGCAGGGTCCCCTTTAAGTCGAATTAATTTTTGAGTGTAGATATGCTAAGTGGACTTAACAAAGTCAACTTAAAGTCAACTTTATTAAGTCGACTTAGCAAAGTCATCTTAAATTAACAAGTGTAGACATAGCCATAGACTATAATGTCAGAAGGGACCAGTAAGATCATCTAGTCTGACCTCCTGCACAATGCAGGCCACAGACTCCCACCCACCCACTCCTGAATAGACCCCTAACCTAAGATTGAGTCAATGAAGTCCTCAAATAATGATTTAAAGATTTCAAGGTACAAAGAATCCATCAACAAGTGACCTATGCCCCATGCTGTAGAGACAGGAGAAAAACCCCCAGGGCCTCTGCCACCCTGCTGTCGGAGAAAATTCCTTCCTGACACCAAATATGATGATCAGCTAAATTCTGAGCAGATGGGCAAGACTAACCAGTTAGACACCCAGAAAGAATTCTCTGCAGTAACGTAGAACTCACCCCATCAGCATATCTACCACCAGGAACCAAACATCAGTCAATTGCCAAACTAGGCTGTCCCATTACATCACCCCTCCATAAGTTTATCACACTTAGTTTTGCAATCAACGAGGTTGTTTTGCCCCACTGGCCCTTCAGAAGGTTATTCCAGTACCACAGTCTCTGATGGATAGAAACCTGTGTTTAATTTCAAGTCTAAACTACCTGATGGCCAGTTTATATCCATTTGTTCTTGTGTCCACATTGGCACAGCACTTGCATAATTCTTCTCCTTTCCTGGTATTTATCTCTCTGATGTATTTATACAGAGTAATCATATCTCCCTCCCCCCCACCACCACCCCAACCTTCTTTTGGTTAGGCTAAATAAGCCAAGCTCTTTGAGTCTTCTCTCATAAGGCGGGATTTCTATTCCTCAGATCATCCTAGTAGCTTGTCTCTGTACCTGTTCCAGTTTGAATTCTTCTTTCTTAAGCATGGGGGACCCGAACTGCACACTATATTCCAGATGAGGTCTCACCAGCGCCTTGTATAATGGTACTAATACCTCCTTATCTCTACTGGAAATATCTTGACTGATGCATTCTAAGACCACATTAGCTTTATTCACGGCCACATCACATTGGCAGCACAGTCATCCTGTGATCAATCAATATTTTCAGGTCCTTCTCTTCCTCTGTCACTTCTAACCGATGCGTCCCCAGCTTATAGCAAAAGTTCTTGTTATTAGTCCCTAAATGCATAACCTTGCACTTTCCACTATTAAATTTCATTCTATTTCTATTACCCCAGTTTACATGGTCATCCAGATCTTGTTATATGATATCCTACCTTTCTCTGCATTAGCAACACCTCTCACTGTCTCATTCACAAATTTTATTAGCACATTCCCACTTTTTGTGCCAACTGACAGGCAAATTATATTAGCTTGACCTTTCTAATAATATCAGCAGTGAAATATCTGAAATGCCAACATAAACTATATTAGCCTTCATTTTGTTATTAGAATCTGTGGTGTAGAATAGAAGCACAGCCACCAACTCAATTGTTAATTCAACAGCACCTCTGAGCCGCTTTCCTCCCAGAGCCAATCAGATCTGACATATACACTTCCTTAACTTTCTACTTTTTTTGCTGGGCTTTGGCAAGTTGCTGTAATCAAATCTTTCAGACAGTGGGGCTTCCCTAGGTCAGCATGGATCTGGATTGTAGTACCTTCCTGGGAAAGTCCCAGGGCGCACAGCTTTTCAAGGAAGAAGCTGTCCCAAGCAGCAGACGGGGCTAGAGCTGCTAGGAACCTGGCTGATTTTGGCAAAGCAAGAAGGATGTTGGGATGAGGGAACAGGCTAGGGAAGAGCTGGGCATGATCTAGACACAAACCGCCACTGTCTTCAGCTGGAGATTTGGGTAAAGGGGCACATGCAAGTTTGCCCATCACCATCGCAAATCAAGCTATTTGGAACAGAGGCCTTTGAGACCATCTGCCCTGTGGAGGAGAAGAGAAAAGTAAAAGGCAGCAAAGTGGGATTTCCAGAAGCCACAGGGGCTGAAATACACTTTGGTAAATTGCCAAATGAGGAGAACTCCATTTCCTGTGCGAGCTCAGCCACAAATACAAATAGCCCAACAAAAGCCGTGCTGTTTCCTTCCTCTCATCACTAGCAAGAGAGTAGGGAAATCACGGTGCTGGCTGGCTGTTTTATTCTGAACTAAATGAGATGAAGGAGAAGGGGATGGATTCTTTCTAGGGAGAGAGACTGGACAAGTTTTTAGAAAATGGTCAAGAAGGAAGGAGGGGGGAAAGTTGTTCCTCATCTACATCCTGATAGACTATAATCAAGTCACCCTCCACCTTTTTCATCAAGCTACATAGATGGAGCTCCTTGAGTCTCTCATTATAGGACATGTTTTCTAAGCCTTTAATCATTCTCATGGCCCTTCTCTGATCCGTCTCCAATTCATCAACATCCTTCTTGAATTGTGGGCACCTAAACGGAACACTGTATTCCAGCAGTTGTCACACCAGTGCCACACACAGAAGTAAAACCTCTCTATTACTGCTCAAGATACCCCTGTTTATGCACCTGAGGACTGCATGAGCTCTTTTGGCCTCAGCATCATACTGGGAGTTCACATTCGACTGATTATCCACCACAACCCCAGAGTTCCTGCTGCCCCGGATAGAGCCCTCATCTTGTATGTTTGGCCTGAAATTTTTGTTCCTTGATGTACACATTTAACCTGTTACATATTGTTTGCTTGCACCCAATTCACCCAGTGATCCAGATAGCTTAGCATCAGTGACCTTTTCCTCTTCATTCTTTACCATTCCTCAAGTTTTTGTGTCATTTGCCAACTTTATCATGAATAATTTACGTTTTCTCCCAGGTCTCTGATAAAAAAAATATTAAACAGTGTAAGGGAAAGAATGAATCTCTGCGGTGCCCCACTGGAAACACACCTGCTCAATGACAATTCTCAGTTACAAATACTGTTTAAGACCTATAGTTAAGCCAGTTTTTATTCTATTTAATTCTAGTTTTTTTAATCACATCATCATGCAGTACCAAGCTAAACACCTTACAGACAGACATTAATTCAAACATAATCACATTTATCAACCAAACTTGTAATCTCATTAAAAGAGATATCAAGTTTGTTTGACAGGATCTATTCACCATAAACCCATGGTGATTTGCATTAATTACATTACATTCTTTAATTTTTTATTAATTGAAACCTGTATCAACTGCTCCATTATAATTAGCTGGGTTGTTTAACACAGCCTTTTCAAAAATAGAAACATTAGCGTTCCTCTAGTCTTCTGGAACTTCCCTAGTGCTCCCAGACTAATTGAAAATCAAAATGTATGGGTCAGTGTGTTCCTCAGCCAGTTCTTTTTAAAACTCATGCATGCAAGATATCTGGACCTGCTGATTGAAAAAGTCTAAGCTTAGTAGCTTCTGTTTAACATCCTTCAGAGATACTAGTGGAACAGAAAGAGTGTTGTTACCATATGTTGAGACTGCATCCTCTGCTTTTTCCCCACATAGAGAACAGAAATATTTATTGAACACTTCTGCATTTTCTGGAATATCATTCATAATTCTACCATTTCCAATTAGTATTGGAGCAATATCACAGTCAAGATTCTTTATGTTCCTAATATATTTTTAAATCTCCTTCTTACTGTCCTTAACACTGCTAGATTCCTCCCTGTGTCTCTTTGCTTTCCTTATCAATTTTAGTCAGTCAGGTATAGCCAACTTACGTGTGCCAGTAAGTTGGATGTGGAGAGGACAGGGTCTCATTCTGCATTAACGAGCATTACGCTGGGTTCACCAAGATTAGCCCTGCATGAAAACGCAGTTTAGAGTGTGCTTATTAGAAAAGACCCCCTGATTGGCTGAGCACCACATGTCAGTGGAGGAGGGGAGCTGGGCTGATTTCAAGTCCCATTCAGAGTCTCAGTATCTACCTGTAACTTAAATCCCCATCTCTCTCTCTCCTGGAGGGATCCAGCTTGCTGTCCAGTGCTTGAGTGGTTTGAAGCTAGGCACAATGTCTAATGCACAGCGAGTTCAGGGGCTTTTCCTGTTCTTTTGAAGCTGCTGGAGGTTTTGCCCCAGAGCTGAATGAGAGCAGGCCTGGGCATAGTATGACAGGCACAGTATGAAGGTACACAGGGATGCATAAGTGCACCCTAGGGCACAGCAGTTAAAAGGCACCAGGAGGCTTCCTCTTCCTCTTCCTCTTCCTCTTCCTGGCCAGGAAGAAGAAAATCCTCCAAATTCTCTGAGGCCTCGCTTCCTACACTGGACATGGAAAGCTGATTCCAAATCAGTGTGACAGAAAGTGCAAGGCAGTGAGCATTGGTCATCTATTGTGCTTTTCCTAAAGATAGCAAGGAAGCATGATTTGTCCATGACTTCATGACACACGTGCAGCATCTCTCTCAAACTGCTTGTCTCCAGCCTCCATAAAGCCAAGAACGAGCATTTGGCTCCTCACTGAGGGCTAGTTCCCTGCTATGGCATGTTCTTCAGCCAGTTTTTACTAAGTTCTTTTCAAAAGCATGGTGAGAACTGTTTTGTTTTAGAGTTAGAGAAGTGGTTTTCTACTCTCTCCGCATGCAATGGAATGGCCAAAAGGATCTTGCTCAAGCTTTCCAAGAGGAGCAAATCACCTTAGGCAGGAGACCAAACCCAACAAGGTGATTTTTTCCTACAAAGCCACAAACATGTGACCAGAAGTTAACAGTGACAATGTTTTGCACCTAGTGGTGAACGTTATAATCGCACCTTAAATAAATCTCAGTTATTGGGCTCAATACCAGAGTAGCTGGGCAAAATTCTACAGCCTGTGGTATAGAAGAGGTCAGACTAGAGGATCTAATTATTCCCTCTGGCCATAAAAATCTATCAATCTCTCAATCTGCCACAGTCCAAATGCGAGCTGTACAAAGACGCAAAACAAGGGACACAAAAATTATTCATGCAGGGAACTGCCAGTGCTGTGGGACTATCCCTTTAGTTTATCTCACTGATTTTTCCACCATGGTTCTTATTTTTGATGTAAATAATTCTCAACATCACTCAGGGCAGGACACCAGTCCAAATGTGTGCGGTGGGCTCAGAACTCTGGAACTAAAATGAGGGCCAACCCTCGAAACAAGGCACAAGACATGTATGTCTGCAAACTATCAGTCATTCTTACCAAAGCGCTGTTCTCAGGTGAAGACCGGCCGTGAGTCACTACAGTGAACATTCCTTTCCTTACTAACCTAAGCCCATTAACGAGGCAGGGCTTACCCAGCTCAGGGTCTGGCACTTACCAGCGGAGAGCACCGGAAAGTTAAATACAAAACCGGTTTAATATCCTAAAGGAGAACGTTGATTCCTTCGCCTGGTGCATTCAGGTGAGCGGACTATTTCTCTCCCTCTGGATGACAACTGACTTTGTGCAATCTGAAGCAGTGAAAGTCCATTTATATTGTTCTAAAGAAGTGGTTCTGAACTTTTTTTCTGTCGGGACACACCTGACAGATGAAGTTCCCCTGTGTGACACACTGCAATCTGCTGGTGGCAGTGGGGTTTGGGCTGGGAGTGCTTGGGAGGCTGTGGTGCTCTGAAGGATGCAGCACTCTGGGACCTGGACGGGGGCAGAGTCAAGACAGTGCCGGCTGGTGCCCTGGTGGTCTGGCTCAATGAGGCCGGTTTTATTTTTGTGGGGCAGGTGGTGCCCCCCTACCCAAGCCCAGGATCTCAGGGTTGCAGCCCCTAAGTCCCTTTACTCCTCTGGTCCTGGCTGCCGCCTGTGTTGTGCACCAGGAGCAGGCTGTTGAGGGTAGCAGAGAGTGGTGGGTGGCAGGAGCCCCAAGCTGGCTCCAAGCTGAGCTGCCAATTTTTTGTGACACACCTCCCGGCTCTTTGTGACACACTTTTGTGTCCTGACAGAGTGGTTAAGAAACGCTGCTCTAAAGCACACTGACTTAGGGCTGACCTCAGTGGAGAAGAGATGAATGCACTGCAGAGAAGAGACACTATAGATAAAATCACACAGTGACCTAGGAATAGAATCTTTGTCCCTCTGGTCCAAAACACCATATCTCTGCCACCTGAACTACAAAAGAACCCAAATCGGGAAGGTAGAACAGTGCTGGTACGCCCTATGGCCTGTCTATGGACAACATCACCCACACTCACCAAGCTGGTGCGTTGCAGTGGAATCACTCCGGCAAACAGAGACTTAAGACAGTTACATAGACACGGAGATAGTGAGGCCTAGAGTAGTAGCCTGATAGGTCTGGAACACCACTGTTCTGCCTATTCCCACCTTGCACACAGCCAGCAGCATGTTTTAGAGAGGGTTCTATACAGAGCTGTCCATTACAAAGTATCATTGTCAAATCCAGAGTATTCAGAAGTAACTGCTCCCATGGCAGTTAGGACTGCCTCCAGCAGAGATCATCTGTTACAGAATTCAGGCACTGCAGGAAGAAAGATCATGTAAAATCTTGTACTCTTCTACAGCTTTGTTGCACAGTGAATGCTTCCTTACAAAACTAAAGTAGCAACAGATCATAGTGGCATCCAGGAACCCCCAGGGTCCATTCCCGGCAACCTCATGGGATACTATGCAAGTCAACTGTTCAGCCTTCTTTTCTTGGTCTATAAAATGGGAACATCACACAGGGACTGCATTCACTGATTTCTAAATCAGAGGCTCAGAACCACAGAATCAGAGCATTGGCCCAGTCAAAGGACTTGTGTGTGACTTAAAAGTTACCACCACCAGACACTTCTCGAGTGCATTACACACACAAGTTACTTCACAGATATTAATTAATCCTCACAAAGCTGAGGCTCAGGCAGGTAAACAAGTAGGGCTCACCTTCACTTTTCATGTAAGAAAATGGAGCCAGAATTTCAGAAGTGCGGAGCACTCCCAAGTCCCACTGTGGTTCACAAGCTCAGCATTTAAAAAAAAAACAAGTCACAAGTCCCTTGCCAAAGATCAGGCTAGTCAGTGGCAGAAGTGGGACTAGACCACAGTTATCTTGACTCCTCATCCCGTGACCCACCCACCAGACCACACTGCCTCCAACACCATGTCTGTATAGGCCGAGCTCTTGTTTGCAGAAAAGAAATTAAAAAGGAAGTCCAACACCATGTGACAATGGCCAGTTCCAGAGAAATCTCATTTTAGAGCAGGACACAGAGACTCACAAGCAGCTTTTGGGGGCTGAGAGCATCATTTTTGTACAGCCCCAAGCACAGTGGGATCCCAGCTCACTACTGGGGCTCCTAGTTGCTATAGTAATAGCAATAAATATTATGAACAAAGTTTGCACTAGCAACATTTACACCTTGAAATTTTTCTGCTTTGATCTCCAGTGTCAACAAAGATTACACCATCATGCCTAGATCGAGCAACAGCCAGGCCTCTATCACCGGGGGTGGCTAGGAAGGATGAGGCTTGAAGGTTTCTTTTCTCAGAACTGTACTGCAATACTTGGCATTAGCACGCCTCCTCCAGTGGCTGCTACCTCCTGAATTCTGCAGCTGTGGTTAACGCTTCCCCTGCGCTTCTTGTCGAAAGGGACAACTGTCAGCTTACAAAAAAATAATACAGCAAACTCACCAGATGACTCTTAACCAGCTGGTATAAGTGACACCCAGGATCGCTACAACAGACTCAGGTTGCCAAGGAAAAAAACATTGTCAGTTTTATTCAGTTTTTTTCTGTTATGCATTTGTTCTCTCACTGACTAAATCAATTCACTGTAATAAGTCACCCCAGCATGCGTGAATCTTCAAAGTCTTGTAAATTAAAGGGACATGGCAGAACCAGTCCCTTCCACAGTTCATAGAATCATAGAATCATAGAATAATAGGGTTGGAAGGGACCTCACGAGGTCATCTAGTCCAACCCCCTGCTAAAAAGCAGGACCACTCCCCCTAAATTATCCCAGCCAGGGTTTTGTCTAACCGAGCCTTAAAAATCTCCAAAGATGAAGATTCTACCACTTCCCTAGATTGCCCATTCCAATGCTTCACCACCCTCCTAGTGAGAAAGTTTTTCCTAATATCCAACCTTGACCTCCCCAGCTGTAATTTGAAACCATTGCTCCTTGTTCTGTCCTCTGTTACCATTGAGAACAACCTAGCTCCCTCCTCTTTGGAGCAACCCTTCAAGTAGTTGAAGGTTGCTATCAAATCTCCCCTCCGTCTTCTCTTCTGTAGACTAAATAAGCCTAGTTCCTTCAGTCTCTCCTCATAAGTCATGTGCCCCAGCCCCCTAATCATTTTTGTTGCCCTCCGCTGGACTCTTTCTAATTTGTCCACATCCTTTCTGTAGTGGGGAGCCCAAAACTGGACACAGTACTCCAGATGCGGCCTGACCAGTGTCAAATAGAGGGGAATTATCACATCCCTCGATCTGCTGGCAATACTCCTACTGATGCAGCCTAATATGCCATTGGCCTTTTTGGCAACAAGGGCACACTGTTGGCTCATATTCATCTTCCCGTCCACCATAACTCCCAGGTCCTTTTCTACAGCGCTGCTACTTAGCTGATCGGTCCCCAGCCTGTAGCAGTGCATGGGATTTTTCCGTCCTAAGTGCAGGACTTTGCACTTGTCTTTGTTGAACCTCATGACGTTTCTTTAAGCCCAGTGTTCCAATTTGTGCAAGTCTCTCTGCATCCTGTCCCTGCCCTCCAGAGTATCTACCATTCCCCCCAACTTGGTGTCATCCACAAACTTACTAAGCACGCAGTCTATTCCATCATCAAGATCATTAATGAAGATGTTGAATAGAACTGGCCCCAGGACCGACCCCTGGGGCACTCCACTCGTTACCGGTTGCCAACCAGACATCAAGCCATTGATTCCTACCCGCTGAGCCCGTTGATCTAACCAGTTTTCGATCCACCTTACGGTCCACTCGTCCAACCCATACTTCCTTAACTTGCCGACGAGAATGCTGTGGGAAACCGTATCAAAAGCCTTGCTAAAGTCAAGGTATATCACGTCAACGGCTCTTCCCGCATCCACAAATCTAGTCATCTCATCATAGAAGGAAATCAGATTGGTCAGGCACGATTTGCCCTTGGTGAATCCATGTTGACTGTTCCTGATCACTCTATTTTCCTCCAAGTGTTTCAGGATGGATTCCTTGAGGACCTGCTCCATGATTTTCCCAGGGATTGAGGTGAGGCTGACCGGTCTGTAGTTCCCCGGATCCTCCTTTTTCCCTTTCTTAAAGATAGGTACTATATTTGCCTTTTTCCAGTCCTCCGGGACCACCCCCGTTCGCCACGAGTTCTCAAAGATAATGGCCAGCGGCTCTGCAATCACTTCCCCCAACTCCCTCAGCACCCTCGGATGCAGTTCATCTGGCCCCATGGACTTGTGCACATCCAATTTCATTAAGTGTTCCCTAACCTGACTTTCCATCACCGAGGGCCACTCTTCTCTCCAGTCCGCGTTACCCCGTGTAGTAGCCTGGGAGCTGGCCCGCCCTGTGAAGACTGAAGTAAAAAAAGCATTGAGTAATTCAGCCTTTTCCGCATCATCCTCCACGAGGATGCCTGCCCCATTCAGTAAGGGACCTACACCACCTCTGATCCTTTTCTTGTTGCTGATATACTTATAGAACCCCTTTCTGTTATCCTTCACATCTCTTGCTAGCTGCAACTCCAATTGTCCTTTGGCCTTTCTGATTTGATCCCTGCAGTCCCAAGCAATATCTTTATACGCCTCCCTTGTCATCTGTCCAAGCTTCCACTTCTTGTAAGCTTCCCTTTTATGTTTCAGCTCCCCGCAGAGTTCCCTGCTAAGCCACGCTGGTCGCCGTCCACATTTGCTGTTCTTTCTGCACATCGGAATGTTATCTTCCTGTGCCTTTAACAGGGTTTCTTTAAAATACAGCCAGCTGTCTTGGACACCTTTCCCCTTCAGATCAGCCTCCCATGGGACCCTGCCCATCAGCTCCCTAAGGGAGCCAAAATCTGCTTTTCTGAAGTCCAGGGTGTGTGTTCTGCTTCTTTCCTTCCTTCCATTGATCAGGATCCTGAACTCTACCATCTCATGGTCGCTGCTGCCCAGGTTGCCATTTACTTCTACTTCCCCGATCAATTCTTCTCTGTTTGTGAGCAATAGGTCTAGAGGTGCAAGGCCCCTAGTTGGTTCCTCCAGCATTTGTACTAGGAAGTTGTCCTCAATATTCTCCAAAAACTTCCTGGATTGCCTGTGCACTGCTGTATTATCTTCCCAGCAGACATCAGGATAATTGAAGTCCCCCATAAGAACCAGGGCCTGAGATGATCTGGAAACTTCTGTTAGTTGTCCATAGAACGCCTCATCCACCTCCTCTTTCTGGTCTGGCGGTCTGTAGCAGACACCCACCACAACATCCCCCTTGTTGCATTCTCCCCTAAACTTAACCCACAAACTTTCAACCATCTTGTTTCCACTTTCATAGTGGAGCTCCGAGCAGTCATACAGCTCTTTTACATATAACGCTACTCCTCCCCGCTTCTTCCCTGCCTGTCCTTCCTGAACAATTTATATCCATCCATGGCAGTGCTCCAGTCATGCAAGTTATCCCACCAGTTGTCTCCTACCTCTGAGGTACTGAACCCAGGTGTAATTCACATGTCTGCTTCTTGCTGACTTTACAAATTTCACCTTTTCAGGTATATATCTTTTTGGTAGGGGAGGGTGAAACATTGGAAGCCATTAATCACTCACTATGGAGCAAAACAGCACTGAAAAATAAAACATTAAGTTTGCAGACATGCAGAAAAGTATATGCAATCATAGAATCAGAGAAATGTAGGGTTGGAAGAAAACTCTTCCAGTCCCCTGATCTGAGACCCAACCAGGTGTACATTTGTTTCCAGCACAAAGAGCAACCGCTTTACTTTCAAGTCAGTTACTTATTTCAGATTAAGGAACACAGCAAAAGAAAGAAATAGCAAAAGTAAATTGGCAAAGTCAATTAATAAAGGATGCTAAAAGCATCAGTGCAAAACTATGTCCAGTAGGGGTTAAGATGAAGAAGGAATTCTTCAAATATATCATGAATAAACAAAACCCTGGCAACAGTATAGGCCAGACACAAGATAAGGATAGTAAAATTGTCACTCGTGATGCAGAGAAAGCAGAAGTATTTAGTAAATATTTCTCTTCTGTTCTGAACGAGAAGAATGGCAAATGCATATACCACAGTGACAAGGAAATGCTTTCTATTCCATCAGTAACTAGAGAGGATGTGAAAGAGCTGAGGATGTGAAAGTTATTTTTTCTTTTAAATCAGCAGGAATAGAAAGTTGCACTCACAAATATCAAAGGAGTTGGCTGAGGAGCCTCCAAAACCATTAATAGTGATTTCTAACAAATCTTGGAAGACTGGGGAAGTTCCAGAGGCCGTGGAGGTGGGGTGTTGGGGGGAGTTGTGTCAATATTTTTAAAAGGTAAATAAGTTGATCCAGGTAACTATAAGCCAGGTAGTCAGATGCTAATGCCCAGCAAAATCATGGAAAAACTGATCTGAGGTGCTAATCGGTAAACAATTAAGGACTGGTAAGAAAACGTTGCTTTTTGTAACACAGAACTTGTCAAACTTGTCTTTTTATGGGATCACTAGTTTGGCTGGTAAAAGGTAACTATGTTGGCAGAACAGTTTTACACTTTTGAAAGGCATTTAATTGAGTCCCACATGACATTCTGATAAAAATGTAGCCCAAATTAAAATGGATTAAAAACTGGTTAATTTATAGATCTCAAAAAGTAATTTTAAATGGGGAGTCATCATTCAGTAGGGGTTTTTCTAGCAGGATCCCGCAAGGATCTATTCTTGGTCCAATTAAGTTCAATTCAAGAAAGTATATCATTGCTAGTAACATTTGCTGATGGCACAAAAATTGGTAGCATGGTAAATAATGATAGGGACAGGTCAGTTATACAGAGTCACCTGACTGCTTGGCAAATGGGGTCATTTGAAAATGTTTTAATAGGGCCGAATGCCAGGCCATAAAACTAGGAACAAAGAACATAGGCCACATTTACAAGCTGGGGGACAGTATTCTAGAATGCAGTGACATTAAATATCCTAGGGACTAAGGTAAATAACCATTCGAACATGAGCTCCCAGTATGATGCTATAGCTAAGAGGGTGAAAGCAATCACTGGACGTATAAGCAAGAGAATATCGAATCCAAGCATCAACTGAGCTTTACCAAATGGCAGCTGCAGACAGCAGACATCTAGAAACACAACAGTGCTGCACCTCAAAATCAAGCCATGACAGTGACACAGAGAAACACAGCACACCCATTCTTTTTCCATCCCCAGATTTAAAGATGGCTGACATAACTGGCTAAGAAAGGATTGTACACTCGGTCCTCTTGGGGGAAAAGGAAGAAGCTGGTAAAAAATGGATGCAACTGTCCCAGGTTGAAACCTGGCTTTAAGGTCTCGATCCAGAGGTCCTGAGATCCAAGTTATAAAACCCTAAAAATGAGGATACCAAAGACAGCCAGTCCCAGAGATGCAGTGACTGGGGAGTAAAGCCCAGAGGCATCACTATTAAGACAGAAATTAAGGTCTAGTTTCCAACACGCTTCCTCACACAAAAGAATAGCACACTCGGTAAGCAGCCTAAATGCATTCAGTCATACCGGCTGAAGTGAACACAGGGAGAGGGAATAATGAGACGATGTAACTGCCGTCCCATGGGGCCGTTTAGCCTCTGGTTATCAGAACACCCACGTCCCCCCATTAACTGAATGTTGGTCACATCCCCCAGCACCAAACACTAGGTGGGGCTGCCAGAAGACACAGTGCTGAGTGAACTCTGCTCCCACTGCAGTGAAAAGGAGTTTTACCATTGACATTAGGGAGCAGAGCTAGGCCAGCACTGGACTCTCTGGAATATGTCATCCCCCATGTTTTGTTGGCCTACCTGCCCCGAAACCTTCCTTCCTGGAAATATAGGTTTGAGCTGCATTTGCATCAAAACAAGACCTCAGCAGGTAGTCAAAGAACCAGCACCATCTCTTGTGATGAATGGAGATCCCTAGCCTTTTCAATCCATTCTCTGACCAGCTCACATATGCCATAGTGCTTCCAATGGAGATCCTTGCCTGCCTGAAACTTAACGCAAATCTCTCAACATCTTGGCACATCGTCCCAAATAGGTGAAAGACTCGGGAAGGCAGAAGTGGGCAAGTGAGCACTCCCACCTCTAATTCATGGTTTGTAGAGAAGAGGGTTATGAGGCCCAGAATTCTAGAGGAATGGGGCAGTAGTTATTGACCACATTAGCTTCCTACTGCTTGGGCAGAATGTTACCAGGCAAAGGACAAGACATGCAAATATCAACAGAAAAGGCAAGAAAGATCCTAGGACATTTATACCACAAGGTTTAGTGAGGATACGTGGGGCCTTCAGGAAGCACCTGAACACTGGGTCACCTACCAGTCCATGTGGTGGAGGGGGCTGCACTTCTGCTAAGCCCATGGAGACACCTTTCCAATGCATGATGGATCCTGTCCTCTGTGCATGTTGTGTGCTGCATTTTAGTTCATCTCCTAAATGGAGAGAGACAGAAGAGTTAGTATCACCAAGCCGAACCTAGGGGCATTCTGTGCTGAGAAGAGAATATAAAATAACATCCCCAAAGCCTTGAGAAGACATCTGCTTTAAAATTCTACCCATTGAAGAGTCTCTTCTCGGCCTTTTCAGCTACTATCATTGCTACCTTCTCTGCCAAGCCCCCTCTTTCCCTACCTTCCCAATTGTCAGCAAAACAAAAGACATGCAACGCAATCAAGAAGGGCTACAGGGTCTCTCTGTGGTGTCAAGGGGACGCAAGACCCTCCAAAGCCACAGTACGCACGTATGTGTATTCTCTCCACTATCCTCTGCTCGAAAGGGCAAGATTTGCTCATGCATTTGCAACGATGGTGAAGTCTAGCAGCTAGAGTCTTGCAAAGAGCCTCAACTTAACTGACAGCTAACAAAGTCTCGTGGCTTAGATGGCAAAGAGAGCAGATGGTTCAGAATTCTTTCCACCCCACAGTGCTTGCATGTAATCTAATTGGTGACCATGGTGATCACTGTTGGTGGCTATGTATTCATTTCACAATGCTTCTGCTCACAGAGGACACTCCCAGCCTTAGACAACCTGTGAAGGGGAACTGGGTATGCCACCTTCTCCAGCCACTCCCTGCTGCTGACTGGCCAACATGAGGCAAAGGCCAAGAGGCTATTGGGGTAACCCTGGTAACGCGCACAGTTCGGGAACCACAGAGCACCTCACCATTCAGAACGGTCAGGGCCACAGTGAAACAGCAGATTGCACTCACATTTCACAATCAATGTCAAGTATGTAAAACACCCTCCTGCCCCTCCTACCCAGGAGTCAAGCTCACTATGTGGGCCAACACACAAGATTCACATCACGAGGCCTCCTCTCTCTGAAAGCATTACATCTAATGCAAGGGGGCGGCAGGTTACACACTAGTGGTAAGATAACCAGCCTTTCAGTTAAGCATTATGGCCACTTATCTCCTGCTATTGCAAATAATTGAGACTACTGAGTTAAGGATATCTGGCGCTTGGAACTGAGCGAGCAGATGGCTACTGTAGGGTGTGCACCTTCTCCTCCATAGCCAGAGCCCTCTGTGAGGTCACCGAGAGCTTCCTTGCCTCTTGATTTTAAAACAAAACCAAACCCTAAAAGTCCATCTCTCTGGGAAGAAGGGTTAGCCAGCACAGCCTTTGAGCCTGGTGACTTGAGCAGCCGGCTATTCATCCTCTACACACCAGGCTCTTAGACCATCCTTGAAGGGTTGAGCTGGAGTCCAGAGTAGCTCAGCCTCTCTCTTGGTTTGATTCTCCAGTGCATAAAGCAGAGCTTGGGGATCATCGCTCCCAGATTCGCAGCCATTGGGGACAGCTTAACTCAGTGGAAAATATAGTGTAGCAGAACCTACTCCTTCCTTCCCTCCGCCCTAGTCCTTCCTCTCCACCCACTCATCCACTGATGTCAGTGGGTGGGAAAAGGGGTTCTGGCATGGCAGAGCTGGCTTAGCAGTTCGTGGGGCCACACCATCTGTTATATGATAGTGGTGATCGCCCCACACAGGGGAAGATCTCTAATGTAGGCCCCCGGCTGCCTTCACTTCCCAAAATGAACTTGGCAAGTTAGAGAATCGAGCCTCTATTCCTACCTCATCCACATGCGAGACTCCAGGCAGAAGTGGTACTGAAGCAGTGGCCTGGCAAGTGAGAGCACTCTGTTTCCCTGTGAGCTGAAGAGCTTCTTTTGCACACTGGCACAGTGTTGTTTGCCTACTAACAAGCATCGTACACCCCAGGGAGAAGAGCCTGAGGTGAACAGCCAAAAAGTATGTGCTCATCTTCAGATCCGTTTGGCATTTGATCATGACGCGTGGCAAGCGTCGAAAGGAAAGTGGTGACTAAGAAGGGTGTGATTCATGTATCACCCAGCACATTGCCACAGGGCTTATACATACAAATCCTACATGTCAGCTTCTTCGAGAAGGATGGGTCATCAGAAGAAAGGCTAGTGTTAGTCTAGCACTCAGCAAAGAAAGACTGGGAAATACCTCTTGCCTGTTGAGGACACTTGAACCACCTGCAATCACCCAGAATGACAGAATTCCCGCACTCAGACGCCTTGATTTTGAAATAGGAAATTGACGTTAGGATGTGAAGGGAAAATCAGCACTGTAATTTTAAAACCACAAAGGACAGAGGCTTCTGTCAGTTTCCTAATTTGCCCCTGGTGAGCACACACACTTATTTAAGTCTTGGCACATGCAGCAAAGTCTGTTGAAACCTTAGTGGGAAAATGAGTTGGAATGTGTCCAGAACAGAGTACCAACATTTTACCCCTTGCCTCATTCCCTCCCAAACACACACAGTTTGTGCAAAATCACTTTACAGGGGACAGGACTGGACAATGCAAGTCAGATTGTTAAGCGGCCTTGCTCAAGGTCTGTCCCCACCGCAGAGGAGACAGACGTCTCCAAGCAAGCTTTGTTCTAGTTAGCTGGGGCCTGGGAGCAGAGGGGCTGCAGTGACACAGGTTGTACAAGCCTACCCAAGCCCTAGGTACTTACTCAGGCAGTGACCTGTACTGAATCCTATGCTGCTCACACCAGCTGGGGTAACTCCACATGCTCCAATTACACCCCCCACTAGACTTTCCCCATCTCATCTCCCTACTCCCAGAAAGGCAAGGGGAAGCCCAAGACTGAAGCTAAGGTTTTTAAGAGTGTCTAGTGATTTGGAGTGCCTGCTTTTTGAGTGCTCTGCTTGAGATACCTTAAAAGGAGCTTAATTTTCTAGAAGAACTAAGCATCTAACCTCTGGAAAACAGTTCCTCTTTGTGTCTTTCAAGCTGGGCCCCCCCAAAATGGAGACACCCCAAATCATTAGTTAATTTTGGAAATCTATGCTAGTATGTTAATGTCCCTAGGTGAGTTCTTCATGTATAAGTGGCTGAGGGAGATAAAATCAGGCACAGTGAACTGTCCACAGTAGTACTTCATAGCACTTGATCCAAAGCATCAGTCCCTGGAGCAGCTTAATCGCCACGCCTCGGCACTGCTTTGTAGATTTCTGAGCAGAATGTCATGCTACAAATGGAAAGGCTCTCCCATTTGTAACAAGTCCTGAAGCTGTGGTTCAGACAGGGTCCCCAAGAGAGCCTGAGAACAATTTACGGAAGGCTGTGCAAGATCTGGCAGAAGTCAAGCAGCACCGTGAAGAGTTTTTGAGGGAAGGTTGAAATCTGGAACTGGTTCTTCATAAAAGCGAAAAGAAGGGAAAGCACCAGAAAAAGACAAAGATAGGTAAGAGATTCGGGAGATTTGCAGTGTGCTTTTCTAGTCTTTACAGAACATGCTGTGTGTGGAAATGAACACCAATAGTGCGTATCACCACCATTCACTCCACACATTAGCATCTTGAGATGCCACATCCAGGAGGGAGTGGAAGCTACAGCAATGTTGGTTTTGTGGTGGTTGTAGGTACAGATACTCCAGCTGAACATGGCAATACTGGTCCCTCCTTAGAGAATTTACTTGCACATGAAATAGGGTAGGTTTCAGATCAACTGCACAAACTGGGCATGTGCTGTATGTACCGGTGTCAGGGTTTACATTGCTGCCCATCATTGTAATCTCTGGGCACCATAAGTGGTTTCTGAAGCTTCCCCTGGGGAAGGCAAGCTCCCTGTCCCACCTCCCCCAAACCCAGCCCCCAGGCCTCTTCCCCTACCCTCACCACAGTCACTGCATGGGTCTCTGGCTGACTTCCTCCTCTCCTCTCCTTCCCCCACCCCTCCCAGCATGAGTGACCCATTCCAAAATGATTCTTGGACTGTCTGTTCGCAGGGCCAGGGCAAGTAGATTCTGAAAACCCTAAAACCTCTCCTGGGATGGGAAAAGAGTTTCCTCCCAGTTCAAGATCCCAACCATGCAATGCAAGGCCAATCATTCAGTTATTTAGCAGAGGGTTTCAGCTCTATTAGCCAGGCCAGAAAGCATGGCGGAGATAGGTTGGAATGCCCAGGCTAAGCCTCAGACGAGGACTTCACCCATTCACTGCCGCCCTTTTATACTGCAGAAGTATCAAAAGGTGAGTAAAGGGAGAATTCTTCCTCCTGTAGGCTTTAGGTAAGTGTAATTTATGGAGCCTTACAGGGCCACTGCTGCAAGCCACAGTGTACAGGCAGGACAGTTACAATGCATAGCCCTGGGCATTCTGGGTGGCAGCCAGAACCAGTTGCCATAACTTGGGCACACCCCTAGGGCCATGTAAGTTATGCCAGAAGCCCCTGGAGCAGTCCAGAACTGAAAGGCCAGAAAGGAGGTTTAGGCTGTAAAAATCTTACAGCTCCTGCATGAATAGAACACGGTATCTGAAATGCGTGCAGCTTTTACTATAGAAAGAGAGCCTATCCTAACTCAGAGGTATCTAATACATACAGCACATCCTAGGGTCCAATTCAGCCCCTGTGCCAGTGGAGGATCAGGAGTAGCTGCATGAGCCAAGGCTAACCAGAGGGGAATAAAGCACAGGACCAGATCCTCAGCTGATGTGAATGAATGCAGCTCCACTGCAATGAACAGAGCTGCTTTTGCTTAGGCTACACAGACTTTGGTCCCACAAGGGGCAATTCCCTAACCCCCTCATCTTCAAATCAGACGGTTCCAGCAAGACATCTGGGGAAGGCACAGCTCTGTGCATCCTGCAGTGTTAATGCTCTTTCTATTCCGTTTCCCCCCAAAGGCCAAGAGAGGAAACCCAGACAACCATGTCACAATCTGAGATTTCCCTTCCACTGCATGCAGTCCCAGCAATAGCTGCCAAAGACACACATGAGAAAGGAACTGGCCCACCAAGTGCCTGAATCATCTCCTTCAGTGGAGGGAATATCTGTAGCGTGAAACAAGGTTTTTAATCCAGGTGTACAGGTCATGCGAGAAGCCGCCCAAGGCCGGGCACATTCACAGCAGGATAGTGGCCCTTCCTGCCCTGATTGTTCAGAGGCTGCTGGCTGCACCTCTGAAATAGGAAATGGGAAAAAATGCACAGCCTAAGGACTGGTTTGTAAACATGCTCACTTTCCTGGGGAAGTCCGATGGGGAGAGCTAAGTGTGAGCATGATTACAAATGTTACCCGGTCCTGTGTCTCATTCACGGTCTCTGCTCCTTCAATGCTGTCACCCAGCCCTCACCGCAACTTGAGTGGGAGAGGAAGGGCTCAGATCCTCTGGGCCAAGGGAGGGAAACCAAACCATAGACAGAGGAACCTGCACAAGGGGACGGGGTGGGACAAGACCTGCAGTGGCCATCATTTCATTTGGAATTTCAAAGACCAGATCCTATCTAATGGTTCCCCAGGGCCAAGAACACATCATTTAGAACCAACAGCAAATCATTTGCTCTCTTTGGCAATGTCTTGTCTCTGCTTTCCCCATTGCTCCCAGAATCAGGGGTCAAGTGCAGGAATGGATCAGCATTCCCAGAACATAGGCCCAATCAATACAGACATTGAAGAGGCACAACGAACCCCGCTCCCCCCGCCCTCCCCCCCCCACACAAAACAATCTGGAAGTTCAGCACCAGTGAGAAAGCAAGTGATCATCTCAGTACATCGCTCGCTTCATTTGCCAGCCTACAGAGATCAGAAACCAAGAGGTCCGCAGGAGACCACGATGAGTGGCGTCAGCTCACTACAGCATGAGCAGGTCATATCCCGATGAGAGCTGTTGTCAATGATCGCTCCTTGAGATGCACAACCCTTCAGCTGCCTACAGATTGAAACCTGTATTGGCCTCAACCCTGGATTCTTCTGACTACTAGGAGTTCCCTCATGGGGATAAGAACAGTCCTCGTGTCAGAAGCACAGGTCTAGAAGCAAGGAGAGCACCTGTTTGTGTGGATGTGTGTGCTACAAGCAGTGAGTCCAGCACGGGCGGTACTTACGCCTGTGAAATCCACAAAGTCCCTTAGATTACAGAGGAGGCCCTAGTTTCTGCTCTTCTTGGCATCCCAGCTTCTAGGATCATGTCTCTCCACCAAATTCCCAGGTTAGAAGATGGAGCTCCTGAGCAGAAAGACTGAGCAACCATAGGATGTTTTTTGCAGAGCCTGGGGCAGAGCAGGGAATAAGACACCATTTCTTAAGATCCCATCATCAGTGTTTATGCTCGAGCTTGCACAGAGCATCAAAGGACAGGGAGATGAGGGTGATAAGAAGCTCCTTCAAACCCCACAAAGTTGTCATATCAAAGGATCCAGAAGGCAACAGGTTTGACAAACATCCGCTTGCAAAGGAAAGTGAACCTTCCAAACACCCAGGCCATAAACATGATTTCCTTATAGGGTCACATGTTCCTGCCCTGCGCAGGTCGGAAGTGAGCAGAGTGCACAATGGGACAGCGTGTTATTTAAGCCTAGGTATGCAACTGGAAGCAACTCTCTCTGCTCATGTTATTGGAAGCAGGGCTGGCCCAACCATATAGCTGAACTAGGCGGTGGCCTAGGGCACCAGGCTTTACGGGGCACCAAATTAAACAGAAGTGAATTTTTTTCTCTATTTAAAAAAATCTATATTAATATGTTATCCAGGGCCATCCCGAGGGGGGAGCAGGGGGCGAACGGGGCGATCGCACCGGGCCCCGCGGGTAGGTGGGCCCTGCACTGTCCCGCTCCCAGCAGGGCAGGGCAGGGCCCATGCATGCCACAGCCCCTCCTCCCACAGCCAACCAGCAGGGCGGGCCGGGAGGGCTATGCCTGGCCCCTGGGCTGGCCCTCCCCGCCCCCAGGGTGGAGCAGGCAGGCCCAGGGGCGGAGCACGTGGAGCCTGGCCTCTGGGCCGGCTTGCCCCACACGGCCGGCTCCCTGCCACAGGTGGCCTCAGCCTCCAGGGCAGGAGCTGGCTCCCCCCGCCCCCCCCCCCCCCCCGCAACAGATGGCCTCCGGGGCTGGAGCTGGCTCCCCGCACCAGCAGGCAGCCTCAGCCTCCCGGCCCAGGGCTGGCTTCCTGGGGGGCGGAGCGGGCCAGCCAGCCCGCCATGCTCCCCTCCAGCATGGGGGTGGGGCCCCACTTCGGCCAATTGGCCCTGGACCCCACTCCCCCCACGGGACAGTCCTGATGTTATCTCTTATAACATGTGGAGGGGATGCCAACGTCATAGTTCGCTTAGGGTGCCAAAAACCTTTGGGCCGGCCCTGATTGGAAGCCAAGTGCCCCTGGCAATGGTGGCATAGGTCTCATGCCTCAAGGCACTAGAGACTCCACACTGATTTTAGAATCACTACTGGCTTCAGAGAAGAAACCAGAATCTGACACAGCATCAGAGGATCTTTGCCCACAGCCAAATGATGAGGGAGTGCTTCTAGGCACAAACCGAGCCCTAACATAGCCTGGGAGTGAGACTGCCCTGAGCACTGGCTAGGCCTGATGAGATGGTTTCTCTAGAAATAAGGGAAGCATGAACTGGTTTTGATTTACCAAGTGGCTGTCTGGGCCCAGTTGCTCTAATAGCACAGACAGCATGGGCTCGAGAATAAAAGCCTATGCCTGATAATCAATAGCTCTTGGGTTTTCTTCTGAGCCTGCCTCTGGACTTCACCCTGCTCCTACTGAAGTCAATGGAAGTGGTACTGGGTCCACACTGTGGGTGCATCTACACTTAGAAATTAAGTAAATTTAAGCTTGCTTAAATCGACTTAATCTGCGTCTACACTACATTTTCCTTAAGTCGACTTAAGCAGCAGCTTAACTCGATTTAAGGAAAATTAAAGTTGACTTTATAAAACCTAGTATACAGTTGACTTTACTGGCTAAGTCGACTTTATTAAGTCGATTTAGCCAGTGTAGACGCAGATTAGCCCTAAATCGGCTAAATCGACCTAAAGGGATCCAGGGCTCCACAACTGCCCTCCCTGCCATAGGCTGCTCCTATGCCCTGCCAGTGTCCCTGTCCTGCTCAACCCTCATTGTACCCAGGTGCAGTGGGGCAAATACTGAGCCCCCTGGCACTTGGCAAGGGGTGCCCCCCCTGCTACCATGGACCAATCCCAGGTTCACCTAGCCCCTACAAATCGCCTTAGGCGTCCAGTGTGGATTTGCAGGGTCCCCTTTAAGTCGACTTAATTTTTGAGTGTAGATATGCTAAGTCGACTTATTTGGCCAAGTGTAGACATAGCCTCTGTGACTATCTCTGTTCCACCTTTCTAGCTGTACAGCCAGGATGAGATAATTATTTGACCAGGACAGCACCTACAGAACCCCAACCAAGAGGAGATCCCCGTGGTGCCAAGTGCTGTACATACACATCAGAAAAGACAATCCCCTATCCCAAAGAGATTTATGATCCAAACAGATGATAGACAAAAAGGGAGGATCATTAGCCCCATTTTCCAGATGGGGAAAACAAGGCAGAGAGATTAACAGACTTGCCCAAGGTCACACAGGAATTCTGTAGCAAAGCCAAGAATTGAACCCAGATGCTCTGAGCCCAAGTTTAGTGCCTTAGTCACAAGGCGATACTGCATATCACATCTCCATAATCCTGGTTTACTTCATACTTCAAGAGCCATAGGGAAAGTTTAAGAGTAGGTCGCTATCTCCATCCCAATGATGCCAGCAGGTGCCACTCACTCATGCTTTCTTCTTAAATGAAGCATGAAGCCTATAATAGCTTAATTTTAGCTGAGAATTGAGACTGCTGAGTATCTCCCAGGCCTGCATGAGCCCAGGATACACAGCTTGGATAAGCAACACCCAACCATATGGAACATCGGTGTCCATTTACAAGAATCCCACTCCAAGTATGAAAAGGAATGACCTAGTTCAGGGTGGAGGGCTGTGGGTATACACATCTATCTAAGAGGGGGATAAAGGGGCAGAAAATAAAGAAACAGATAATTTAGAATGCAAACAAGACTTTCCAAGAGTGACTGCTCTTCAGCTAGTGATTACTCTTCAAGGAAGCAATGGAAGTCCCACCAGTGGGGATATTTAAGACTGAATTGGACAAAGTGCTCACACATGTGCAGTGTGGAATAACCCTTGAATAATCCTTGTCTTCCATTATGCACAACAAAGATCCATGCTTCTGCTTTTCTCCAGTTTGTCATGAATACAGACAATGGGATGTCTTTCAGCTAATGGTGTGTTAGATATTTACTACTTCACATTACTTTTCTGACCATAGGCAAGCCCTGGAGAATATTCTACACCAGTCTGTGAAGTGATTGCTATCCATCTAGATGAAAAGTGCTATAGAAATGTACAGGCAGAAAGTTGTACCAATAACATGGATTACTGCAGCGTAAGAACAAGGCACAGGACTGACTATGAATTGTCTGAAATGCATATTATTGGAACTCAGCACCAGGATCTTGAAAGTAAAAATCAATGGTGTTCTTCATCAGGCAAATCTATTGTAATCATGAAAGAAAGGATTGTCCAAGTATACCAACCTGCAAAAGAGCCGGAACAATATAATGCAAATATTCTCTATTAAGCAGAAATATAGAAGAGTGAGCAACTTCCTGAACAGTTACCAGCTGCTGGAGGTAAATATTTGAAAAACAAACACCAGTGAACCAGGCTGACTAATTTTCCAGCTCTGGAAACCAAAGCGCTGGCTCTCTTGAATGTATTACTCACCTGTGATATATTCCCTTTAAGTTCCAAAGGTGTAGCCATGTTAGTCTATTGCAGAGAAACAAGCAGAGTCCTGTGGCACTTTTAAAGACTAATAGATTTATTTATCGCATGAGCTTTCGTGGGAGAAAATCCCACTTTGTCAGACACTTTGAAGATGAGAAACTTACAGAATGGAAGGAAATTAAATGCAGGGAAGATGTGATAAATAAATCTGTTAGTCTTTAAAAGTGCCCCAGGACTCTGTTTATAATCCCTTAACTCTCAATGGTACAGTTTCGTCTGTTTACCTTTCACTTGCTTAAGTCGACTTAATTTACCCTGCGTCTACACTACAGTTTTCTTGTCGACTTAAGCAACTTGCTTAAGTTGATTTAAGGAAAATAAAGTCGACAATGAAAATTAAGTCGACTTTATTAAACCTAGATTTAATTCGACTTTAGGCTTAATTCGACTTTTTAAAATCGAATTAAGCCAGTGTAGACATGGGGTAGCCCTAAATCAACTTAGGGCTACCCCAGGACTGCACCAATGCCCTCCCTGCCAGGGGGAGGGGGCACAGGGGGAGCCTGGCATGCCCCCCCACAGGGCAGGGCAGAACCCTGCCCCTATGCCCTGCCAGGGTCCCTGTCCCCCTTTGTACCTATGTACAATGGGGCAAAGGCTGAGCCCCCTGGCACTGGGCAAGGCGTGCCCCCCCGCCCCCATGGACCCGCCCTAGGTCCCCCTAGCCCCTAGAAGTCGACCTAGGCATCCAGTGTGGATGCTCGAGGTCAACTTTGTAATTCCCCCCAAAGTCGACTTAAAATTTAAGTGTAGACTCACTAAGTCGACTTAACTAAGTCAACTTAAAGTCGACTTAGTTAAGTCGACTTAGCTAAAGTCGACTTAAATTTCCAAGTGCAGACATAGCCTAAGTGCCACAGATAAGGGGATCAAAAGAGAAAGCCAAAAGGAAGCTTAGAGCTGCTTCAGAAATGTCATCGCCATATAAATTCCTCTCTCCACATCTTTCATGCTGCTGAAAATAGGAATTATTTAACAGGATTTCCCTAATTCCCCCTGGAGATTAATTGCATCAGCAGCAGTAGCTTATTGCTAGGGTTTGTACACTGAAGAGGTCACAACCTTGTGAAACCAAAACTAGAGACACTTATCAACTTCAAATATCCAAGAAATGTACATGGCTTCCAGGGAACCAGAAGATCTAGGTTCAACAGCTAACTCTGCCACAGTTTCCCTATGTGACACTGGACAGGGTGGGCAATAAAGCACAGAAGACAATAGGTCACCTGTGGTAGGAAGCATTTGAAAGATCCAAGCACCAGGTTAGTCGTGTCCCTTGAGCTGTGTGAATACATATAGGACATTTTTGAAGCATGTATATACCCCCTATACTCTGCTTAGCCTGACTGGAGACCAAAGATGATCTCATGATTAAGGCACCTAGCTTGGGACTCAGGAAGACAGAATTCAGTTCCCAGCTCTGCTGTCAGCTCCCCTGTGGGTACATCCACATTGCACAGTATACCCAGCTCAGTGGGACCCATGGCTGCAGACCTGGAGCATCTGCTCTGCATTGTTATGCAGGCTTCAAACCAGTGCCACGGGCAAATAACATAAGTAACATTTTCAAAAGCACCTGTGTGACTTAGGAGCCTCAATCCCATTGACTTCAATAAGACTCATTCTACATCCACACAACACAGGCGTTAGCATGTACCAGATGTGGAGCTACGTAGCACAGTGAAAGCATGCCACGTCCACACTGTGCTGTGTGGCTACACATGTCAGTGAATGGCTCGGGCAGAGGGGAGGATGCAAGAAAGTCTTCGGCAGCAGGGAACTGCCCAAGCCTTTTCCTGAGGCAAGGAAAGGCAGAGCTTGCAAGTAGTGAGCTGCGTAGTGTATGCACTCATGTACACGTGCATACCATTCATGTGGGTCTTTACTCAACTAAGCCATTCCTCACTGTCTACACTACTACTTGTGCCCATGCTGGGGGGCAACATGGCTATTGTGCTATATGCACTTGTGGAAATTTTACTGTAGCTTCTGGGGACCAATTTTTAAAGATATTTAGGCACTTAAAGATGCAATGAAATCAATGGGTGTTTGGTGCCTAGAAAATCCCACTAGGTGCCAAAATATCTCTGAAATCTGGCCTTTTGTTCCTCAAGAAGCTCTCTGTAAACAGGGTAATATCTCCTCTGTTCAGTTTGTAAGCTCGTTGGGGCAGAGACTGTCTCGCATTTTGTCTGGACAGTGCCTAGTAGCCACTGCACACTGATCTTAGTTGGGATCTCCAGCCATTATTGTAACACAAATAATAACGGCCTTCCTTTTTTTGGTTTTTTTCTTTTATGCTTAGTTTCTTAAGCCTCTCTCTCTTCTCCAGGATTGCTTTCTTAATCTTCCTATTGTGGCAGAGTACTCTCCAACTCATGCCACCTAATGTCCAATCCCCTGGCGTAGTAGGGCCTATGGTAAGTCAGACTCCCTGGCAAGCCCACTTCTCCCTGTCAGGGCCGTGGCTTCACTGCCCTGGACTCAGCCCTTGTAGAAGGGAAGTATTCTGCTGCCCCTGCTGCAGTGGACGAGGCAAGCCTCCCAGGCCTTGCCTAGTCTCCTTCCCTTCCTCTAACCTTCTTCTGATGTTGCTCTGGTGTTGTTCTGTTCGGCTCTGCTTCGCTTCCTCTCTGCTTCGCTAGATCTGCTCTGGTTTCCGATGGTCCGGTTGTCGGACCTCATAATTAACTTCTCCAACCGCCTCTATAACCTCGTACGGCCCCTGCCACTTTGCTAGGAGCTTGCTCTCTGCTGTGGGTACCAACACCATCACTCTGTCACCAGCCTGAAATCTCCGTGCTCTGGCATGGCGATTGTAGTAAGTCTGCTGGGCTCCTTGGGCCTTTTCCAGGTGCTCCCGCACTATTGGGGTGACGCAGGCAATCCTGTCCCGCATCTGGCTTACATGCTCGATTATGTTTCTCCCCTGATTGGGCTGCTCCTCCCAGATTTCTTTAGCAATATCCAGGATGCCCCGGGGGTGACGGCCGTATAACAACTCAAAAGGGGAAAAACCCGTAGATGCCTGGGGTACCTCTCTAATGGCAAACATCAGGTAGGGCAGTAAATTGTCCCAATCTTTCCCATCACGGCTTACCACCTTTTTCACCATGGCCTTTAGGGTCCGGTTGAATCGTTCAATGAGGCCGTCAGTCTGGGGGTGATAGACAGGAGGTCCGTAATGCTTGGATGTGGAGTATCGTGCATAAGTCTTTCATCAACTTGGAGACGAATGGGGTTCCTTGGTCTGTGAGGATTTCCTTGGGTATTCCTACTCATGAGAAGATGTGGACTAACTCTTTAGCTATTGTTTTTGATAGCATATTGCGCAGCGGAACGGCTTCCGGATACCTCGTGGCATAATCTAGCACGACTAACACATACTGGTGGCCTCGAGCTGACTTCTCGAGGGGGCCTATCAGGTCCATGGCTATCCTCTCAAAGGGAACCTCGATAATTGGCAAGGGGACCAGCGGGGCACGTAACTGTGGTCGGGGGCTGTGGAGCTGGCATTCAGGGCATGAGGCACAGTATTGTTGGACCTCCTTATACACCCCTGGCCAGAACCACCTCCTCAATACCCGATCAAGGGTCTTGTCCACACCCAAATGTCCCCCAAACAGGTGGCTATGTCCGAGGTTTAACACCGTTCGCCAATGACACCGGGGCACCAGTAGTTGTTCTACCACTTCCCCCTGGGTGTGGAAAACTCTATATAACAAGTCCCCCCGAACCATAAAGTAGGGACCTGGCCCTTTGGATTTCCCCTCCACCGGGGTCCCATTTACTTCTACTACCTCTTTCCTGATGTTATCATATATCGGGTCATTGGCCTGGTCTTGGCCGAAATTCCCAAGGGCGGACCCTATGTCCTCAACCTCGAGAGGGGCTGCCTCATCTCCGCTACTCGGGGAAGCTCCATTAGCGTTATGACTGGTGCCCGGTTCCTCTACAGACTGCTCTGTCTGCCTACCGGCGGGGCACAATCGTGTCCCCACGAGGGCAGCCTGCTGGTTCTGGGCTAGTATCTGGGTTCCTAACCTTTTGGCAGCCCTCCTTTCTCGACGGGTTTTCCCCTGCCTTTCAGTAACAGGAAATAGGTCTTGGTCAAATTCTGAGAAGGGAAATCAGTGGATCAGCGGCCGGGCTCTCCCCCTCGCAGGTGGAGCTACAGCTAGCTGGGGGTTCCTCCGTGGGGAGCAGGTGCCTAAATCCCGGGAAGTCCCGACCTATGAGGACCGGATAGGGCAACTTAGGAACTACACAGGCTGCTACCCTAGAAGTATTTCCCTGTACTTCTATCTTGACGGGGATGGTCGGGTAGTATTTGACTGTGCCATGTACGCAGGCTACACCTGTGTGTTTGGCGCGGGTTAACTGATCGTAACCCACCAATTTCCCCAAGACTAATGGTACTGCACTCCCAGAATCCACTAATGCCTGGGTTTTGATGCCATTCATCATCACCGGCCGAGTATATCGGTGTGGGTCTCTGCTACTCCTACGATGCAGATGAGATTACAAGGGTGGTCGAGTTGTCCGATGTTACACTGCATGGGCTCCTCAGCATTTGGGCACTGGGCTGCAATGTGTCCTAGCTCCCCACATGCATAGCACCGATACCCTGACCTCGTCAGCCCTTGTTCTTCGGGCTGCGGGGTCTCTGTCTATCGTCCTCTTGTCGGGCTTCCTCAGCCTCTTTAACAGGCCTAGGGCGCTCTCCAGTCTCTCTTCTCCCCAGCATGGGTCGGCCTACTGCCTTGGGAGCCTGAGCCCTGGGACCCGAGTTTGGCCTTTTATTGTGGTGCCCATCTTCCCCAGGTGTCTGGACCATCTCCCTGGCTGTCACATACCTCTCGACCAGGTCCACTAGGTTATCGTATGTGGCGGGGTCTTGCCTACTAACCCATCTACGTAGTTTTGGCGGCAGCCCCCTTGTGAATCTGTCCATTACGAGGATCTCGATTAGTCTCTCAGCACTATGGAGGTCTGGCCGCAACCATTTCCGGGTCAGGTGGGCAAGGTCGAAAAGTTGGGACCTTGGTGCTTGGCCCTCCCAATACTTCCACTCGTGGAATCTTTGGGCCCTCGTACCTGCCGTCACCCCAAACCTGGCCAGTATTTCATCCTTCAACTGTGGATAATCAGCGGCCGCTTCAGGTGCCAAGTCATGGTAAGCTTTCTGGGCCTCTCCGGATAAGAACGGAGCTAGTATACTGGCCCAGTGCTCTTGAGGCCAGGCCTCCCGCAGGGCTGTTCTTTCGAAGGTGAGCAGGTACGCCTCTATCTCATCTTCTGCTGTCAGCTTCTGGACATAATAGTTGGCTCGTAGGGGCCGTCCTCCCTCGGGTCCCCGGGTCTGGGTGGTCAGTGATTTTACCTGGCACACAATCTCCTGCAACGTGGCTCTGTCTTCGGCTGCCTGGCTGGCCAACAACTGGTTGGTTTCCTGTTGCACCCATACTGCTTCCTGTTGGGTAGCCATCTGGACCCGCAGGGCTTCCTGCTGGGCTGCCGTGGCTTGCACCAGAGCTTTTACCAGGTCCTCCATTTCTGGCTGACTTACTCCGCCCACTGGTGGTTCTTGATGCCGATGTGAGAGACAAATCCCCCCTCTGACACCACGTGTGGCAGAGTACTCTCCAACTCGTGCCACCTAATGTCCAATCCCCTGGCGTAGTAGGGCCTATGGTAAGTAAGACTCCCTGGCAAGCCCACTTCTCCCTGTCAGGGCCGTGGCTTCACTACCCTGGACTCAGCCCTTGTAGAAGGGAAGTATTCTGCTGCCCCTGCTGCAGTGGACGAGGCAAGCCTCCCAGGCCTTGCCTAGTCTCCTTTCCTTCCTCTAACCTTCTTCTGATGTTGCTCTGGTGTTGTTCTGTTCGGCTCTGCTTCGCTTCCTCTCCTCTCCTCCAGTCTCCTCTAAACTCCCACACCTGAGCTGGTGCAGGTGGGGCTTTTTATTGGGCCAGGAACAGCCCTTAACAAGGCCCAGGTGTCCCTAATTGCCCCACAGCTGTTTCTCCTTTGCCTGCTAGGAATAGTGCTTTCAGCATTCTAGGGCTGACAAACCTGCCTTCAATTACCCTTCTAAAGCAGTGGGCGCGGTCCGAGGTTCTCTGCTCGGTGTCCCCTTCTGAATCCCTTATTCTGAACCTGTGACCTCACACCCCTTCCTGTTCTTTCATTTGTTGTCCCCCGTTTTCAGTTGGTGCTGGGCCTAGTGCCTCTTCCCCTTAAGCTGGGGGAGGGGTTTTAGCAGTGGGCAGGCTTGCGCCCGCCCACTTCCCGGCTTCCAAATAGGATTACCCTTCTAAACCTCTGCACGGACTACAAAATCGCAGCCAAAGCCATCTCGCTGCGGCTGGGGTCCGTGCTGCAGGCCGTGGTCCACCCTGACCAGACCTACACCGTCCCGGGCCGTTCCATCTTTAACAATCTGTATTTGGTCCGGGATCTCTTGGAGCTAGGGTGTAGGGATGGTTTGTCGTTCGCCCTCCTGGCCCTGGACCAGGAGAAGGCGTTCGACAGGGTGGACCACGGGTATCTCCTGGGCACCCTGCAGGCGTTCGGCTTCGGACCCCGTTTTGTGGGGTTTCTCCAGGTGCTGTACGCCTCCGCAGAGTGCTTGGTCAAGCTTAACTGGACCTTGACCGAACCTGTCAGCTTCGGGCGAGGAGTCCGTCAAGGCTGTCCGCTGTCGGGCCAGCTGTACGCCCTGGCCGTGGAGCCCTTCCTCTGCCTCCTCCGTCGGAGGTTGACGGGGTTGGTGCTCCGCGAGCCAGGGCTGAAGCTGGTCCTGTCCGCGTACGCCGACGACGTGCTCCTCGTGGTCCAGGACCCGGGAGACCTGGAGCGGCTGGAGGCTTGCCTGGCCATCTATTCGGCAGCCTCCTCCGCCCGGGTCAACTGGGTCAAGAGCTCTGGCCTGGCGGTAGGGGCCGGGTGGCTGGTCGGCTCCCTCCCACCCGCGCTTCAAGCCATCCGGTGGAGCGCGGGTCCGCTACTCTATCTCGGCGTTTACCTTTCTGCCACGCATCCCTCCCCGGACGACAACTGGCGAGGTCTGGAGGACAGGGTGTCTGAGCGGCTGCGGAGATGGACAGGACTGCTGCAGTGCCTCTCCCTTCGTGGGAGGGCACTGGTCGTCAACCAGCTCGTCCTGTCCATGCTCTGGCACCGGCTCAACACCCTGGTCCCGCCCCCGAGTTTCCTGGCCAACCTCCAGAAGACAATTCTGGAGTTCTTTTGGCCAGGACTGCACTGGGTCTCTGCAGGGATTCTGAGTCTTCCCCTGGAGGAGGGAGGGCAGGGCCTGTGCTGTGTTTCCAGCCAGGTCCATGCCTTCCGCCTCCAGGCCCTGCAGAGACTCCTTTATAGTGCAGGTAGTCCGGCGTGGAGCCAACTGGCGTGCACCCTCCTCCGCCGCTACCGAGGGCTCCGATACGACCGGCAGCTCCTTTTTATCAATCTGAGAGGTTTTCCGCGAGACCTCTCCGAGCTGCCGGCCTTCTACCAGGACCTCCTCCGGACCTGGAGGCTCGTTTTGGCCTCCAGGTCCCTTGTGCCCACCGAGGGGGAGGACCTCCTCGCGGAGCCCCTGCTACACAACCCCCATCTTAGTGTGCAGGTGGCGGAGGCCCCCTCCGTGAGGCGGAGGTTGGTCCTGGCAGGCGTCACCAAGGTCGGAGACCTCCTGGACTATGCCCGGGGGGACTGGGTGGATCCCCTTGTGCTCGCTGAGCGCATGGGGCTCTCCACCCTTCGAACCCCCCGGCGCCTACTCCAGGAGGTGAAGGCAGCCTTGCCCCCTACTGCTCGGGATTACCTCGAGCAGGTCCTGCGAGAGGGTGCTCCCCGCCCTCCCCTCAGTCCTGGCCCTCCGGAGCTTTTAATCGGGCCCCGGCCCCGCGAGCCCCCCCGGCTGCCCCCGCCCCACGCCCCGAGCCGGCTGCTGGACTTGCAGCCGGTCTCCTTTCGAACCGCGCCACGGAAACATCTATACACGCTCGTGCTCCACACCATTCACTTCCTCGCCCTCGTGTCCCGCCCCGATACCAAATGGCGGGACCTAATTCCATCTGTGGAGGGCGAGGGTCCCCGGTGGGCCAGTCTATATGCCACCTTGACTCCAAGGCCCGCCGGGGATATAAGTTGGCGGCTCCTTCATGGAGCCGTGAGCACGGGCGTGTTCCTGGCGCGGTTCACTCCCCGTCCCGACACCTGTCCATTTTGCGGAGTGAGGGAGACCCTGGCGCACGCCTACCTTGAATGCGCCAGGTTGCAGCCCCTTTTCCGACTCCTCCAGAACCTCTTATTGAGGTTCTGGCTGCACTTTTCCCCACACCTCTTTCTTTACGCACTCCCCATCCGTGGCCCCACAAAGTCGCGGGACCTCCTCGCCAACCTCCTCTTGGCCTACGCCAGAACGGCAATATATAAAACCAGAGAGAGGAGGTTGGCTAAGGGAGGCTCCTGCGACTGTGGGGCCTACTTCCGGTCCCTTGTCCGTTCACGCATCCGGGCAGAGTTCCTCTGGGCAGCGTCCACTGGCTCCCTTGATACCTTTCGGGAGCAGTGGGCGCTGTCCGAGGTTCTCTGCTCGGTGTCCCCTTCTGAATCCTTTATTTTGGCCCTTTGACCCGCACACCCGTTCCTGTTAGTCATTTGTTGTCCCCCGTATTCACTTGAAGCCGGGTCTAGTGCTCCATCCCCTTAGGCTGGGGGAGGAGTTTTAGCAGTGGGCGCGGTCCGAGGTTCTCTGCTCGGTGTCCCCTTCTGAATCCCTTATTCTGAACCTGTGACCTCACACCCCTTCCTGTTCTTTCATTTGTTGTCCCCCGTTTTCAGTTGGTGCTGGGCCTAGTGCCTCTTCCCCTTAAGCTGGGGGAGGGGTTTTAGCAGTGGGCAGGCTTGCGCCCGCCCACTTCCCGGCTTCCAAATAGGATTACCCTTCTAAACCTCTGCACGGACTACAAAATCGCAGCCAAAGCCATCTCGCTGCAGCTGGGGTCCGTGCTGCAGGACGTGGTCCACCCTGACCAGACCTACACCATCCCGGGCCGTTCCATCTTTAACAATCTGTATTTGGTCCGGGATCTCTTGGAGCTAGGGTGTAGGGGTGGTCTGTCGTTCGCCCTCCTGGCCCTGGACCAGGAGAAGGCGTTCGACAGGGTGGACCACGGGTATCTCCTGGGCAGCCTGCAGGCGTTTGGCTTCGGACCCTGTTGTGTGGGGTTTCTCCAGGTGCTGTACGCCTGCGCAGAGTGTCTGGTCAAGCTCAACTGGACCCTGACCGAACCAGTCAGCTTCGGGTGAGGAGTACGTCAAGGCTGTCCGCTGTCCGGCCAGCTATACGCCCTGGCCGTGGAGCCCTTCCTCTGTCTCCTCCGGCAGAGGTTGACGGTGTTGGTGCTCCGCGAGCCAGGGCTGAGGCTGGTCCTGTCAGCGTACGCCGATGATGTGCTCCTCACGGTCCAGGACCCAGGAGACCTGGAGCGGCTGGAGGCTTGCCTGGCCATCTACTCGGCAGCCTCCTCCGCCCGGGTCAACTGGGTCAAGAGCTCTGGCCTGGCGGTAGGGGCCGGGTGACCGGTCGGCTCCCTCCCACCCGCGCTTCAAGCCATCCGGTGGAGCGTGGGTCCGCTGCTCTATCTCGGCATTTACCTTTCTGCCACGCATCCCTCCCCGGACGACAACTGGCGAGGTCTGGAGGACAGGGTGTCTGAGCGGCTGCGGAGATGGACAGGACTGCTGCAGTGCCTCTCCCTTCGTGGGAGGGCACTGGTCGTCAACCAGCTCGTCCTGTCCATGCTCTGGCACCGGCTCAACACCCTGGTCCCGCCCCCGAGTTTCCTGGCCCACCTCCAGAAGACAGTTCTGGAGTTCTTTTGGCCAGGACTGCACTGGGTCTCTGCAGGGATCCTGAGTCTTCCCCTGGAGGAGGGAGGGCAGGGCCTGTGCTGTGTTTACAGCCAGGTCCATGCCTTCCGCCTCCAGGCCCTGCAGAGACTCCTTTATAGTGCAGGTAGTCCGGCGTGGAGCCAACTGGCGTGCACCTTCCTCCGCCGCTACCGAGGGCTCCGATACGACCGGCAGCTCTTTTTTATCAATCCGAGAAGTTTTCCGCGAGACCTCTCCGAGCTGCCGGCCTTCTACCAGGACCTCCTCCGGACCTGGAGGCTCGTTTCGGCCTCCAGGTCCCTTGTGCCCACCGAGGGGGAGGACCTCCTCGCGGAGCCCCTGCTACACAACCCCCATCTCAGTGTGCAGGTGGCGGAGGCCCCCTCCGTGAGGCGGAGGTTGGTCCTGGCAGGCGTCACCAAGGTCGGAGACCTCCTGGACTATGCCCGGGGGGACTGGGTGGGTCCCCTTGTGCTCGCTGAGCTCATGGGGCTCTCCACCCTTCGAACCCCCCGGCGCCTACTCCAGGAGGTGAAGGAAGCTTTGCCCCCTGCTGCTCGGGATTACCTCGAGCAGGTCCTGCGAGAGGGTGCTCCCCGCCCTCCCCTCAGTCCTGGCCCTCCGGAGCTTTTAATCGGGCCCCAGCCCCGCGAGCCCCCCCGGCCGCCCCTGCCCCATGCCCCGAGCCGGCTGCTGGACCTGCAGCTGGTCTGTTTTCGAACCGCGCCACGCAAACATCTATACACGCTCTTGCTCCACACCATCCACTTCCTCACCCTTGTGTCCTGCCCCGATACAAAATGGTGGGACCTGATTCCACCTGTAGAGGGCGAGGACCCCCAGTGGGCCAGTCTATATGCCACCCTGACTCCAAGGCCCGCCGGGGATATAAGTTGGCGGCTCCTTCACGGAGCCGTGAGCATGGGCGTGTTCCTGGCGCGGTTCACTCCCCGTCCCGACACCTGCCCTTTTTGCGGTGTGAGGGAGACCCTGGCGCATGCTTACCTCGAATGCGCCAGGCTGCAGCCCCTTTTCCGGCTCCTCCAGAACCTCTTATTGAGGTTCTGGCTGCACTTTTCCCCGCACCTTTTTTTGTATGCACTCCCCATCCGTGGCCCCACAAAGTCGCGGGATCTCCTCGCCAACCTCCTCTTGGCCTATGCCAAAGTGGCCATCTACAAAACCAGAGAGGGGAGGTTGGCTGAAGGAGGTTCCTGCGACTGTGGGGCCTACTTCCGGTCCCTCGTCCGTTCACGTGTCTGAGCAGAGTTCCTTTGGGCGGCATCCACTGGCTCCCTCGACACCTTTCGGGAGCAGTGGGCGCTGTCCGGGGTTCTCTGCTCGGTGTCCCTCCGAATCCCTTATTTTGAACCTGTGACCTCGCACCCCTTTCTGTTCTTTCATTTGTTGTCCCCCGTTTTCAGTTGGTGCTAGGCCTAGTGCCTCTTCCCCTTAGGCTGGGGGAGGGGTTTTAGCAGTGGGCGGGCGTGCGCCCGCCCACTTCCCGGCTTCCAAATAGGATTACCCTTCTAAAGCCATCTGGCCTGGCTTTGCCACACTATGTTCCTCTTGACAAAGGACCCAGGCTCCCAGGCTTAAAGACGTCATAGAATTCTTTTGTAACAGTGGATTCAAGGCATCACAGCTGAATGTCTTTCTCTGGTATTACCTGATCTCATGCCATAGAACCCAAGAATCCCATGGCCTTTAATGGATTTATCCTCATCACATCCCTGGAAGGTAGGGCAGTTTCCTACCTGTACAGCTAGGAAACTGAGGCAGCAAGAGATAAATTGACTTGCCAAAGACCACACAGAAATCCTGTGGGGGAGCAGGGAACTGACCTGGGTGTCCGCGTCCCAAACTAGCACCCTCACCATCTCCTCTACACATGTTGAAGGATTATATTTAAGCCTATGCTTAAAATGATGCTCCTAAACCTTCTCATGAATGAAAGAACTTTTCAGTCATTTAACCACCTGGCTTTTCGGCTGGAGGAAAAGATGCAACTACAAGAATGAACACCATCAGACTTGAAGAACAGGACTTTGCAAAACTGTCAGCTCCCAAGAGAGCCCTTGCTACCTCAACAGATGTCTCAGGGCAGGAAGAAACTTGGCTCACAACCAGGGAGAGCCCATGGTGGTGTTTATCTACTAGTTCCTGTTTTTAGCTTGGTCTCTTTGTCTTTGTTCCAAAAGCTGAAATGTTGCACTAGTGATACATGGCATGCAGAAAGGAGTGTTGCTCTGAAACATGAAGAGGTTATGCATTTGGGGTTTCAACTTCCCTTCTCTAATAAAAGACCGGAAGACTTGACATCCAAACAGAACAGCTTCAGATCACAGCTAAAAGCCAGAACACCAGATAGGTTTCTTTCACTGTGTTGGAGCAGATGACAGCTGCTCAGGACCATTTGGATTTGAAGGGACACATTCCTCTCTGATGCAAGTCCCCTAACAGTCCATGAAGTTGCACCAGGGATGTATACGGCCCTAAAGCCACAATGACAGCAACAGGCTGTCACTGTGAATGGGCCAGCTCTGCTTTCATATGTCTGAGTTTGTAGAATTTTTCACCCTGATTCCTGGAAAGCAACCCACCCTTAAAGCTGCAGCCTTCGTCTATGAAACGTGGCTAACTCTGCCCTAACTCACAGCGGCACTAGGAGGATAAAAGCTCTGAAGACTGTGAAGCGTTTTGAGGTCTATTAATGACAAGTGCTCTACAGCAGCCAGCTATTATTGCTACTGTTCAGTGCCCCTCACTTGAGCTTCCATTGCAACAGACACACCAAACTCTCTATTTAACACGGCAGTGCTGTCGGGCGACGCACTCCTGACCAGGCATAAAACCAGGCCTAATGTCCAATTTGGCAGGGTTTTCTTTTAAAAGATGAAATGGTGGAAAGTACAGTTATTACAGAAAAGTCCAGCGGGGGGCCCATCACTGGAGCCTTCCCTCTGTAGGCAGCAGAACAGGCAAGCACCCCGACTGACACCTGCTGGCAGGATCTGCACAGTGAGGTGGGCCTTGCTAAAGGCATCACTCCCCCAGCCTAGAGGACAGCCAGCAGTCCCCTGAAGGGAGCTGAAAGCACCTTGGCAGATTCAGCTCAGTGGGGTTTCTCCTTCACCCACACTCACAGACATGATGTACACTCCTCTCCATGTTCCCATCGCCCTCACCACACAGTCCATAGTCTGATAGACAATTAGACAGACACAGTTCAAAGAATCTGGTTAAGAAGGATAAATTAGGGGCAGAGACTGACTCCGCCCTTCATATCAAGAGCAGTAACTGCTCAGTTATTGAAAAAATCAAAACCTTCCACAAACACTGGACCACAAACACAGCTTTGACTAAGATACTGCCTGGCTGCCTCTCACAAGAGCTTGCTGAAAAGGAGCAGGGCTCGAAGAACTTACAGTTGGGTGCCAGACTCTGAGAATCTTTGGGGGCTCCATACTGGTATCTCCTCAGTAACGTCCCTCTGCTGCTGCCATGTTTCAACTCCTCGCCCTAGTTTGCAAGACCCTGAATCTCTGGGGCCTCCCCTGCATTCATTAATAGAGGGCTCCTCAATCTAGCAGTTTAGCAGACAAAGGTATAACATGACCAATGGCTGGAAGATGAATCTACATAAATTCAGACCAGAAATCAGGGTGCCCATTTTCAATAGTGAAGGTAATTCCTACGTTGTTCCAACAGCTAATGTGATGGATTCTCTGGCCATTTTAAAATGAAGACTGTATCTGAGCATCCCTCCGTCTTTAATATATTTATCCTCAGAAAAGCCGTGTGAGGTCAGGGAGTGAGATTACCCTGGTTTACAGATAGGGAGCTGCCTCAGGTCACTAACACAGTCTGTGGTAGACAAGGATCTGAGCCTGGGGCTACCACAGCCTATCTGCTGGGCCATCCTTCCTCCTGAATGAAGTTATAAACACATGATTTTGGGTTCTTCTTCTTCCTCTTCCTTGTACTTCATTGATCTATGGCATTCACTCCTTGGATCATGTCTGAATTCAGCTAGTCACTCATTGAAGCAGAGACTGTTTCTTATTTCAGGGATGCACCTAGACATATTTTTGGGTGCTCAAAAGAAGTAAATAGTGCAGATGCTGCACACCAACCACTGTGTCCTGTTACAACACAACATCTAAGCAACTCAGAGAATGGGACTGCAGCTTTATCAACTCCAAGCATTCAGAAATTGTAAGTCAGACCATCCCAAGAAAATTTTAAGCCAAACAAGAAGATTTGGGTCTTCTGATATGCCTCCTCGTGTTTGAGCTTTTGGAGATCACATTTTCAGCTTTTCTCTGGTGTCAGGAGGGTTAGAACCTAAGCTTCCATTAAAAAGAAAAAAAAGTCACATTCTCACATATTTGTCTTCATGCATCTGACGAAGTGAGTTGGAGCCCATGAAAGCTTATGCCCGAAGAAATGTGTTAGTCTTTAACACTAAACCTTGTTGGTTTTATTTTTCCACATATTTGGGTGACTGATAAAAACTGGAGCTACCAGAAAGACACCAAATATTACAAAATTCAATGAAATCGACAAAGCTAGCTATAACGAGGCTGTTTCTGTGGCTCCAGTCCACGCCCTGCTTTCCAAATAACCTTGAGATTGCATAGGGATTGAACTAATTAGCTTCTACAATCCCCAATCCTTTAAGCAAAGAAATGCTTTAACATATGCAGTTTGCATCAAACAGGTATTTACTATTCTGGCAGAAACTGGTCTTTAATTTTCTGAGAGGACAAACATCAGGTCTGCTCCATGTGAACTGCTTTTCTCACACCTTCTGTCAGTTTCTAACCATTCATCTGCAACACTCACTCCAATAACTGCATGAGCACTGGAGCTGGCTCACCTGGAGGAAGAATTTCCCCATCTGTCCTATTGAATGAGCACAAATTAGCTATCCTCTAATCACAAAAGGTATTGTTCTCGGTATCAGCCAGAGAAGAGAGAAACAAGTCTCAAAATGAGTCAGCAACAGGGTCAATGGGACTAAAAGATTTTTTTTTTTTGGTTGACCATTGATCAATAATTTTGCATACAGCAACTATTCCAATTCCAATTCCCTATTCCAGTGGCTCTCGACACACTTCCTGGCATATCACAATCCTACAAAACACACTAGCCCACTCCCCCCAGGCCAAATCCAGTCATATCCCTGGCTCTCCTTCTGAGTGGTGACTGCCCCATTCTGCTGCAGCGGCAAAGCTGTGAATAGAGCCTGGGGGATGTGATAAGAGTGATCATTTCCTGGGATGATCCTTACTGGCTGGCCCAAGTCCCAACAGCAAACCAGGTCACGTTTTAGGGTCTCTATCGCTAAGGTTTTCTAAAAGGATCCAGGGATTATGGTTACCGAGTGCCACCTTATGAAAATCAGACTCCTTTAAAGGTGTCTCAACTTGCAGAGCAAGTCATTTCTGAAGATCTCAAACCACAGGCTGATCCTGACCTTTCCAATCACCTTGTACCATCCCAGCAGTATAGCAGACTTAAAGCTTGTGGAAGAGGCCAGCTACAGATCAGATTCCCCCTGCCCAGAGGCATAGAACCAGCTCTATGCAATCCCCAACCTTGCAGCCCTGGAACCTGAGACACAATCCTGGAGAAGGGGGCAAGAAAAGAGCCCCTTTGATCTCAGCTGGTAGATCTTGGCATACAGGTGGCACAAATTAACACAGTCCTGAAGCTGCTTTAAACTGCTCCTTGGTAGAGCCAGACCAGCAAGCTGGGGAATCAAACAGCCACAGAGATGGCCATACCCACCCCAATCTCCACCTGCTCCAGGATCCAGCCCGGCTTTTCTACGTTGGTAGTACACTGCACACTTTCCAGAGGAATGACACAGCTGGGCAGCACCTTACCCAACCCCCCGATGCATCTATGGCAGATGTTCTCCAGCTTCCTACGGCTCTTTTATCCCAACTAGCCTCTCCATCTGGGCATTTGCACAGTGTCTTTTGGGTATCTCACCTTCATTATGCTTCATGCAGACAACAGACCACACTTGCTTGTTGTGACATTTCTGCAAAGTTAAGACTTCAGTTTGGGATTGTGCATGTGTTTTGTTTTGTATTTTAAAGAATTGCTACCCCTTACTCTCTTTGGAAATTCCTTCTCATTTTAATTCCCAAGGCAAGGGAAGCACAAGTCTCACATCTCAGTTGCAAGAAAAGGTGCCGCCTGCTATTGTCATCAATTATCAGCCAATGATTACAAAGAAATTCTGCTTGCCAGTTACAACATAGCAATCGAGTCCAGATACTGCAAAAATGAAGCAGGTTGAATGCCACGACCTGCCTACTTGACCAAAGACAAGTCACAGTGGCTTGCAAATCTAATATAGTTTGAGCACTGCACTGGGACTCCAGAGGGATAGGTTTAATTCACTGCTTGGCTGAAAGTCACATAAGAAGTCAGTGGAAAGTGATTGAATCTCTGTACCTCAGTTTCCCACCTGGGAAAATGAGTGGGGGCGCTAGTAATAACAGGGCTTCAATAGCTTTCATAGGTTTTGAGAAGATAAACATATTCAAGACTGAGGTTCTTCAAGATTATCATAATGGGGGCCAGATAATACCTAAGACAGACAGAGAAACAAATATAACCACCAACCCCCCTAACACTGTCTCTCTATCAACCTTGTGTACAGTCCAGATGTCTGACGAAGTGGGATTTTCTCCCACGAAAGCTCATGCGATAAATAAATCTGTTAGTCTTTAAAAGTGCCACAGGACTCTGTTGTCTTTCTACAATAGACTAACACAGCTACCCCTTTGGAATTTGACTACAATAAGATGGTGTTTCCTAGTGTTTAGAAGGGGGAACTGAGAGTCAGGACTGCTAGTGTCTTCTTCTGACTGCTACAGGGTCACTGTACAACCTCAGAGGACATTTCTGTGCCTCAGTGTCCTCTTCTGTGAAATACTGATGCCCTGCCTGCTTTGCTTGGAGGCTCTGATAGCTCAGGTTTGCAAAGCAGTGTAAGAGTAGCAGATGAGAAACATTTTTTTCTTATATCATCTTGTTTTTATTGAGAATAAAGAACCTTCTTTGACCTTAAAAGGAGGAGGCCACATACATTGAAAGCTTCTTTTAAAAGACAAACAAACTCTATTTCATAGAAGTTATTTCTAACCCACAAGAACCACTTGTTTTACCCAAGACATCCTGCAGTGGTACCTCAGAAGCAGTACACACCAGTGACTGAAGCTTTAAAGTCATGTAATTGGGTTAAACTCTCAAACATACAAGAACTCAGATAACTTCAACCAAGAAAGCAAAGCAATGCTATGCAAAGTCAGATCCTGAACTGCTGTAAAATAGAGCAGCTCTCCTAAAGGTTACATAGCTACCCCAACCTAGAACAGCTGAGGATCTGACCCTAGAGCGCAAATGTGTCTGGCATTTGGGTCTTATTCAAAAGAATTACCTACGGATTTCCAAGAAAAGATATTAAGATATATCTGGCCCAGGAGACTGCAGCAGCAACATCTGAGGCCAACCACTCTTCTTGCAAAATGTAATTCACAAGCAATGAAAAGTTAAATTAGTTTGCTAGCTGTTTGCCCCATATTACCAAATAGATAAATTAAAAATTTAGCCATGGCAATGGGCTGGATTCTACTTCAGCCAATCCTGGCAGAGAGCACGCAAGCACAGCAAAGGGTAAGAAAAAGTAACAAGAGAACAGACTAGTGTTCTAAAAACACAAGCACATTAAATCTGCTTTTCTCTGACATACAGGAGTGGGGAAAATCACAGCACCCCAATAACACTGTACACGGCACTGTAGCTTAACAGCATTTTGCTTATGTATGGGGATATAACTAAATGCAAACTCTGACCAAAATAGGGGCTTGTTTTAAAAGCAGTGTTGTGATCCGAAATTCTCACAGAAACTGTTGTTTAATGAATGACTACCAAAGGCAGGAAAGTCACAATTTCTCTTAAAGTCTGAAAATACCGGAATGAGGCACTATGTAACTAAGGGAATTCAAGGGAAAGGATGGTGGTGTGACGTTCCAGAGGGGTAGCCATATTAGCAAAACAAACAAGGAGCTCTGTGGCACCTGAGAGACTAACAAATTTATTTGGCCACAAGCTTCTGTGGGATGGTGGTGTGGTTATGGGTCTGGGCTGAATCTCAGGAGATCTGGGCTCAATTCGAACTCTGACACTGATTATCTGATTGCCCTTGGATGAGTTATTTGCCTCCCTCTGATTAGGAAGATGCTCAGATACTATAGCGATCGGGCCCATTTAAGTACTCAATAGATAGAGACTAACCCTTACTTTGCCACATTGCAACCCTCATCATCCTGTACAGGAACTCAATCTAGTATCCACACCAAACATTATCATTAAGGCTGGGAAGTCAAGCCCTCAGGAGGGAGGACATGGTAATATTAGGCTGAACTTTACAAACACAGTGGAATGGAGTCTCTAATTCAAGTGGAGAGAGCTAAGTCAGTTGATACTCCATTATCACACCACAGTTTATGACAGATAGTGAGCCTCAGTAGCTGTAGCCTGAGGTTGGCTTGCCTCGTAGACTTCACTGAGGTTTAAAGATCAAGACAAGTGACTGAAGAACAGTAAACCAATGTCTATGAAGTTAGGAACTGGGGAAAAACAATTTGAAAATTCTTCTGGATTGACTCCAATCTAGAGTGTTTTAACATTTTTTGTAACATTCTTCAGCAGTGAGAGGATCAGTCCCATGTAGTTTATGGCCCATAGCAGCACTGTAGGTTCTAGCTGAGATCAGGGCCCCAATGTGCCAGGTGGTGTACAGACATTGAGGCCGGGTTGGCACCTGGAAGGGTTTTTTGGAAGGCTTTGCTGGTATGAATGAGTACACTATACTGGACACATCTGATAGGATCTCTCTTATTTCAGGTCCCTCAAGTGAAATAAGCTATACCAGCAAAACTGCAATTTTGCCTGGATAACTACAGCTACAGTGGGCCAACACAGCCATGTTCCAGCAAAAGTCTTCAGTATACATCTGGCCATAGCCAGAGACTCCCTACCTCAAAGTGCTTACAATTGCAACAGAACAAGACAGAGGTTGGAAGAGGGAGCAGAGGTGCAGAGTGGGGAAGTGACGCCTCGAGCCTCGTAACAGGTGAGTGGCACTGCTGGACATAGAACTCAGATCCCCTGATCCCCACAACACCCTGCCTAGCTAAGAGCTCCTTTGGGACTGTACCTGCTAGCTCTAGGTTAGAAATGCTGCTGATGCACGTTCCTTCATGAAATAGTAAATTTCTAAAATTAAAAATAATTTCACAAGAAATTTTCTTCACTACAAAGGTTAGTGCTGACCAGATACTAAAAATAATTCACTAGGGGTGGCCAGCTACTGACCACAATTACTATTAACAACAAAAGGGAAGGAATGAAGCCAGAACAGGGAAAGAAAGCATAAAGATTTAGAGAAACTAGATGTAATCGAGTCAGCAGGGCCTGATGAAATTCATCCTAGGATACTTAAGGAACGAGCTGAAGCCATCTCAGAACTATTAGCAATTCTCTTTGAGAACTCATGGAGGATGGGTGAGGTTCCAGAGGACAGGAGAAGGGCAAACATAGTACTTATCTTTAAAAGGGGGAACAAAGAGGACCTGGGGACTTACAGACCAGCTAGGCTAACTTCCTTACCTAGAAAGATACAGGAACAAAGTATTAATTATCATTTTGTAAGAACCTAGGGGATAATGGGGTCATAAGGAATAACCAGCAAGGATTTATCAAGAACAAACTAAGCCAAACCTACTTAATTTGTTTCATTAACAGGCTTACTGGCCTAGCAGATGGGGGAAGCAGTAAATATGATATATCTTGATTTTAGTATGGCTTTTGAAACAGTTCCACATGACATATAATGAAACTAAGGAAATGTAGCCTAGATTAAATTACTGTAACGTGGGTGCACAGCTGCTAGAAAGACCATAGTTATCAGTGGTGCACTGTCAAACTGAGAGGGCATATCAAGTGGGATACCGGAGGAGTCGGTGCTGGGTCCGGTACTATTCAATATTCTCATTAATGACTGCAATAATGGAGTGGAGCACGTGCTTCTAAAATCTGTAGATGACACAAAGCAGGGAGTGGTTACTAGCACTTTGGAGGCCATGATTCAATGTGACTGACAAATTGGAGAATTGGCTGAAATCTACAAGATGAAATTCAATAAAGATAAACACAAATCACCACACTTAGGAAAGAAAATTGAAATACACAATTACAAAATGGGATATAATTGGCTAGGTGGTAGCAGTGCTGAAAAGAATCTGGGGATTACAGTAGATCACAGATTGATTATGAGTCAACAATGTGATGTAGTTACAAAAAAGGCTAATAACATTCTGGGATGTATTAATAGGCATGTCCCAGGTAAGCCAGGGAAGGAAACTGTCGTGCTTTACTGAACACTGGTGAGATCTCATCTGGACTACTGGGTCCAGTTCTGGGCATCACTCTTCAGGAAAGATGTGGACAAATCGAAGAGAGTTCGGGGAGAGACACAAAAATGATAAAAGGCTTAGAAAATGTGGCCTGGGAGGAAAGGTAAAAAAAACTTGGTATGTTCAGTCTTGAGAAAAGAAGACTGAGGTGGGGACCCAATCGCAGTCTTCAAATATATTAAGGATTCTTCTAAAGAGGATGGTGCTCAATTGTTCTCCATGTCCAGCAAAGGCAGCACAAGAAATAATGGGCTTAATCTGCAGCAAGGGAGATTTAGATTAAATACTAGGAAACACTTTCTAACTACAAGAGTGGTTAAACTCAATAGGATTCCAAGGGCCAGTGCGGAATCCCTGTCCTGGGATGTTTTTGAGGACAGGTTGACCAAACATCTGTCAGGTACGGTCTAGATTTAATTAGTCCTACCTCAGTACTGGAGGCTGGACCTGATGACCTCTTAAGGTCCATTCCAGCTCTACCTTTCTATGAACTTTAAGTACCACATCAGTCCCACTGTACTTGGGTGGGAAACCATAATCTTACATATTATAGAATCAGTAAACCTAACTTCTAATCTTGGTTTTAACAATGACCGGCTGTGTGACTTTGAGTACATCACGCACGTATCTGGAATGTGATGGCTTCAGATATGTATTTGCATACGTGACTTCCCCCGTGTTGTTTTTACCCACTGCTCAAAAACCAAAACTAAGTAATCAAATTAGATTAAAGGAAACTCCAACAAAAAACCCTGATATGTCACCCTTTTCCCCAATTGCAACAATGATGAACAAATTGTTCACATCCTAAATAGCGCAATCCACAGTCAGCCAAACCACTCCCTTCTCCCTGACAAGGCAGAAATTACTGTACAGTAATTTCATCTAGATTCAACCTGAGCTGCCATTTCGAATAAACTTGTGGCATTAACACACTGCAGCAGGCACAACTTCAACTCAAGACACAGTTCAGTGGCGGGTGGTGAGATTTCCCCAGTAATTCCCTACAGTCACAGCAGCAGCACTATGGAAAGTGGCTCTTCAGAGTAAAAAGCCAGTTCCTCTCAGCCTCTTTCATTTTACACCAAGAGACTTTCTGTATGAAGAGGAAGCAACAAGCTGTGCGGCTGAAGCCATCCTCAGACACACACATCAAGGCCCAAATGGTTCGGGGCCCCAACAGGAAGCTCCCATTGGCTCACGATGGTTTCCATCAGCAACCAACACTTCTTCATTTTCTGCCGAGATCCTCTTACTTCACCTTCCCATATGATCACCTCAAAGGGGAAGTACTCTGGATTCAGAAGGAAGTTCTGCTGTAATTTCCTATTCTGAGCTATGACTTCACCCTCCTCCCCCTGCTGAGAACCATGCACGACATCCCTTCGCACTGTGCAGCTGATCTGTGTGGTCATTAGAAGATTTTGGTCTGTCTACAGTACCAAGAAATGTAGAGAGAGTGAGCGTGTGAGCAGCCAAGAGAAAAAACCACCACACATAAGTTATTCAGAACCAAGAAATAACTACGTTGGCACATAAGCAACTCACCCGCAGGAGAATTCCCCACCAAAGGGGATGCAGGATTTAAGGGCAGGTGGAGCCTTCCAAAGTTTGGCAGCAGTTTGGAGAATGAAAGTGATACAGAGGCAGGAGGATTCAGCACAACACCCCATGTATACAAATGGCATCCCTCCCCCACAGCCATTGGTATTCCCCACCCTTGTAGAACCAGTGCGGTCGCACCATTCAGAGATAGGGCAGGATTTGGAGTGCCACAGAAGGGAAGGGATATCCTCCTCTTGCACTAAGAGGAATCCAACTTCCCCTCACTCCATGCATATTGCCAGGCAGTGGGAATTGGGAAAAGGAGATCCACCACACTCCCTGCAGCAGCTCTTCCAACCTTGACATTGGAGAAGCAGCCACAGATGGCTGCCATGAGGCGTCCTGCCATGAAACTCCTTCCATCTCCAGACCTAGAGGGATTCCCCAGGGTGCAGTCCTAGGCACTGAGGCCAGGATTCACAGTGTCTCAGAGAGTTCAGGTCTCACTGCTGTTTCAGGCTATGTTTCTGGAGACCCAATCAGGTATCTCAGCATCTGTGACCCTGAGAAGGCTTTATTCACAAACATAGGCTGCGTCTACACTGGTAAATTAAGTCGACTTAAGCTTGCTTAAGTCGACTTAATTTACCCTGCGTCTACACTACAGTTTCCTTAAGTCGACTTAAGCAGCTTGCTTAAGTCGACTTAAGGAAAATAAATTCGATTTAATGAAAATTAAGTCAACTTTATTAAACCTGCTTTCTAGTAGACCTAAGGCTTAAGTCGACTCCCTAGAGTCGACTTAAGCCAGTGTAGCCTGTGGGGCTACCCCAGGGCTACACCAATGCCCTCCCTGCCAGGGGGGGAGGTGGCACAGGGGTAGCCTGGCATGCCCCTCCCACCTGGCAGGGCAGAGCCCTGCCCACCCTTCCCCTATGCCCTGCCAGGGTCCCTGACCCTCTTTGCCCCATTGTACCTAGGTACAATGGGGCAAAGGCTGAGCCCCCTGGCATTGGGCAAGAGGTGCCCACCCTGGCCCCGTGGACCCACCCTAGGTCCCCCTAGCCCCACAAAGTTGACCTAGAGCATCCAGTGTGGATGCTCTAGGTTGACTTTTTAAGTTCCCCTTTAAGTCGACTTTATTTTTAAGTGGGGACACACTAAGTTGATTTAAAGTCGACTTAGTTAAAGTCGACTTAAATTCCCCAGTGTAGACATAGCCATAGTTGCTTAGGTTTGCCAGAGTCAGATGGGTAGATTCGCGCGACATTCTAGGGAAAAATTCTTGCTCTCTCCCTGCCAGGGTATTCATCAGGCCACATCAAAAGAAACATTCCACAGCAGAGCTATGTATTAGGTTTGACTCAAAAAATATTCCCTGCTTTGAACTTACTGTTGTAGCTTCATCATCAGATTAACACATCTAAATATTTTTAGAGGTAATATTTGCTATTTCTTCAGTGTAGGAATTACTGTGTATTAATTAGCAAGCACAAGGCCAATGACCTATCCCTGTAATTCACACCCCATGGCGTCCTACTGCGTAATTGGGAAGTGTGAGAATCTGCCCTTCAACTGAAGATGCTCAAAAGGCAGGAGTGTTTTCTCATTAAAAAAGGCTGTAAGGCAAGAAGGCAACCTCTTCTCTCTCCTCTCCCCTCCCAGTTTATTTTCTGTCCCTGCCACCTGTACAGATTAATAGATTACAAGGTGTGGAACAAAGATTTTATCATTGAGTTTGGGATAGCCAGATTCCCAAGAAACATGCTGAGAACAGAGTTTGTTTCACTTCCGCTATCACTGGAAATACGCTTCTTAAACAAAGCCAATTGTGGATCTGAGAGCTGCTAAAGGAAAAGCCCCAAATGGCCTTGGTAACATATGAAGACTTCTTTGCCTGTACACAAAATTTCTAGGATTAATATTCATCTGTATTTCAGTTGTAATGGCTCCACATACTCTGAAGACTAATACATGTAGTGTCTCAGGGTTAAAAATGTACATCTGACCACCTGTGAGATGGAACCAGTTCTTCATGGCCAATTAAGGCCAGTAGCAATATCAGTTGTCTGTTACTGATAACTGTGTCCCTGAGATGGCCAGTCATGCTTACATAAACTATGAAAAAATCCTTGCTCAAGATGTCTCTTTCATGACCGTGCAATGATGCCAATGCCCTGTCTTGAAATTTCCTCTTTTGGGTAAAGTTTATGGGCCATTTTCGTGACCAATATCAGTATCCGTTCTGGGTATCCAGCAGGGGCATCATTGGCATCCGTTCTGGATATATCCAAGGTAGATGTCCTGGTATCAATAGCTGCTTATGATCTTCTAACAACAGACAAAATTAAGGATACATACAGATTCTACTTTTGATTTCATAGACAGATTCAGAAATTTCAAGGCCAGAAGGGACCACTGTGATCATCTAGTCTGCCCTCCTGTATGACACAGGCCAGAGAATTTCTCCATGTTAATTCCAGAGTGGATTTCTTAGGAAAACATCCAGTCTTGATTTGAAAATTGCCAGTGATGGAGATTCCATCATGAGCCCTTGGTAAACTGTTTCAGTGGTTAATACCCTTCACTGATAAAAATGTATGCCTAAGTTCTAGCCTGAATTAGTCCAGCCTCAACTTTCAGCCATTCGATCCTGTTAGGCCTTTGTGTGATATCGTGAAGAGCTGATTTGGAAACAATTGTTCCTGCTGGACAGGATGGATCTTGCAGGATGAACTGTGTGGCTCTCCTGTGGGCTTCTTCCTGTCAACAGTCTCCAACCTGAGGTTCTGCAGCACTCCATTTTGTGATCTCCCCTCTGTTCAATGTGTACCTAAAGCCATTACGGGAGACAATAAATAACTGTGGACTGCATGGTCATCAATATGAGGACAGCCAGCTTTATACGACTTTTTCAGCTAAACAGACTATGGGTGTCATTACTTGCTCACTCAGTGCCTGACCAAGATAAGGATCCAGATGAAAATGAACTCTGCACGGTTCAGCCCAGATGATTTAAGGAGCTTTGCTTGGTAGCAGGGGATTGATTTAAAGGGCCAAGGCTGCAGCTGCATCATGTATTGCAGGAATATACATCCACTTTTTAACAGAGTGGTTTACATCTTCCATCTGATTTTGAACCCATGGATATCCCTGGATTCTCACCACCTATGCTAAAGTCTAAGCAAAGGCTTCCTGTTCATTTCTGGCCATCATTCAAGATGCTGGTGAAGCTCTGCCTATCCTGGGAGCCAGTTATCTAATGTACAGTATATACACCATATACTGACACCCAATGCCCATTAGCGTATTTAAGATTGGCTGGGAAGCTTTCAATGTCTGTGCCAAGTGCTGAGTTTGCTATAACTGGTGGTAGGGTTACATAAGGGCACCTGCTGTTCCACCAGATAGCATCCAAACACAGTAAAGTGGAAGGCCTATGATGCTAGATATCTAGTGAGCAAAGGTTAAAGATGGTCAAATGTTCAGGGAATCACCCTAAGTCCTAGGAGGCATGGGTTCAATTTTCTGCCCTGTTACATGCTTCCTCTAGGACCTCTGGCAAATAACTTAGGGTGGGATCCATGAGGGTACTTAAGTCCTGTTTTTAGGCAGCATTGCAATCCACAAAACTCCTCCCTGCCACTGCTTAACCCTGGAGGTGCCTACGCTCACTCAGCAACTATGTTTTTTCCCCTCAGCACACATACAGCAACCTTCCTCTTGGCACCTGGGCACCCATGTCCCAACTAAGCCCCACAGCAATTTACAGACTGAGAAAGACAGGCATTCGGCTGCCTTACTGCATGCACATGCCCCGTCTGTTACACAGCCTTTGAGCACCCTTTCCAGGACAATCCCTCTGGTGCATACACGCAAAAGAGCCAGGGAGTGAGGGGGAGGCCCTGCCTTATGACTTTTGGCCTAGTGGACAGGGTACTTCCCCCCAGGCTGGGAGACCCATAGTTCGAGTCTCCTCTACAGCTGAAGGGGAGAAAGGAGTTAACAGGGATCAGCCCCCTTAGATGAGTGCCCCAGCCACGAGGCCATAGGATAATTCTGATGTGGAGCTCCCTCAATCTTGTCTATTGAAGTTGTTCACTTTAATTATGCAATGGCATACTTCAAAATTACCTTTAAATATTACAGCATAGCAGGCTTAGATTTAATCTTAGGACAAACTTCCTAACTGTAAGAGGACAAAGGAACCGATGGCTCAGGAGGCCATGGAAGCACTGTCTCTGGAGGTTTTCAGAAGGAGGCTGCATAACCATCTGGCTTTGGATGGTTTAGACACAACAAATCCTGCATCATGGCAGGAGATGACACCATATGACCTCTGCAGTCCTTCTACCTCTATGATTCTACCTGGGCCAGAGAAAGAGTTGGAATGGCTCTTTATATGGACTAGTATGTAAGGCACTCACCTGAGAGGAGGCAGATCCCTTCTCCCCTGAGGCATAGGGGAGGACTTGAATGCGGTCATCCACGTCCTGGGTGAGTACCCTATCCACTAGGTTGAAGGTCATAAGGCAGATCTTCCTTCTCCTTCTGCAGCCCTGTTTGCTTCAGGTCCTGCATGCCACTTAGACAGCTGGACACCTGTCTTCCTCCACCAATTCAAGAATTGCAAGCAGAGGGGTACGCATTTTCCTGCAGCCCAGATTTAGACGCCTATCATAAAGAGAAGGGCCCCTCTTGTCAGCATCTCCCATTGGCTAGCTCAGGCTGTGGCTTTTGTGGATCGCATTCTTAAGTGTAGAAATTTCCAGAGCGGTAGCCGTGTTAGTCTGTGTACAGCAAAAACAACGAGAGTCCTGTGGCACCTTATAGACTAACAGAAAATCTCTTAGTCTATAAGGTGCCACAGGACTCTCGTTGTTTTTGCTATTCTTAAGTGTACATCTCTCCCTGGTTATGGTACAGGGAACCAAGGCACCTAACTCAGCTTGGTGGATTGCAGTGTTGTTCCTATGGTTTTCTAAGTGCCTAAAAGTCTCTTCATGGATTCCACTGTTAGTCTCTCTGTGCTTCCGTTCTCCATCTGCAAAGTGGGAATGACAGCACATTCCCACTTCACAGTGGCATTGTGAGGATAAAACACATTAAAGATTGGGAGGCACTCAGTATAATAATGGGGCAGACAAGTGTGCCAGAGAGATTCATCTGGCTTCACTTTAACCTGCGTCTGCAAAGTCTGATTTGTGACAAATGGCAACAGAAGCCAATGCTTCTACAGATGGCCACAGCAGCTAGAGCCTTTCCAGGTTCTTCACTGTACCTGCACTTTGGGGCAAGCCAGGAGTAAACTGTGGAAAGACACACCCAGCTGATGTAATGAAGAGCAGTCTATAAGTCAAAGAACCAGGCAGGTAGTAAGAAAGGTACAACATGCAGATTTCTACCATAAAAAAGCAAGTGCATTCCCCCTTTCACCATAAAAATGTGTATTTCATCCCCCTCCAGCATCAACTTTTTAAAAAGGCATTTCATGGACAAAGTATATACGAGTCTAGGGCTGGCGATGGGTTCTGGATTGACAATCCTATTTGACAAAGTCCAAAAGATACAGCACAGGCAACACGGACTTATCTCCCCATGGGCCCTATCACAGATGTATGCCCTGGAGATACCAGGCCATGGGTGAAATCTGAGCTCCACTGAATTCAATGGCAAAACATGCACAGACTTCAGTGGGACCAGAATCTCACCCCATATCTTCAACAAATGTAAATCAACAGAACTCAGTGGAGTTACACCAGCTTACAGCTATGGAGCAGTGAGCCCAGCACTCTAGAAGAGAAAAGCAGTCCAGTTTTTAATTCAATCCTTGACACCTCTATTGAGGCTCCCAGTAAGATGACCAATGACAAGTAGAGTCTGAATCAAAAACAGAGGTTCAATATACCCCCAACCCTCTAAGTCACCCACTTCCTCAAGGGCAGCTATTTAGGGATGAACAGGCAACACAGTGCCTTTTTGCTCATTTTAAGCAGCTATCAGAGCTATTCAGACTATAACCCTGACCTCACAGAATAGTTTATGTTCGCTTCTTGGTGGGAAAGTTTAGAGAGGTGGATGGGGTTGCACCAAAAATTAGCAAAACATGACCACAGCACCATTTTAGCTATGTCAGAGTAAAACCACTAGAATAAAAAGGACAGATGCAGTCGCATCATACTTCTACTAATTAGCCTCAGTAGTCACTGAGGTTTGTTCTAGGGTTTTCTAGTCCCTTCCAAAGTGGGACAGGATGGATGCCCCCCCTAAAGACTGAACTGAAAGTCAGAGAGAAAGATTTCTGCTTGTTCAGGTGAGCTACTGAGCTGGAGATGTCAGAAGAAAAGCGTATCCTACTCCAGGACCAGTTTTGAGGCCCGGCTCTGCTCCCAGTTACACTGAGGTAACCCCTGGCTTTAACAGCAATGGGATTTTACTTCCATAGTATAGCTCTGAGATCACACCAGACACCCAAGAACAGCCCTCAGCCCTGGTGCCTTGCACAGCCGCAGGGCACGGCTGACACAAGAACTGCTGTCACAGCAGTACGAATCTTTCCAAAATGAGTGGCCCATGTACCAGAGTCGGATAGTGTGACTGGCACCTCACGGTATATTTTTTACCCACAGAGCTTCTCAGAGGTACTTGGAGCCTTCCCTGCAGACAGAGGCATTTTCATTATGAAGGAAGAAATTGGAAGAGACCAGGAGGGGTTGAAGCCCTAACAGTGCTAATGAGGGAATGGAGCTAGAACCGGCACATATCTGGGGAGAGGAGCTGGTGCTGCAGGATCTTTATCCCCAGCAGAGGGCCCCTCACTAAAGAACCCCGTCCAAACTGAGCCCACCTCACTGTGCTAAGATCCAAATGCCAGCAACAACTGTTCGATAGAGATATTCCCCACTCCCCAAAACAACGTCTCCCTCAGACAGACCCATGGGGGTCGGAGAGGAAAACGCCACGAGAGAGAGGATCTCTCCTCTCAAGTGAGAGACCAGACCTTTGTGGGCTCAATGAATCTCACCGGCGGCCCAGCACCCTGATGCCCAGACACTGGGCACAGTTGAGGTCCCCAATATTGAACTTATGCGGAACTGACACGTGACAGAACCACATGGTTAGCAAGGCTTTTGATACGGTTTCCCACAGCATTCTCGTCAGCAAGTTAAGGAAGTATGGGTTGGACGAGTGGACCGTAAGGTGGATAGAAAACTGGCTAGATCAACAGGCAGGAATCAATAGCTCGATGTCCAGTTGGCAACCAGTAACGAGTGGAGTGCCCCAGGGGTCGGTCCTGGGACTAGTTCTGTTCAACATCTTCATTAATGCTCTTGATGATGGGATAGACTGCATGCTTAGTAAGTTCGCGGATGGCACTAAGCTGGGGGGAATAGTAGAAACTCTGGAGGGCAGGGACAGGATCCAGGGAGACTTGGACAAATTGGAACACTGGGCCGAAAGAAATCTCATGAGGTTCAACAAAGACAAGTGCAAAGTCCTGCACTTAGGATGGAAAAATCCCATGCACTGCTACAGGCTGGGGACCGATCGGCTAAGTAGCAGCGCTGTAGAAAAGGACCTGGGAGTTATGGTGGACGGGAAGATGAATATGAGCCAACAGTGTGCCCTTGTTGCCAAAAAGGCCAATGGCATATTAGGCTGCATCAGTAGGAGTATTGCGAGCAGATCGAGGGATGTGATAATTCCCCTCTATTCGACACTGGTCAGGCCGCATCTGGAATACTGTGTCCAGTTTTGGGCTCCCCACTACAGAAAGGATGTGGACAAAGTAGAAAGTGTCCAGCGGAGGGCAACAAAAATGATTAGAGGGCATAAGTCACATGACTTATGAGGAGAGACTGAAGGAACTAGGCTTATTTAGTCTACAGAAGAGAAGACTGAGGCGGGATTTGATAGCAGCCTTCTACTACTTGAAGGGTTGCTCCAAAGAGGAGGGAGCTAGGCTGTTCTCAATGGTAACAGAGGACAGAACAAGGAGCAATGGTTTCAAATTACAGCTGGGGAGGTCAAGGTTGAATATTAGGCAAAACTTTCTCACTAGGAGGGTGGTGAAGCATTGGAATGGGTTACCTAGGGAGGTGGTAGAATCTCCATCTTTGGAGATTTTTAAGGCCCAGTTAGACAAAACCCTGGCTGGGGTGATTTAGTGGGAGTGGTCCTGCTTTTTAGCAGGGGGTTGGACTAGATGACCTCATGAGGTCCCTTTCATCCCTATTATTCTATGATTGTGGGAGCAACAGATGCAGGAAGCCCTGGAACTTACAACATGCTAAGCCAGCAGTGCCCTGGGTAGACATCAGTCTTGCAGGAACAGTCAGGGACAGGTTTTCCCTCTCAGGGGATGAGAGTGCGAGCATGATGGGAGGAGAGGAGGAAAATCAAGCAGTGAACTTAGGACAAACAAATTTAACATGAGCAGGAAGGGTAGTTGTCTACGGTCTGTGCATTCCCCCAACCCCACCCCAGACTTCTGCTTTTTCTGCACACTCGCTCATACGCCTCAGAACCGCACATCAGCTGTTAGAGCCATTTCCACCATTCATAACTAACACCCCAGATGCAAGACAGTTACAGCTTTATTAGAGGACCCCACCTTGCCAGTCCCTTGTCCCCCAACCCAATAACATTTTTACACCATTCCGTTCAGCTTTACCCTCCTCTGATCTCCTCCACTACTCCGACTTGGCAAGTTACTATGGACACAGAGATCGTGATGGGTGGAGCTTACCGACAGAGTCAATTGATACAACAGCTTGTGAAACACAGGAACTTATGTGATTTTATCAGGACTATCTATAGAATGTGGCATAAATCTCTCTAATTACTGAACAGATAAGGTTTGTGTTGGAATTCGCTGCAGATAAAATGAAGCAGCTTCATGGGAATACAAAGAATTAAATCCACCCAGATCTTTTAATTGAAAAAAAAAATCACTTTCAGAAAATCTAGTCACGCGTACTAGCTCTAGAGGTCAGGGAGTCCTTGGCTACTCTCACAATTTCTCCCCACCACTCTCTGTCAATGGCATATTTTTCCCCATGATGGTAATTTACGTTATAGCTCTTAGGACTTGCTTCATCTTCTCCTTGGTTGCCCATGAGGTCAGACACCATAAGAACGTCCTCCCAAGACAAACTTAGCTGATCTGTCTTTCATCATCCTAACTCTAGCCATTAAAGTTGTTGGGATTTCACCACATTTACTATACTTGGTTCTCCATAGAGTTCCCACAGTTCCCCATTAGATCTTCTATATACAGGGATTAACATAAGTGCTACTCAGATACTAATGAGCATCTAACCTTTTAAAAAGCATACTGAACCTTCCTCCAAAAGCTCACATGCGTACCAGCATACCCTGCACAGTCCCAGGCTCACCCACCCTGCCCCCTGCCCGAAACCATGCTCCCTCCACACAGGAAAGAAAATCTATATTGACTTGAGCTATATTCAGACAAGTGCTTTGGCTGCTGGAACTACAGGCTTCCATGTTAGAGACCTGAGTTCAGACATAACTGCAAAATTTCTTGTCCACTGGACGAGTGAAGTCCAGAAGCATCATCAGATACAACATTAACTTGCAGGCTTTCCAGAGTTAAAAGTCATCAGTCAGGGGACATCTCCTCTCTCACAAACAATCTCCCCATACTCAACTAAGCAAAGGGAACAGGTTTAGCTGTAGATGTCAGCAGCAAGATTTGGGGGAAACTGAAACCATTTACAATTCAGCACAATGTTGTACTGACCAGGATAGAACTCTCTGCTGAATGGTTAGTAGGAAGATGTGCAAACTATGACTTCCTCCAGGGTTATTTTTAAAGCATCTTTCTTGGTATTAGCAGTGTTGGAGACAGGATCTATATTTGTTTTTGATGTATAGAAAGATAAAGGGTAATTCCACGCCTGACCCCTCTATTTCTCAGCATGAGCAATATAATGTTGCTAATTTTGCCCCATCAAGTCATCTCCAGCACAGACTAACAAATTATCCTGCCCACTTGCTCCTCCCTGTAAGCTATCCCACATGAAATCATAGAAATGTACGGCTGTAAAGGGTCATCTACCACGTTCACCTGTGCTGAAGCAAGGCCATGTATACCTAGACCATCCCTGACAGATAAGTTTGTCCAACCTTTTCTTAACAACTTCCAATGACAGCCTGTTCCAGAGCTTTATTACTCTTACATTAGAAAGGCCTTCCTAATATCTAACCTAAATCACCCTTGCTGCATATTAAGCCCTTTACTACTTCTCCTACTTACTGTGGACATGGAGAACAATCGGTCGCCATCTGCTCTTTAACATATTTGAAGACTTACTGGGTCCCCACCTCAGCCTTCTTTTCTGAAGAATAAATATGCCCAGTTCTGTTAAGCTTTCCTCATATGTCAGGTTTTCTAAACCTTTTATCATTTTTCTTGCTGTCCTCTGGATTCTCTCCAATTTATCCATATCTTTCCTCAAGTGTGTGCCCAACAGTAGCATGATATTCCAGCTAAGGCCGGACTAGTGCCAAGAGGAGAGGCACTGCTGTCCTTGTGGGTGGGCGGGCGGGCGGGTGGGTGGGGGCAAGCGGGGTGATGGCTCAGTGACAGCAGGGCAGCATGGGGCCCACTGCCACGCTGCCCCCCAGTTGCCTCTGGCAAGGGGTGGGGTGGGAGTGCAGAGCCTGGCCTCTGGGCTGGCCTGCCCCACCCACCCCAGTGTGGGAGTGGGGGCAGGGCCGGGGGCCCTACAGGACAACTGACCCTGTCCCCCTCCCTGGGACAGTCCTGCCTGTGGAGAGGGACAATAATCTCCCATCTCTTACATATGACACCCCAAAATGATATAAACTGTTATTTGCAACTAGATCATGTCATAATAAATTTGTGATCCAATATAACCTCCAGATCCTTCTCAGTAGTACTACCCCATATAGTCAGTCAATCCCCATTTTATAATTGTTTTTTCCTTCCTAAAAGTAGTACTGTGCACTTGTCTTAACTAAATGTCATCTTGTTCATTTCAAACCAAACCCATTCAGTTCAATATAACCAGTTTCTTCTGATTTCTAATCTTATTCTCCAGCAAGCTTGCAACCCTGCCCAGCTTGGCGTCATCCATACATTTTATAATAGTAGAAATGAAAATTTTGAATAGTACCAGCTTAGGACTGACCCCGTGGAACCTCACAAGATGCACCCTACCAGTCTGACAGCAAGCCATTCAGAATTACTGCTTGAGTATGTTTGATCAACCAGTTTTGCATCCACATTACAGTAATTCACACAGGCCACATTTCCCTTGTTTACTTATGAGAATGTCATGTGGAACTGTCAAAAGCTTTCTAAAAATCAAAATACATCACTTGCTGCTCTCTCAGACAAGCAACCCAGAGCAGTCTTCAATTGGGAGATGCATGGCTGTTATTTTTTTAATAAAGAGCGAGAGCATCACGAACACAGATACAACATCCAAATGTCAGAGAACAGCTAAATGCAGAATGGACATATGCTCTTCTCCCTAGCTCACAGATCCAGTTATCATTTCGAAGAAGAAGTTAACCCCTCCCATGTTACTTTATTTGAAGAAACCCTTCAACTGTCAAAAATTTAGGGCAGTCAGTAAAAGAGGCCTCAGCTGTTTAGGTAATATTCTAACATCTTAAGAAGGAGATTTACTAGTCTCTGAAATAATCTCCCAAGGGAAACGATGAAGTCCTACTGCTCAAGACATTTAAAAACTAGACTGGAAAAAGTGCTGTAGGGTAGGGAATAAATATGCACTGGTTCCCACAGGATAGAAAATAGGCTTCATATGGGAGACAGAAAAGACTGAATAGGTCTCCTCTACAGTTATGCAGAAGCTACCACTGTATGCCTGGATTTCTGCTTTCTGAAGTGCAGTTCCTACTCTGAAAAGTAACTTCATCAAAACAACATTATGGCGCTTCCTGTTTCTCATTTCACAGTAATTCTAGATCTAGTGTGTTCAATTCACAAATCAAAATGTGGGTTATTCTTTATAACTGTCAAGCCTGAAAATTTAGCCTGGGACCTGAAGAGTCAGGCTCATTTCTTCCTGTCTCAAGCATCTCCAACCAGTAATAAAAGATCCCATAATATAAATTGTGGCCTCGGGAACACCTGTCTTCAAAGATTGCTCTCAATAATACCTGTGTGGTCATACTGCCATTAACAAAGTTGTATAGGTGTAACTAAGCTCAATAACGACTCTGTTGAACACAACCCAGCTCACTCCTCCACTGCTATGTGTGATGTGCACGCGTTGGTGGGTGGGCGCGTGGGGGAGCAAGTTTCCCACACTGAAATCAGCAACACTGATTCCAAACACAAACGTGTATCTTATTTGATGATCAAGTAAAAGCCAGTTTTACATATTCACTTTTCAGGCAGAAAATGCACTCGTTCCTGGAATCAGTTACCAAAAAACCCCCACCTTGGCCATGTGATGGAAGAGTTAATTTTAACACACACCAGTCTTTATCATCGCAGTGAAGGTTAAAGTTACAGTCAGCACGATACTCCCCACGACAACTTCAGTATCAAGCCTGAGGAAGATTTCAATGCAGATAGTGGAGGGGTTTGACGGTTTCACTTGTGAGATTGAACACTCAGTCACTGGCATGCAATGGAAACTCCATCGCACTATTCACAGAGCTTAGGGAAGGGAAGAACTGTGAATTACATATTCCTGGTGACAGCAGTTGTCAGACCCTGGTCTCAAACCTAGGCCCACTGGGGTTTCAGAAAGCAACCTTAGCTGATGCTTAGGAAGTTATAAAGCAACAGGACACTTCTATAATACCTAGTTTCTTATCCGGTAAAGCAACACCCCTTAATCTGTAAAGCATAGAGCAATAGAGCTGGGGAAAGCTGTAGGACCCTGAGCCCATCCCAGACCCACTGGAAAACTGTTTAAAAGTGACCCTAATCCATCTCTAGAGTCTAAGGCCAGGCTCACTACCCACAGAATCTACGGCACTACTGTAGTTATCAAGACCAAACTGTTTGGGTTGAGGGCCACAGGTATCAGTTTTACAACCCTGAAGGGCCACCAGTCTCTGCCAGCAGCATGCCTCCTCCTCCCACCACCAGCCAGATTAAAGGAGTTCAGCAAGGAGGCTGATCTCCCATCCCCCTGGCTGCATTAGAGCAACCACACACAGCCTCCTGTAGCCTAGTATGCTCCATCTGGGTCCTTAGGCAGTGGCCCCCTTCTGCATGCAGCCAAGGAAATGGGAAATCAGTGCTCCCTCCTCTCTGGCTCCAGAAGGGACCCCAGAGCTTATGTACCCAGGCAGAGTGCTTTGCTGTGCTCCCTGCTACAGCCAGGGTGAGCAGAGGACTGATCTCCCATCCCCTTGGGTACAGCAAGGAGCCTGCATCGGTCTTGTAGCCATGAGGCAATATGCTTCACCTGGGTCTTTAGGCAGTGGCTCTCTTCTGCAGCCAGTGGAAGGGGAGCAGAAGGTCACTTTGAAAGACCAATGGCCAGTGGGCCACAGGTTGAGAACCACTGATTTAGCCTGACCTCCTGTTTAAACACAAGCCATAGAACATCTCTCAAATAACTCGTTTGAACAAGAGCCCATCTTGAAGATAGAGGACAATTAGCAGCCTTTGAAAAGGCTCATCTGGGATTTGAACCCAGAGCCTCTTACACCCTGGTTAAGAATCAGACACCTACACCAACAAGCTGCTTCCTTAGGTCCATGATGGCCTCCATGCATCCAGCCACAGAAGCAGTTCCCATGGGATACAGGCTCAGAAAGCAAGCTGCTCCTGGGCCAAACTTTGCTTCTCTGTTCTTGCGGCACTATGCTCAGCCACAGGCCCAAGTTCTGCCCAGCTTCAAGGAATCACCAATAGACACCCACAGGAGCAACAAAGGAAGGGCAAAAGGAGAGGGCAGAAGAAAGGACATGTGGCAATAGCTCTACCAGGACACAGCATTAAGGGCAAACCAGAGTTTTAACATGGAAAAGGTACATGGTATGTCGGCTCCAACAGCAAGAAATTTTTCAGACTTTCCCTTGGCATGGACGGAACCTGAGAGTAAACTGGGATTTGGATCCACCTTTGTTTCCATGGCTGACAAACCCAATTCCACCCAACAAACGGAATGCAACTCTAACTATGGATCTGCCAGTAACACCTCCATAGGTTATAGTTGAAGATGAAGTCACTCCACCTTCTGACCTAGAGCCAAGCTAAGATTAGCTTGGTATTCCTAAATTCTAAGGATGGAATGGGTTTTAATGTCCAACATCCATCCAATTACACATCCATGCAAGCCAGACTCAACAAGGGTTCCACAATACCAAAAGAATCAAGAAATTCTCTGTGTCACCTTCAGCAGTCTCTGCAACAAGAGGAGTCTATACAAGCCCAGGTCGGCTTTTTTGGACTGTACATTAACATAATATGAGGAGCAGCTAGGGATGAAGCATCTGTATACACCAAGGTTCCGGTCCTGCAATATCTTCTCGCTGGGTAGATCCCAGCACCCACCTGGAGAGAGGAAGGATACCCCAGTGGTTAAAGTGCTAGGACCTGACAGACCAGGGTTCAGTTTCCTGCCCTATTACAGACTTTCTGCATCACTGGGCAAGTCGCTTTGTGTCTGTCTGCATTGCAGGGGTTTGACTGAAGCACTTGCAGACTCATGCTAGCTTTGCTCTAGCCAGTGAGAGTAACATGACTAGCTACTCGAGTACTGGACTGGCTTCAACGGCCAATGGCACCACCCATGAGGCTGCAGCTTCACCGCTATTGTCAGTGAAGCTAGCTGGAGCAAAGCATCTGCAAGTCACACCTCTGACTGCATCACAGAGATTCCCTTAGTCCGGTGGTTTCCCATCTTTTTGGCTTGAGGGACACAGTTATAGTTTTACAAGCCTGAAGGGCCACCAGTCTCTGCCTGTAGCCACATAGAAGGAGTTTAGTGAGGACCCGTTCCCCTGGCTCCAACAAGTAGCCTGCACTGATCTTGTCACCGCAAAGCAAGGTGTTTCAACTGGGTCCTTAGGCAGCAGCAGCTCCCTTCTGCAGCTAGTGGGAGGGGAGCGGTGGGCCACTTTAAAAGACCCTGATGGCCATGGGTTGGGATCCACTGCCTTAGTCTCTCTCTGCAAAGTCCCCCACCTGTGCAATGGCAATAACAGCACTTCCTTATCTCACGGGTGTTGTGAGGTAGCAGGGTGGGAATTTTAGGGCCTGGCAGGCTACAAGAACTCTCAGGTTGCCTATTTCTGCAAACAGCTAGGAGCAGGGGTAATCACCACCTGTCCTCCCAAAACTTGTATAAAGTCACTTTACTCTTATTGGTTTGGGCAGGGGGACAGAGAGCAAAGGAATAGGCTGATAACCCTACAAACAGTTAATCATCCCACTGTGTTTATGTTCTATGTTTAGAAAACACCAGCCAGAGCAGCAGTGTGTCAGAGTAATTAGGCCCTACGTGTTGTGTTCAACACTGTGCCCCTGTGGTTTCTTCACATGACTGTGTCTTCTGCCCTTCATACAGCAACAATCAGGACCCAGACCGGATCCACCTTCAAATGAATCCATCCTACTGGAGAATCTCCCATGGACTTTCAAAAACAGCAGAGTCCTGTGGCACTTTTAAAGACTAACAGATTTAGACTAATATGGCTACCCCTTTGGAATATGGACTTTCAAGTGTCTCAAAAGATTTTTAGGCCCCAATCCTCCTGCTGGAAATCGATGTTGTCAGACAGAGTCTCACATATATCTAGAGGTCGAGGGGGTCCAGTTGCAGGAAGCACCATCATTTTATTAAATAGGCATGATTCATGGTGCCGTAGTATGTTCAGTCAGAATTGCAGTTATATCCTAACCCAAGAACTGTGCCCTCGTTACACAATAAACCACGTGCCTTCTAATATAAAGTAGTTCTGTTCACACTGAGCCATTATTTGCCAAGTTTAGCAACACAAAAGCACTGCTAATGAAGAAACGGGAGTGCAGCTTCACATTTATGGATTGTCAGAAACAATGAGAGAAAGGAAATGCCACCTGAAGGATGAGAACTTGTTTTGTGGGGTAGCCTCTGACTCAAGGATACGATTTAAATAGACACACCGCCAGCAACTGGAGAAATAGGTTAAGGGACATACATTGTCATCACAAGCTAATACCAATTAGAGAGGAAAAACTGTGGGAGAAGCATGTTTGATTAAAAATAATAATAATAATAAAGATATAGAAAACTGGAAGAAAGTTACATCCTTCCTAAGACAAGGACAGCTGAGAACTTGTATAACACAGACAGTAACATTTCTACAGCACTTTCCATCCATGGATCTCAAAGCTCATCATGAACTTTAGACAAGTCATCTTCACAGCCACCTTGGTATGGGGGAGGCATTGTGAATAGCCTCAGCCTACAGATAAAGAAGCTGAAGCACAGAGAGGCTATGATTTTCCTGGAAGTTGGAAGGAAAGTCTAGCTGTTCAATATCTGAACTGGATCTCAGACACATGGATTATATCCCAAGTCTTTCATGTGTGACCTTTGGCATGTCCAGTATTTCAGAAAAGCTCAAGCTTTCTAGAGCTCCTTTAGTTTTCAGGACCCAATTACTTACATGAAGTGACTAGAGCTGACTGTATAAATACCTCACCAGAAGCTGAGCTCTTGAAACCCAGCTGTGGGTGCTCCCTCCTTGAAAAGGCAGCCACTTCTGTGTCTGTTTTTCATCTGCAATCTGCACTGAAGATAGCTTCCAGGGATGTTGTGAGAAGAAAGGCATTAATACTTGTAAGGCGTTCCTATATGACAGTAATGATGGCCATATAAGTACTTAGTTAGCCAAGTGACATTTGCTGTTTTTCTAATTAACTCAAAAATATGACAACTGACAGCCAGGGCTGACCCAACCATACAGGGTGCCAGGCTTTAAGGGGCGCCATATTAAATGGAAGAGAATTTTTTTCTCTATTTAAAAAAATATATGAATACGTTATCTTTTATAACATGTGGCAGTGGGGTGCAAAGTCATAGTTCACCTAGAGCACCAAAAACCCTTAGGCCAGCCCTGCTGACAGCAATCACATCTACTCACATTAGTAGCAAAAATTCATATGTCCTGCTTTTTACCTTTCTTGACCTACAGAACCACAGCTGAGAGAGAGACCATTCTGGAGTCTGCTCCTTCTTGTGCATCACCTGATCATACCTGTCACTGGATCTCAGCAAACCCATTAGTTACAGGTATGCATTCAGCGCATACAGTGAGGTTGCACAGCTGTTCCAGAGAATAATTCGAATTTTTATTACAGGCACGAGAGGTAGATCCCAGCTTAATTCTCAGATCCTGGGATAGTTTTCAGGACTGGTGTTTAGGTAAGCAACCTTACTTGGAAATAGAGCACAGTGGGCACAAGAAACGACTGAGACACAAACATGACAACCCAGTTTTTACAAAACCACTTTTCACAGAGGAACTACATCAGTTTCACACGTGAGAGCTCCAGCTACAATTCTTATAAATATATTTTTAAGTGAGCCATGCTTTTGCCTGTAAACTCTCTCGGTGGAGATCATTGAGAATCTCAGTTGTGACAGATGAGGACACAGATCATCTTACTGAAGATGTAAGCTGCCTTTTAAATGGCATAGCTTGAAATCAAAGACCGACAACCTAGGAGGAGTTCATGTAATCCAAATACATGTGTTATAATCACTATTTGTCAAACAGGACACAATGACTAGGAAAACAAAGCATTTATCTTCAAGCGCCCAAGACAGCATTAGAAACAATGACGAGGAAAGACAAAATTAACACTACAGAGGAGCAATTGGCAGCACCCTACCAGAGCCTGTTCTTCACCATGAGGCTGTCTATTCAGTAGCTTTCATTAGGAAAATTGCATCTCCAACGCATTCCTCCCAGGCAGTGTCCTTATTTTCTAATGAAGGCTCGCCAAAGAGCTGTGTCTGTTAGTTACCGCACACCATAAGTTCCAAGTTCATGCTCAAACCTTTGCAATTAAACCTCCCAAAGAGTCCCATTAGGGAGACAAGTTCTCCCGCTATGTTACTGGGCAGTCAAAGACAAGCCAAAAAAACAGAACTATCCCTTTCAGTCTCCGTAACAGGAATTCCATTAGCTCTCCTCCCTCCTCTCCAGAAGTACAATCAAATGGATTTTTACCTCACAGATGCAGTTTGGGGGGAAGGGAGAGGCACTGTCCCCCCAAACTGCAAGTCTTGGGCAGGCATGAATTACCACCCCATTCCCCCCGACCCGCCCGTCTCCTCCAATACAAAAGTCAAACAAAGGCTATGTTTTTCCCCAGCAACAACTATGCACATGACCAGGAGAAGGAATGTCATGCCCACCCTGCTGGAACATCTCACATGTGGACAACAGCACAGCACAATTATGACACCAAGTTGCCTGTGCAACAGCGCTTGGGTATTTTAAGCATTTCCCTGCTGCATGGCATTGACAGAACACGTCAAGGATGTGACTGCTAACTCCCTCCCAATTTGCCTGAGCAGCAGCTCAGCATGCACGGCAAAAGCATATTAACCAAAATCACACCCGCACCCCTGCAGTAATGAGGAGGTGCATGTCCTGTGTGGTTTCAAGAGGTAACTAATAGAGCAGCCTTGTTGTCCTAGACCTCACTCACTACACTTGCATGAATCTGAATCCCAGGCTCAGCGCCTCCATACTTGGGCTGACAGAGGATGGCACAGAGAGCTTGCTCAGTTCCTGGATGAGAAGGAATGCCACACATAAAGCAAAGAGTGGCACTAATGGAATCTGTTTGGCAATGGAAGATCACCACATCCCAGGGCCTGTTGAGGAAGGGGAGTGGGAATCTTCATTGGGTGAGAAGAAAAAGCCTGAGATCAGCTTATCTGAGCAATCATTAAGGAGCATATCAGCGAGCAGTATTATTTCCCAATACAATCAGGATGAAATTTCCAACCCTGAAATCTCCACAGCTAAACATCTCTGTAAAACACATAACTGTGCATCAAAGTTTCAGCTACTGATGGAAAACACACATTGACCTGTGGAGTGAAGCCAGTGGGGGACTCTCCTGTTTCCATAGGAACCTGATCCAATCCTCTCACCCATTCCAGATAACGGAAATACAGAGCTTAAAAGTCAACAGAATCTACATTGTTCCAGGCACACACCTGAAAATGCTTGTGCAGGGCTCAGCCAATGGTCTCTTTGCCACACGATGCTTTGCAGGTTGTCCTAACCACTTGAAAGTTTACACAGAAAACCCCAAGACATAAATTATTCATCCGACACAGTAGAGGCAGGTAAGTGTCCACTTTATTAAATAAATAAATAAATATAGAAGTTGAAACCTTGCCCCAGCTGATCTGCAGCTGTACAGAGTACAAACGATGCAAATGGTCTTATTACTGAGCTGACATGGTGACAAAGATGCCCTAGGCTTGTTTACACTAGTGTCTGCAATGTTCCTTCTACTAATGGAACTACACCACTGATGCAATTGCAGCTACAGAGTGTAGTCAAGGCCATTAGGTCTGCAGTTCTTAAAGCAAGGCTCTTCTGAGCACAGAGTGTGGTAATTTTCATCTGACGCTTTCATCGAGATTCAGTTCTTCTTTTTGATCACAGAGCACAAATTTATATTTTTAAAGTCAAGTGGAAGCCACAACATAGTTTCACTTTGCTTCTCTCCCTGCCTCTCCTGTAGCCTCTCTTTGGTAGCTTGCTAAGAACTTCAGGGCCCTCATCAACATGTTTGTTGTCCCCTCCCATCAATCACATCAGGGATGTCCAAACTTTGCCCAACTGACAGGCTGTGTTGCCATCTCACCAGGAGCCCACAGGCAGGTTTGCATGAAGTGATGCAGATAGCAGCTGTCTTCATCTTTAATTCACAGGTGCAATCCATAAAGATAGTGTAGCCAGGCAAGGCTCAAGATGGACCGGTGCATGTTGGGACTCTTGTTCTACCCTGCCATTTTTCCTCCATCATAAAGAGCAGGGTTCCTAAGGATGGTATAGCACAGCTCCAGGAGGTATACTTGCCCTACCAGCTGTAATTTGAGCCCACTTACTTAGTATTATAATTACATAACATCACAGCGTGCCAAATATAAATCTTTCATATTTTTACCTTTTTATCCTCCTTCCTTCCAAATTACTCATTACAAACACTGATCTGAAATTCACACAACTGTTTCATGCTCTGAAATTGTTTGTATTCAAATTTCTGCAGCAGTTTTCAGAACCATCTCAGCATTACTATAAAAAAGTGAAAAGCTAAAATGGCATCCTTTTTTAAAATAATGTTATTTGTCATTTTCCTAAGGGGAAGTTCACAGAATATACAACCACCACCCACATCCTTTAAACACACTGCTAAATAACATGGTTCCTCCTCCAGAGATACCCTTCACCTGGGACAAAACTGTCAACTCTCCAAGTGATAACTGGGAATGCTATAGATCAGATGGTGCCACAGTAGTGACAGTGGGCCTCCTACTGCAGACAATTAATCAGTGATGCAGAACTAATGCCAGCGCAACAGTACATATGCCAGTGGAAATAAGGCCCCACAGGTTGTTTCTTTATATCTCTTAAGATGCAGATAGTTCGATCCACTTGGTCTTTTTCCTTCTATGACATCTGCTTCAAGCCTTTCAAAGAGCGGGTCAGGACGAACAAGAGCAATCCGGGCACCAGCCTGGATCCAAGCTCCAGCCAGTCACAGCTTTTGCAGTGGAGTTTAACAAGGCATGGGAGACTGAGGCCCTAAAAGAGAGTAGCTCCATTGTGGGGAGGGGGGCAGGAATACCTGCCACAGAGAACGGTAAAGGGAAGTAGTGTCCATATTCATGACTAGATTGGATGAAGCTTCACAGGGAACAATCCTCCACTGTTAGGAACATAGGTGTAAAAGACCTATTGGTTCTCATCTGCTTCTAGAGGCTACATCCTAGTAGTATGGTTTACCGGCGTGTCCATCTCAGGGCAGAGTGCAGAACCACGTTCCATTCTCTGTGTGCAGTTTTTGATGGATTCTGTCTCTGTTCTAGTGCCCACCCCCATCTCCTGATCTCTACTGCTTAGGAGAGGAAGGCAACTCCCCACTCAGAAATCACTCATGGATCGGGACAGAACTTGGCCTGGATTGATCTAAAGCAGGTGGCCCCAAATCCTCTCCAGGTATTTATGGAGCACAGGGCCTGGGGGAGCCAACGCATTTAATCCTGCCCTAACAGGCCCCTGTTTAAAATCTGCACAGTCTGGGGGAGCAGGTCACTGCTCACTCTCCCACCAGAGTCAGAGGGTCCAAAAATCCAGCCCCTGCAAAGACCGGCTGCTGCTGGAGAGCCCCTGGAACTTCCCCAGCCAGGGCTGAGCAGGGACACCCCCCAAACAGGGTCTGCACCTGGGATGGCCCATAAACAGTCCAGGAACTTTTCTTACCCATTCAGTCACCAATAGAAAAACAAGCTTCAGAAATGACTCACCGCAGAGGGCCTTTCCCCGTCTGCCCTCCCAGCCTGGGAGCCGGGTCACCAACCCCCGCAGGGGCCCCGGCTGCAGGGTGCTACAGGATCGGCGGGGGGGGGGGGAAGGCTGGGGCAGGCTCGGCTTGCCAGGTCCGGCCCGCCCCCTTCCCTGCAGCCGCACATCTCCCCCCAGGGCACCAGCGCTCCAGCCACCCCCTGCAGCCCGGCTCGGCCAGCCGGCCTCCGGCCCCGCCCAACCCCAACCGACTCCGGGACGCCGCTCGCCCACCTGCAGTGCAGCTCCCGCCGGGGCTCACTGGCCATCCCGGGTCCCGCGGCAGCACTACAGCCCGCGGCGCGGGATCGGGGCCGGGGCTCCGCAGCGAGCCGCTTCCATGGCCGGGATGGAACAGAAGCAATGTCGTCGCTGCCGGCTGCACCAGAGAAGGACCGACCGGCCCGACCGGCACTGGCTGCAGGGGGCGGGCTGCGCTAGCCGAGCGGGACGGGGCGGGGCGGAGCCGCTACCTCTGCCCTGGAGCTCGTCCGAGCCTGGTTCAGCACTGCTCAGCACCCGCCCCCCCCCCCCCTTTGTGACCTCTAACTCTCCACACATCCCTGTATCTATTTTTCCTTCCTTGATCGGTTCTGTGTTTAGAGTCTAGAAAGCTGGTTCCTCTAACGCTTTTTCTCTAGGACTCTACAACTCTTTGCTGTTAATGTAAAAGAACCACAAATACAAGACCTCCAAATATCTGTTTCTTACAGTGGCCATATTTCATAGCCCTTACCCACTATGGACACAGGTAGTAATTAATTAATTAATTAATTAATTAATTCATAACATCAATATTTCAGTTCCTCATTAACTGTATGAGCACAGTGAACCTTGCCTCTGGTCACAGTGTGGCTGGCATGCTGTACAACCTGACAGAAACAAGTGCACTGGAGTTAGCTCAGGCTGAAATGCCAAGCACGAAGGATGGGCCCGGACCAGGGAGAGATTAAAAGAGAAGCAGGGTAATGGCCAGTCCAGGTCATTGAACAACCCCCAATGGGTAACGAAGAGCTTTACAGGACTTCCTCAAAGTATGCACATGTAGAGTTAGATGGGTTTCAGTGGTGAGGGATTATCACACTGAAGAGCTGAGAGATGCACCTATCACTTGCTGACATCAAACATCATGCCAGAGAGACCAGACATGCCACACTATAAAAGGCCACTATATATGTCACTGATATACTCTGCATGACTGAGTTATTCCTGTGGGATCAGAGATGGGCAGGTGCCACATTATTCTGATTCAGACAATATACATATTTGAGGGGCTTGATTTTCGGGCCCCACATCCAAATCGCGCCATGTATCAGCCTAGGCCTGCTCTGCAGACCTCTCTTCCTCCCCCATTCTAATCCTTCCACACCCAGCTTGCTTTAAATCCTTCTAAAGAAGTGGCTCAGGAACCTTCTACTCATCTCCTTTTCCGTGTCTGCGGAGAGTGGCCAACGGGCCACCTCTCCCATCTCTGACCCTGGAGATTTTTAAGAACAGGTTAGACAATCACCTGTCAAGGATGGTCTTCTAGATAATATTTAGGCCAAATTTGCTGCCATCAGATCAATCTTTCCAAATTGACTTAGCAGTCATTTAAGTCGATCAGGGGATTGACTTAGTAAAACCACACGCTCAAGCAGCGTAGCGCTGCATCAGCAGGAACGCAATTCCTGGTGGCAAAGTGCAGTGAAGGGAAGTTAGGAAGTCAACAGGAGTTACACAAATTATTCTGTGTAGCTTGCAAATTTCATGGAGAATATCGATCAGGCCTTAGTCCTGCCTTGAGTGAAGGGGGCTGGACTGGATAAGATGACCTCTTTAGGTCTCTTCCAGTCCTACACTTCTAGGATTCTATGATCTTCACTCTTCAGAGACCACTGCTATCTCGTCAACCGTATTCAGGGTGGAGAAGGATATATGAACTACTTCCCTTCCTCACTACCACCATGTGAGAAAGTTTCCTGATCCCATTGTTGCTACACTGCGACTGGGTGTTAGAATGCCACAGCTGGCAAGGCATGCACTAACTAAGGATTTTGCATTGGGTTTCCGTGCGGTTTTGGTTTTTCTTAAGAAAGCGACCGCGCATTGTTCATGTGGCAAAATCCGAAAGTAGCTCAGAGGCTGAAATAGACACAGGTTTCAATGTGAGATTCCAGTGAATTTCAAAAAAAGCCAGTAGGGAGAGAGCGAGCAAAAATACCCTCACCCCGCCTTGATTGATTATACTTGAGATGAACATGTGTGAGACATGTGACTCATACAAGCAAGAAATCCTGTGGCGTTTTTAAAGACTAACAAATTTATTTATCACAGGAGCTTTCATAGGAGAAAATCCCACTTGGTCAAACACTTTGAAGAAATGGGATTTTCTCCCACAGAAGCTCATGTGATAAATAAATTTGTTAGTCTTTAAAGTGCCAGAGGACTCCTTTTTTGTTTGGCTGACCTAGATTAACAGGGCTACCCCTTTGGAACATGTGACTCAGTCACAGAATCATAGAAGATTAAGATGGGAAGGGAACTCTGGGGGTCATCATTCTAATCCACCCCCCTGCTCAAAAGCAAAGATTCTAAGGCCAGAAGAAACCATCGTGATCACCTTGTCTAACCTTCTGCATAACACAGGCCATCAGACTTCCCTGAATTAATTAGTGTTTGAACTAGATCTCTTTGAAAAGCATCCAGCCTGGATTTACAAATGTCAAGTGATGGAGACTCCACCTCAGCCATCGGCAAATTGTCCCAATGGTAAATTACCCTTGCTGTTAAAAATTTGCACCTTCCCAGTCTGAATTTGTCTTGCTTCAGCTTCCAGCCAGTGATGTGCAAATGAAATGGGATTCTGGATTAGTTGGGTTCTGGTGCCTTTGGTTCATACAGACAGCAGAACAGTGCAAAGGAAATGCTTGCTACAATGCATGGAGGCAAAGGCAGCCTTTGGCTATCTGGGGTCCTAGGCAAAGGCCCTTTGTGGGGCCCCCTAGAGGTTCCCTGATGTCAGCCCCGCTATCCTCCTGAGGCTCCAGTTCTCTGCCGGGGGCCCCGAAATACCCCCGTGGCCTCAGGGCCCGCTCCTCATGCCTGCCCCCCAGACTCCCTGCCACCCTCCTCATACAAAATATAGCTAATTACCCTCATACACCATGCTAATTACCCTCATACACCATACACTATCCCTTCTAGCTGTCTATTCTCATACCCACATCTCTGTCTGTCTATCCCCATACACATCTAGCTCTTTATCCTCATACACACTGCTCTGTTGGTCTGTCTCCTTACACATCTATCTGCATGCACACCACTCTGCCTGTCATCAGGCACATCCAACTGTCCTCATGCACACCGTTGTCTCTTTGTCCTCATACTCCTCTATTTACTTAACTGGCCTACATACATATCCATCTGTCTCCATATACATCTATCTATTTTCATACACACCCCTTTGTCTGTCTGTTCCTATATACCCCCCTCTTTGTGTCATCTAACTCCACACAGCCTCATGTATCTATTTTTCTTTCCTTGGTCAGTACTGTGTTCAAACTCTCTCCTCCCTAGAGTCTAGAATGCTGATTTGTCTACATTTTTTCCTAGGACTCTACAACTCTTTGCCTGTTAATATAAAAGAACCACAAATTCAAAACCTCCAAATATCTCTTTCTTGCAGTGGCCATAACTCACTATGGACGTATGTAATAATAAAAATAATAATAATAATAAACTTATTAATATTTCAATTCCTTGTTAAGTATATGTCCACAGCGAACCTTGCCTCTGGTCACAGTGGCTATGTCTACACTACAAAAAGGTAGGTCGACCTAAAGTTAAGTCAACCTAAAGTCGACCTTATTAGGTCGACTTAACAAAGTGCTTCCCCTGAACGAGGACTTAGTAAGTTGACCTAACTGCCCTTAGGTCGACCTAATAAAGTGGACTTAAGTGTCCACACTGTGCTTAGATCGACCTAAGGTGTTAGGTCGACCTAACCGGCGGTTCTTATTAAGTCGACCTAATCTTTCATTAAGTCGAATTAAGGAATTTCTTAAGTCAACTTAATGAAAGCCTGGTGTGGACAGGGACTAAGGTTGATTTAAGCTTCCTTAAGTCGACCTAACTTGCAAGTGTAAATTTACCAGTGAGGCTGGTGTGTTGTACAACCTAATGGAAACAAGTGCACTGGCATTAGCTCAGGCTGAAATGCCAAGCCCTAAATGCATAAAGACAGGATGGGCCCAGTCCAGGGAGAGATTAAAAGAGAAGCAGTGTAATGGCCAGTCCAGGTCATTGAACAACCCCCAATGAGTAAAGGAGAGCTTTACAAGAATTCCTCAAAGTGTGCACTGGTGGAGTTAGGTGGGTTTCAGTGGTGAGGGATTTTCACACTGAAGAGCTGAGACACGCACCCATCACTTGCTGACATCAAACATCATGCCAGAGAGATCAAATGTGCCACACTGTACAATGCCTCTGTATATGGCACTCATATACTCTGCATGATTGAGTTATTCCTGTGGGATCAGAGATGGGCAGGTGCCACATTATTCTGATTCAGACAATATTCATATCTGAGGGACTTGATTTTTAGGCCCCACATCCATATATTACCAGGTATCAGCCTAGGCCTACTCTGCAGACCTCTCTTCCTCCCCCATTCCCTCCCCCTTCCACACCCAGCTTGCTTTAAACCCTTCCTGTGAAGAGGTGGCTCAGAATCCTTCTACTCATCTCTTTCTCCATGTCTGCGGAGAGTGGCCAACGGGCCACCTCTCCCATCTCTGACCCTGGAGATTTTTAAGAACAGGTTAGACAATCACCCGTCAAGGATGGTCTTCTAATAATACTGGGTGTGTCTACACTTACCAGTTAGGGCGACTTAAGGTGGTTCAAGTCGACCTAAACTACTCTGTGTCCACACTGGGCTTTCTTTAAGTTGACTTAAGCATGTCCTTAAGTCGACTTAAGGAAAAGTTAAGTCGACTTAATAACACCTTGTTTCAGGTCAACGTAACGCTTAAATTGACCTTATTAGGTCGACTTAAAGTGTTAAGTTGACTTAATAAGGTCAACAAGTGGCTATGTTTACACTAGAAAAGTTAAGTCGACTTTTGTTAAGTCTACTTAATAATGTCGACTTTAAGTCCTTCCAGTCTTACCCCTCTAGGATTCTATGATCTTCAGTCTTCAGAGACCACTGCTAGCCTATCAAGTATAATCTGGGCACTCAGGTTGAAGAAGAGCATATGGCATATTCCCATCCCCCCTGCTTCCTCTTCTCCCCTCCCTCTCCCACCTCCCCCCTCCGCCCTCCACCACCATGCAAGGAAGTTTTCTGATCCCATTGTTGCTACACTGCGACTGGATGTTAGAATGCCACAGCTGGCAAGGCGTGCACTAACTAAGGATTTTGCATTGGGTTTCCGTGCGGTTTTGGTTTTTCTTAAGAAAGCGACCGCGCATTGTTCATGTGGCAAAATCCGAAAGAAGCTCAGAGGCTGAAATAGACATAAGTTTCAATGTGAGATTCCAGTGAATTTCAAAAAAAGCCAGTAGGGAGAGAGAGAGCAAAAATCCCCCCAGCCCACCTTGATTTGAGATGAACATATGTGAAACATGTGACTCATAGTTACAGAATCATAGAAGGTTAGGATTGGAAGGGACCTCTGGAGGTCATCTAATCCACCCCCATCCTCAATGCATAGATTCTAAGGCCAGAAGAAACCACTGTGATCACCTTGTCTAACCTTCTGCATAACACAGGACATCAGACTTCCCTGAATGTATTGGTGTTTCAACTAGACCAGATCTCTTTGGAAAGCATCCAGTTTGGATTTACAAATGTCCAGAAATGGAGACTCCACCTCAGCCATCGGTAAATTGTCCCAATGGTTAATTACCCTTTCTGATAAAAATTTGCATCTTCCCAGTCTGAATTTGTCTTGCTTCAGCTTCCAGCCAGTGATGTGCAAATGAAATGGGATTTTGGAGCAGTTGGGTTCTGACACTTTTGATTTATATAAACACCAGAGCAATGCAAAGGAAATGCTTGCTACAATCCACGGAGAGCAAAGGTTTCGCCCATGTAATCCAGAGGAAACAATGAATGGGCAGAGCACGGTAGCCCCTGGGCCTAGGCGGAGTATATATTGGCAATTCTCAAGAAATCTTCACCAGTGAAAATAACAGTGGAAACTCCAGTGTCTGCAGAGTGCTGGTGTGTTAATCAATGTGGAGCAGGATTTTCACAGGCACTCACTATTGACCTAGTTCTGTGCTCCCTGGAGTTATTGGAAAACTGCAGTGGGAGCAGTTTCAGCCAGCATGGAGTGCTTTTAAACTCAGACTCTATGTCATCCAAACCTGCAGAGCCAGTCAGTGCCTGTGATGCTTCTGCACAAACAACACTGCTCGCAAACACACTGATTGGAAACCTCAGAGAGAAAGTCATTTCATCTACCAGGTACTTTTGAAAGGTTGAAGGCCCTGATCATGCAGTTTGCTCCATGGAGGCAGAGCTTTGTTGATGTCAGTGCCGCATGACTGACGGAGGAGGGCAGGTGGCCAGGGTCCGTGCCCCTGGGCACAGGCCTGGGAGGGGGTGATGTGCTGGCCCTCACCAATCCCTGCTCTGGTGATCCCTGCTCCAGCTGCCTGACAAACACACACAGCTAAGCAGGAGACGGCAGGAGATAAGAGCTGACCTGGATCACTGGAACAGGCTGCCTGGGAGGAAGTGGGTGGGGGCTGCCCCCCAGGTTTCTCTCTACAGGGTCAGGCTGAAAAGCCACCTCCAGCCCTAAAGGAGTCAGGGAGGGCTAGACTGGGGGCTGCAACTCTCTCTCCTATCAGCCTCCTAGGGCTGCATATGGGGACCCCACCTCAGACACAGCCAGGGCTTCCAAGTTCCCTGAGCTACATGGCTGGGATGGGTTTCCCCTCAGGGTTACAGTATGTTAAATAAGGGAAGAAGTCCCCTGAGGGGGGAGGGCAAAGCTAAGAGCTGGATGGAACCTGCTCCTCTGGGAGCTGCGAACAACCCTGCTGCAGCTGCTCAGATACTACTTGTAGGGAGAAAATCCCACTTCGTCAGATGCTTTGAAGATCAGAAACTTACAGAATGGGGTAAGTTTCCCATCTTCAAAGCGTCTGATGAAGTGGGATTTTCTCCCATGAAAGCTCATGCGATAAATAAATCTGTTAGTCTTTAAAAGTGCCACAGGACTCTGTTGTTTTTCTGCAATAGACTAACATGGCTACCCCTCTGATACTTGTAGGGAAGCAAGATAACAGCAGTGCAGCCTTCATTCCTCCACACCCTCTTCCCTCACTCCCCCTCCTCTGTCACACCCTCCTGAGCGCCATGCATGTCTCCTGGGACAGAAGAGTGAGCACTTCTCAGTGTGAGCCTTGGGCCAGCATCCTCCTAACTCCACCCACCCACCAAGAATCCCATAGAACTACCCCCACACACACCCCGACACACACACGAGGAAGAGAGCTGTCATGGTGCCTGTCTGGGGGATCAGCTCCAAGTGGATGTTGCATCCAGACTCTTAAGTCCTATCTGATGGGGATGCTGGGGGGCACCAGGCTGTGGGGTAAGCAGCAGTTAAGGGTGGGGAGGGTGCCATCCACCTCAGCCTTTTTGGGGGTAGGGGGCACAGGAGGCACTGAGATGGACTTTAGCACCCCTCCATCCCGTGCATCGCAAAAGACTGAGTGCGCTCATTGCAGGATTAGAGTTTGGGCATGTGTCTACACTGCAGTTAAACACCCATGGCTGGCCTGTGCCAGCTGACTCAGATTTTCAGGGCTCAGGCTAAGGGGCTTTTAAATGCACTGTAGACATTTGAGCTTGGGTTGCAGCCTGAGTTCGGAGACCTCCCACCTCCAGGGTCCTAACGCTTTGGCTCCAGCCCAAGTCTTGAAACTCTGTGCCACAATTAAACAGCCCTTTAGCCCGAGTCCCACGGGCCGGAGAAGGTTTTTAACTGCGGTGTAGAGACACCCTGAGAGTATAACTGCCTTTTCGAACTATTTTTAGAAAATAGACCAGGACAGCTAGATGGGGCTGCGCTGTGGAAGAGGCAGCTTGATGCCAATGTAGATGAGTGTCAGGCTGGGACTTGGGGATGAATTAAATAGTGCTGAAATCTCATAAGCCATCTGCTGAAGATTTCTCATATCACATCCAAACTGGAACTGTAACCCAGACCCCTTTTAGTTTGGGGTGTGGCTGTGACTAACAACAATGGGGCCAGGTTCAGAGGTAGGGATTCAAATCTAATCTCCTGAATTCAGAGGGGCCTGGGTCAGAGATTTCGGTTCAGGTCGATCTCTAATCAAAACCGATAAGTCAATGTCTAGGGAGCAGTTCTGAATCTGCAAAACACTGCGAAAACACACCGTTTGTGTGCATTGCAAAATGGCCTCTGGATATACTGCAGCCTCCTCACCTAGCCTACTGCATGCATTTTAACTTGTGTGCTTTGCTTCCTTGCAGGGATAAGAAATGACCAAACACGGGGATTGGTTCGGGGGCTCAGTCTGAAGGAAGGATGTGGAAAAAGAGCAGGGAGGTATTAAACCACTAGTTTGCAGTGACAAGAAGGATAACCAAAACACACACCAGGTGGCATCTACCATCCGGTGTGACTGTAGCAAAGATCTCAGAGGAGGAGGCCGCTGGCAGCTTGCTCCTTGCCTTCTAGAGAAAGCTGAATCGCCACGGAGTCATTAGAGGCAGTCAGGTATTTTTCTACAAAATGTTTTTTTCACCAGAAAATGCTGATCTGGTGAAACTGAAACTTTTCACAGGAACATACCAGTTTTGACAAAACTTTTGTTATAAAACCATGTGGCTGGCCCAGGCAAGGCAAAATTTCCGCTGCTCAGTGTGTGCAACACCCTGCCCCCCCTTGCCAACAGCCCCATGGTGAGGGTTGTCATGTGGGCTATGAGAGACCTAGGTTCAAATCCTGCTCTGCCTGATGTGGCACAGCAAGCTGAAGGTAGGCAACTCTCTCCCAGCTGAGTCCCCTGACCACGAGGCTATTGTGGGCTGGGTCTCCATCTTTTGTTTGGAGTTCTTACATTGTATATAAATGATGAAGTAGTCACTGGACCAGGGATTTCCCCCAGCTCTGTGAAAAAGGGAAAAACATCTCAGTGTGGAAGGGGATATTCTTGAAATCTCAAAGATGTTGGTGAGATTCAAAAGCTGTTTCCTGACCATCTTGGCCAGTGACACAAAAAGAGCCTTTGGAGACAACAGGACCATGAGAGGAGGGGACAGTGGGAATCACATTGCAGGCCGCTTTTTACTGCCTTTGTCAAACTCCTCCACCCAGTGAAATACACTGGGGACTTTGACTGGACATGGATTAAGATGGGAAACTAGGTAGAGCCAAACAACAGAGTCCTGTGGCACTTTTAAAGACTAACAGATTTATTTA
>ML685815.1:11277366-11300900 GCA_007922175.1 Pelusios castaneus
TAAATAAATCTGTTAGTCTTTAAAAGTGCCACAGGACTCTGTTGTTTTTCTGCAATAGACTAACACAGCTACCCCTCTGGAACTTGACTAGGTGGAGCCAAATGAGCATAAACATGTCCAATTTGACTGGTCTCATGTGACCCATCCCAGCTATTGGGACCAAACCCCTGTAGAGAGCTTTTCCCTGCAGATGGCAAAGAATCTTACAGTGGAGAGTAAAGAGCATTAGCCTCTTTTTCCAGAGAGGAAAGCTGAGAAGCAGAAGTTTGCTCACCATCACATCGTCCCATGGCCGGAGGATTGTGCTATTTACCACACAAATGGGTATTGGCAGAAGTGTCAGTCAGAGAGTTAATAGCTCCTGAACAGTGAGGAACATGGAAGTACAATATCTGAGGCTTGGCAGAAAGTAAGTTAGACTAGGGTAAAAGCCTGAGTGACTGGGGGATCCTATGGCCAATTTTCAGAAGTGACTTGGGCACTGAGGAGCTCATCTGACTGGGCTAAGTCTTACTTGACTCAGGCTCCTAAGTGTTTCAGTAACGTTTCAAAATGGGACCTGAACTCTTCTGTCACTTTGGACCTTTTGAAAATGTTGCCGCTCACCTATATAACCACGCGTTCTTAGGAATTCTGCCATACAGAATGAGTTAGGATAGACCACTTGCTTCAATACAATCGCTGCCCACACAAAGTCCCCCAAAACCCTAAGCAACCTTTAGTTGCAGAAAGCGATTTGCATAAACAACATTTTCCTTATCTAAACAAATATTTCTGGACTATGCAAAGGATCCAAGCTGAACAAAGGACAATTAGGCTGTAAACATTTTCCTTAAAGTGACAGTCAGTTTAGCTCAAATAAAATTATTTTTCATTTAAAGAAACATTAACAAAAATCCATCTAATCACCTATCCCAGCTCGTAAATGCAGCTTCTCATTCTCCAGGTTAGGAAGGCCCCAATTCAGCAGCAGTAAAATTGGTAAAGTGGCTTTTGGAAATTGGAGCAAGCTCCTAAACCCCATATTTGCTTTTGAAAATGTTCCTTTGCAGGCGTACGTCTATCTCTAGTCTGCAGATCACTTAAGCCATGGCTAAGTACTTTGCTGATCAGGGATGGAGTCCTGAATCAAGGTCTAAGCAACTGAGTAGAGTATTTTCAGTTCTGCACAATAAATGGACGTTTGGTACTGTGCCTCAGCTTTTGTAACCTAAGTTTCAGTACAGAGCACAGTGTTTACAATCAAGGTATAAGTGACCGATGCAATGCCCATTGACATCGAAAGATGGATGACTGTAGGCACTGGATCAGGTCTTCTTTCCTTCAGAAGGAAAAGAAACTGGGGTTTGCATCTTTGTTCTTTATGATGGATAAAAGGGAGGCAGGGTTACATTAGAAATCAGGACTGGTCAACCTTGTTTTCCCTAGAGCACTCTGTGGACAACTGGAGAAACAGTAAGATGGTGACATCACAGAGACAAGGTGAGGGATCCTGGATTAACTGTGAAGGGCAGTAGTGTTTATGCAGACTGTCTCTGCTCTGTGGCTTTTTGACCACCCATTTAACTAAAAGACTCTCACCCCCGCCTGGTCACTGAAGAGCTGAGGAGCTCTTGATCCATGTCTCCATATCCTCCAAGGATACTTGCTGCAAAAACAGCAAAGAAAAGATTTGATTTTCCTGGGGTTAAAAAACAAGCAGACAGAAAAGCACAATATAGAAATTCCTTTCAGGCCTTCTTTATACACCCTAATGGAGTCGAAAAGGGTGCAAGCCTGGTTCCTGTATCTCTGGATTTACAATGGCAGAGTTGGCAGGCCCTCTCCTGTTGGAGCCTGACGGGTGGTGCCCGGGGAAGCGAAAGGAGGTAGACACACAACTACCCGTCTGTCCCTCCACCACCGGCTTTGGACGATGTAACAAACTGTAAGGAGGAAGCACGTTTCACAACCTCCACCCTCTCTGAGGATTTGCATAAGAGCCTTTTGTTGCAGTGCTGTGTGCTTATGATGCCATCCATCATGCCAGGGAGAAAACGAAGCAGCAGAGTAGCCAGGCCAAGTCATGGTTCAGTCATCTGGTGGCTTCCTGACTCATGTGTAACTGCACCTGTTCACCAGACTAAAGACTCAAGTGCGCTGGCCAGCACCAGCCTCCAGTTTAGCTATGCACTTTCTGCACTGTAATGGAGAGTGAGCTCACCCATCTTGCAATCAGGAAAACAGTATGCACCGTCAAATGGGAAGTGGGCAGCTTGCATCATGGCACACAGCCCAGAGACTTGACTTCAAGGTGGCAAGTGCCAAGAGCCTGTGCCTGCACTGGTAAATGTCCCAGGAGCTGCAATAATTCGTGAATGTCCTTCCACACCCTCCACACCCCCCAGCTTTCCATACGTGGTAGAACTCTCTACATTGGCCCAATCCCAATGGGCAGTAAAATGGGCCATGCACTGAGCCCAGTCTTCTGGACAGGAAACCTATTCCTGTTCCTGGCTCCGCCACCAATGTCCCAGGTGTGTGGCCTTTGGCAAGTCATTTCATTGCCCTGTGCTGCATCCACCTCTCTCTAAGCTTCTGTTGGGGCGTTCCTGGTGTCAGCCTTGGTGTTCCCCTGGAAACACATGGGCATGGGAGCCTAGCCACTGTTATTTCACTAACTCTGCAGCATAAGAGAGCATATCACGGGCTCATTCTCGTATCAGGGTGGCAAAGCAATGGCAGAGCATGAGGCACTGCTGGCACTGTCAAGATCAGACCTGGAAGAGGCTTGCAGACCAGCCCCAGGTGCTGGCCATTGCATCAGTTGACTTGCTGGCAACCATCCTGGCCAAGTGGGTATACAGAGTGCCAGGACTGGGCAGACAGGGCCGCAGCGGAGCTGGACTGTGCTGGGTTTATTGTGTGTGTGGGGGAATTTTACACAAAGCTGATCTTTCATTTTGACACTTGTTTGTTCTTCACAGGAACACCAGGGGAAGGTCCCTTTTCCCCAGGCAGCACCTGACTCAGGCAGCCAGAATTCCTCAAAATCCTCCCCTGCATAGGCTGTGAATTCCCTCTACCTATGTAGGGCCACGCCCCGGCTCTGAACCCCACACCCGGCTCAAGATCACACCCACACCACATGTTGGGAACTCCTTAAGGCTGAGAAGCACCTCAAAGTCCTTGCCAGGCGGCCTGGACCTCCGAGTCCCCCTTGCTTGCTGATGGGCCTGATGAGGGGAGGAATGGGCTTCCCATGAATGCCTGAAAGGGTAAGGGTTAATCTGGATTAGCCTGGCTGGAATCTTTGCTCTGAGCCTGCTCACTGCAGCTGCTGCTCCTCTTGCAGGGACATCTGAACAACCTTGCGTGTCCCCCGCGTGGCAGAGCCTGGTACTGCACCCTGCAGTACATGGGTCACACACTGCTGGAGACTGTAAGAGAGGCAGTGTGTAGGCTACTCACTGGCAAGTTTGTTGTATATTATCCAGGGCACATTAAGGACAGGGAATCTAATTGCAGCTCTTAAAGGAGCATGATACACATTGTGGGAGCAGCAGCAGAAGCAGCCAGGACTGCTACACTGGCAGGGAGAGAATGAAATGGAACCCACCCTTCCCCCCACCCCCAGGGTCCTGAACTGCAAGGGAGGACCCACCCCAACTCTGGGGAAATTTCACCCAAGCAGTGCCTCCTCTTCCCCATCTCTTCACTTCAGCATCACTGCACCCACACCCCACATCTTGCCCCCTTCCCTGCCCTTTTATTCCATTTAGCTCATCCCTTCTGAAGTAAAGCACCTGAACAAAAAACAGTTGTGGCACTAACATGTTGCCATTACATTGTTCTCTCTGCTGGTCAGTTCGACACCTTCCCAGGTCTATTTACACTGTGAGTTGTTGTGGGCAGAGATACTTGTGTAGCTCTGAGCACAGTGGGGCCCCAATCCTTGGGTGCTGCCAATAAAACAGGATTAATGATAAATACTAATATGGCTGATAGATAGGGTATCATGGTGACTCTTAGGCCCATCAGCCCCTACTAGCTATCTCACTGGAAGCTGTCTTACTATAATAATGTAACTCACAAAACAATTATAGACCAGTCTAACTGGGGGAAATTTTGTAAAATCATAAGCGTTGGCAACATTAACTAGGACTTTAAATTCCAGGGAGCAGCCTGCTTTGTTTCTGTGTTCTTCTGTGTTATTGTTCTGAATTCTCAGAAATAAAGTTATATTGCGCCCTAGAGGATTTGACGTTTTCAGCTAACTTCTCCGGGTGTACTCTCTAGCCTGTAAAAACCCAACGAGGCTTGAAAATAAGATGACTGACTGTGTCATTTTCCATCTGGCAGAGTTTTTACTTGTTTGTTGTTTCTGCTGTAGCTTCAAAAGAGCTGTTAACGCAGCTCCTTTAAATATATTTGTTACTTTCTTGTTTGTGTGCTTGCATAATGATTGATCATTCCAAACCTAGAAGGGTTTGTTTGGTAACCTGTGTGCTCTACTAGCTGCCTGCCTGCCTGGTTCCAGTATATTACCTTAACAGTGGCTGTTCTTTCTCACTTGGGATTTTCCATTGAATTTTTATTTCTCTGTGGATTTTAAAAGCTAAAATGGATAACTGGACTTGGGGGCAAAATCTTGGCCCCATTGAAATCCATGAGAATTTTGCAACAGATTTCAGAGGGGCCAAGATTTCACCACAAAGCATATTCCACACTACATTATAAAGACAGAGTAGATTAAAATATGAATTTAAATGAGCTATTCCTTTAAGGGCCCGATCCTGCAAGGTATCTGTAGGTTTCTGAGTGAGCACTATGCCTGTTTTCTTCAGTGGGAGTGGAAGGTGCTCATCATCTCACAAGACCAGGCCTGAAGAGTTCATTCTCTCAGCAAAGCATTCTGCAGTATGGCTGCAAAGTGTGACACTGGCAAGCCCGCACAGCTCTGACTGATTGGTTTGCGAAAGGTCGGCTGGCCAGTGTAGCAGGTACAGTGGCCACCCAACCTTTTGCAAACAAATGCATTCGTGGTGTTTAAAATGCCTCGTACAAGAAATCTGATCAATCTGAATTACTTCTGTACTTGTTTCGTCCCTTTTAGTGCATTGGTTTTAAGGTCATCTGTTTTAAAAAACTTGGTTTTTTGTATTATTTTTTTCCTATAGAAAGGTGATTCTCACTGATTGATATCAATTAAAACATATTGATTTGCAACTAAATATAGCCATCACATTAAACTTTGGTGCTTCTTTTTGTTAACCAGCAAGATACATAATCCCAAGAACTTTTATTTAAGCAATTATATAGCTTACTTTAAATTTATTCACCTTTTTATTATGATAGAAAATAGTGAGTGAAGCATTTCATATTTACTGAATGATGATTAATATTTTCCTTTGACTTGTCTATTTGAATGGAAATTAAAGTCCAATTAAAAATGCACAAAAGAGCATTTCATATTTGTTATTAAATAAAACTATCTTAAAGATGCTGGATGTACAAGCAAGAAAGTTTATCAAAATGTTTTATATTTAAAACTAACCAATTTATTGAACAAAGGAGATATCTGTACTCAGTGAATTTAGCAGATTATTTCTGGTAGCCATATCCTTGAGGGTTTTAAAATTAGTTCCTTTCACACCTAGTTTTTATTAATACATTAGAAGAAGATAACACGCTTTTCTGCTTTTTCAACACCGAACTCAGTTTCTCAATGCCATATGAACTAGTCATTGAACTGACCTCCTAGGTGAATAAACTGAAATGAAAAAAAAGATTCTCTTCACACTTGCAGAAGAGGCTACTGTGGTCAAAAGTTGGTTTAGCACCCCAAAAAATCTCTGTTTCCAGGTGCTTAGTCAATGACTTCCACCAGCTAAGTAATGTGACTTTCTTTAAAACTTGTCTTAAATATACACTACTTAATATTATTTTTGTATTCAATTTAAGTGATTTTAATTGACTATAATATATTTAGGACTTAACATAGGTAATCAATTTCAATTTTAAATAGGTTTACTTTTTAAAAATAAACCTGTATTTAATTTAACTTTAAAAAAATCCAATTTAAGTAAAAAGATTAAAGTTAAATGAAAAACCCTTGTATTTAATGAGCATTTTAAATTGTTGATTGTTCTCCACACTGCTCATCACACTCAAACCAAGATGTCCGTGGCTGACAGCACATCAGTAGCATGGAATGTGCAGCAAGACTCTCTTTGTACGTTCCTATTATGTGTTGCTATGCAGCACGTACAATGGTCATGCTGGTTCCAAATAGTTGCTAGTCTAGCTCTCGTCTTCACACTGTCTTAGCTTCCTGGATCCTTGGCTGAAATTTTCCACGCTTGGATTCTGTCACAAAGGCGGTGTGTTTTGTGGGTCAAGTTGATGGGTTAAAAATTTGAGTAAAATTTTGGATTCAGCACAAGCTCCAAAATGTGTTTTCACATTACAAAATCTGAATAAGAATACATGATAATAATAATTCTGGCCACTTTTCTTTTTCCACAGGGCTAAGTCAGAAACAGCTGAGTTCGGAAAATCAAGACTAGGTTTAGCTCAACTTCATAGGAAGAGAGGATCAATATGATCACAGTGGTGTGTAAGAGCTCCATTCATGGGCTGGGGCCCTACTGCACAAGCACATATCAGAAAGGCACCAGCAGGTGCCGCAATTGAGGGAGCAGTCCGTGTAAAGCAGGGATGTCAAACTCGTTTGCTATGGTGGGCCAGATTTAACTTAAATGTTCTTCAAGTGAGCTGTACATACCATAAATCAAAATATTAGGGCACTCTCGTGGCATTGTGGCATCGTGGAGTTCTGTGTATGCGATACCTCTCTCTCTCTCTGTTAAGGAGAGAGTGCGGTCTTGTGGAGTTCAGTCTGCCAAACCCAGTGCTCTGAGATGTTGCGAGACCTGACACCCTTGTGGCATTGCAAAGCAGTGGGTACACAGGACCATTCTCTCGCTCTCTCTCTGTTTTAGGGAGAGAGTGTGATCCCACAGAGCTCAGTCATAGGCCAGATGGAAGAGGTTCATGAGCTACATCTGGTACACAGGCTGCATATTTGACACCCCTGGTGTAAGGTATATTGTAGTTGTCCAGCCTGGATGAGACACAGCCATCGGAAAAGTGTGACTCAGAGAAGAAAGGCTGCAGCCAAAGATTAGCGCTAACTGGCCAGTGGTTTGGGGAAAGGTCCTGGAAGCCTCAGCAGCTTTTTGGAAAGACAGGACAATGCGGGGCTCTCTAAGACCCCAATGCTACAAACCAGAATAGCAAAGTCAGCCCACAACTGCCAGCCCCTGCACCTTCACCCTGGTTTATGAGCCCGAGAGGCTGCTTGAAGGGCTGCCCTGCCTGATTGGCCAAGGAAGGCGGGAGGCCGGTTCTCAGCACAGGAGCAGCAGTAACTCACTGGCTGCTCAGTGCACACGCCTGGGGATTCTCTGATTCCCTGTGCTTGCTTTTGCTGCCACAGGGCACAGGGGACATGAGCCCCAAATGTGCCCAGCAGTGCCCCAAGTCTCGCCGAGGAGCTGGCAGGGCCATTTAAAATTTCCTGCCCTGCTCTGCTCCCAGGCATGTAGCCTAGGGTGGAGCAGGGCAGGAAATGTAAACAACTGCTGGCTCCAGGGCATCTGGAGGCTCCCTGGCTCCACAGCAAGGTAAGTGCTGTGGTGGGTGGGGAGCCTTGGGAGTTGGGCCTGGGTGGAGGAAGGAAAAGTATAGGAGCTTGGGGCCTGGCTGGAGGTCAGGGGGCCCGGCCCAGCCTGGCTTGGGGCCTGACTGGCAGTGCTTCATGTGCCATTTGCAGAGTAATAACGAGGGGGAACTCCTTGCTTGTAAAATTAAACTGGCTGTTCAGTAAGGAAAGGATTTACAGCAATGCTGCATGGCCGCTAGCATTCCAGCCATGTGCACACAGACTGGCTGACTTTCTGGTGCTTCCTTCAAGCCCTTCGTTCCTGCAACCTGTGCCCCTTGCTCCACGTTCCATGCAGGCTGCTCCAGACAGCATCCTCCCTCACTGCCAGGTCCTTTACACGTGCCAGGGGTGAATCCAGCCCTGTGCTGTGGATTATCTTTACACTGTTACCACATTGGATTCGGGCACTGAGCGGCCAGCCCTAACCATGCTTTGTCTTCTGCCTACAGATTAGCGGTCACACATTTCAGGGGCAGGTGTGCTAGCTGCGGGCAATGCTGTTTGTACCATGCACAAAGCAACAGCTAGGTCATGCACGGGAATTTTTGTGAACCTTGATTTGTGCTGCAGGCAAAAGCATCCATTTTCTAGTCAGGATGTAGATTTTGCCTGGTTTTGAGTGGAGAAAAAGGGTGTCAGATCCACATCATTTACGGACACCACAGCAGAGACACTATTGGTGCCTGCTAAGTAGGATAGGCAATAATAGAGCAAGCTTTGATGCAGGTAGTGGGCTGATTGGTCAGTCATGCTCTGAGTCTGGATGAAGTTGTTCTCTGCTGGAACTGCATGGAAGCAAATCAAGCTGCAACACTAGCTCCGAGTGAGGTGGAGGATCCGTGGGCGCTGTCCAAAGTGCTAGAGAGAAGCAAAGTGTTCTCAGTTGCCTCTGAGAACTCTAGCTATAGTGCTGAGTGTTGGAGTCCGTTTTAGACTTGGAGGAGACAGGACAGAATGGAGCATTAATTCATGTGTACAGATTTCTAATAAAACTCAAAGGAATGGCCCCTGTGTATTGCTCTAGCTACTTCTGGTAGAACTTCAGTGGGACCCCACAGCAGGCACAAGGGTCTGGCCATGTGGATCCTGTTGCAGGATTGTGACTTGAGTTAGCAGCTAGATTTGACCCAGGATGGGGAAGGGCTGGGTGAGGAAGTTGAGGGAGGGCCTTTTCCAGATGGAAGAAGGCTCAGAAATTGGACTGGATATGAAGCGGGAAGGGAAGCTCCAGGCTGGCATTGTTGCACAAGGAGGAAAATGAAAGGACAGGCAGTCAGCAATACAAGATTAACCAGTTCACGAGAAACAACAAAGTCCTGTGGCACAGGACTCTGTTGTTTTTCTACAATAGACTAACACGGCTACCCCCTTGGAATTTCAGTTCATGAGAGTGAGCCAAGAGGAGATGGAGAGTAAAATGGATCACGAGGGGAATGGAAACAGCCCATCCACAGCCAGGTTCATGGTCAGGCAGTCAGTAGGGACCTCCAACTCATGTCTGCCAAGATTTGCCAACAATTTGTCACCTCTTGATCACTTGTTGCCTGAGTGTCCTGTTATGAAGATCCCCCCAAGCAGCATCAACTGATGTCTCTGAGTTTTTGAGACAGCTGGCCCATGGTGCCTTATCAGTCTATTGAAATAACAGGTCACCAAACTGATATGAACAAGTGGGGCTGTGTGGCATGGAGAGATGGGTGAACACTGGGGGACCAGGTTAATCTGGCTGAGGAGGCTCCCCCAGCGGTGAAGATGGGTTACTGAAACTGAAGTGAACCAGGGTTGAGAATGAAGTAATTGAATATCTGTGAATTCCCTGCCAGGCTAGGGTATAAGTGGAATAAAACTGGAGTTTGTCTGAGCTACAGACAAAACTGTTTTCTGTGAAATTGGGTCCCAAATGCAGCTACTGTTTGCAGGACAGCACGTGGAAATGCAGGGCAGAGCTACGTTCCCATAAGGCTTAGCGTCAGAACTCCACCTTGCAGTGCATTTTTCATGTAGTAGTCCTGTTTCATCCTTCATGCTTCTTTCTCCTGCCAGTTCTTCCTTCTCCTGCCAGTTCTTAGAATCATAGAATCATAGGGCTGGAAGGGACCTCACGAGGTCATCTAGTCCAACCCCGTGCTAAAAAGCAGGCCACTCCCACTAAATCACCCCAGCCAGGGTTTTGTCTATCCGGGCCTTAAAAATCTCCAAAGATGGAGATTCTACCACCTCCCTAGGTAGCCCATTCCCATGCTTCACCACCCTCCTAGTGAGAAAGTTTTTCCTAATATCCAACCTTGACCTCCCCAGCTGTAATTTGAAACCATTGCTCCTTGTTCTGTCCTCTGTTACCATCGAGAACAGCCTCTCCCCCTCCTCTTTGGCTCACCCCTTCAAGTAGTTGAAGGTTGCTATGAAATCCCCCCTCAGTCTTCTCTTCTGCCTACTAAATAAGCCTAGTTCCTTCAGTCTCTCCTCATAAGTCATGTGCCCCAGCCCTCTAATCATTTTTGTTGCCCTCCACTGGACTCTTTCTAATTTGTCCACATCCTTTCTGTAGTGGGGAGCCCAAAACTGGACACAGTATTCCAGATGCGGCCTGACCAGTGTCGAATAGAGGGGAATTATCACATCCCTCGATCTGCTCGAAATACTCCTACTGATGCAGCCTAATATGCCATTGGCCTTTTTGGCAACAAGGGCACACTGTTGGCTCATATTCATCTTCCCGTCCACCATAACCCCCAGGTCCTTTTCTACAGCGCTGCTACTTAGCCGATCGGTCCCCAGCCTGAAGCAGTGCATGGGATTTTTTCATCCTAAGTGCAGGACTTTGCACTTGTCTTTGTTGAACCTCATGAGGTTTCTTTCGGCCCAGTGTTCCAATTTGTCCAAGTCTCCCTGGATCCTGTCCCTGCCCTCCAGAGTATCTACCATTCCCCCCAACTTGGTGTCATCCACGAACTTACTAAGTACGCAGTCTATTCCATCATCAAGATCATTAATGAAGATGTTGAATTGAACCGGCCCCAGGACTGACCCCTGGGGCACTCCACTCGTTACTGGTTGCCAACCAGACATCGAGCCATTGATTCCTACCCACTGAGCCCGTTGATCTAGCCAGTTTTCGATCCACCTAATGGTCCACTCATCCAACCCATACTTCCTTAACTTGTCGACGAGAATGCTGTGGGAAACCGTATCAAAAGCCTTGCTAAAGTCTTCCTTCTCTCGCCAGGGCTTCTTTCTCCTGTCTACCGAGTGAGCTGCTTTAGGCGGTCACTCGTGCTCAGTAACATATGCCTGGATTCATGAAGAGAAGCTCCGCACAGCTCCTGTGGCAAAAGTCAACGGGTGCATCTACACTGGCAACTTAGGTCGACTTAAGGACGCGTAAGTCGACCTACACAAAGCCATGTCCACACTGGGCTTTTATTAAGTCCACTTAAGTGCTTCCTTAGGTTGACTTAATAAAGCTTAAGTTGACTTAATAACATCTACTCTGAAGGTCAACTTAAGCCTTAAGTCGACCTCTTAAGTCGACTTAAAGCCAGTGTGGACGGCTCTGTCTACTGTTAAGTCGACTTAACAAGGTCAACTTTAAGTCGACTTAAGAGAGTGGACTTAACTTTACAAGTGTAGACATAGCCAATGAGGCTGCACATGTGTCAGGGAGAACAGGGTTTGGCCCCTTACCTTAACTTAAATATTTATGTTAGTGGGGTCTCCTTGAAGACACTCCTGCAAAGATATCCTCATTTCAGAGGTGAGTGAGTGAGCAAGTGACCGAGGCCTCAGATCCTTTGACTGTTATTAACATGGTGAAACCAGCTCCCTGCAATTCACAACAAGACTCACTGTAATTGTCCTTTCCTCCTCATCTCACACAGAGAAGACCCCACTAACTCTGCCACTGAAGGTGACAATACGGTGAATTGCCCAGGCGCTTTCAGTCAAAATGCAGACAAAGATGCCAGAGCTGGGCATCTTGCCTCGCCCATGGTGTAGCATGCTATTGGGCTGCTGTATCAGCAACCCATGATGCACTGCAGATGCATTGGGGTCAGAATGTAAAGGATAAAAAGATGCCCAAAAGCGAGAGCTAAGCTGCTGTCTTGGAGCGCTATGAGAATCGTGGCTATTTGGATATGGCAGGGCAGATGCCACCAGGCATCATGGGTATTTATTTGCCACACAGTACCTGGGATGGTCAGTGGCATTTAGCACCCCAGATTTAGGAATTCGGTCAGGAAACCAGTATTGTGGAGCCACCAGAGCAGAGGGCTCACACCCACAGTAATTCCCATCTGAAATGACACTCCTACAAGCAGGGCCTACACCCAAACCCTACATGTGTGGCCAGAGCTCACTGCCGTGCCTCGATGCATACAGACGAGGTAGCACTAAATCCCAAGAGAGATACAGGAAGTTGTGGGTCCTAATTATTTAAATTGCCTATTTACATCAACTGAGAACAATAACACCTAGCTTTTATCTAGTGCTTTTTATCAGTAGAGCCCAAAGTGCTTCATAAAGGAGGTAAGTACCATTATCCCCATTTTACAGATGGGGCCACTGTGGCACAGGACACTGAAATGATTTGCCCAAGGTCACCAAGTAGGCCAACAGTCAAGCCTGGAATCAAGTGCCAGTCTGGCCCTCTATTCACTAGGAAACACTGCCTCTCTGGCAATGGGTGTATCCTTGCTAGAATAAATGTATGCTTGACATTGATGCACAAGCTGGAGCAAAGCTACAGTTCTCCAAATTCAGCCGTGATCAAAGAAGGAGACACACAAGAGTTCCTGATCCATAACTTCCTGGGTGTGTCCTTGGGAATCACAGGCTGTCTCTCTCTAGGACACAAGCTGAAATGGGCGGGGTGCAGGCCGAGCCGCATGGGGTGCAATGCCAAAAGGTTCAGACTCTGCTGTCCTGCCAGCAGTAACTGGGTCAGTTGGGAGGGAAACTGAATGTTGGCTGAGTGTTAATATTTTTACTGGCCTAACATAGCACATGTAGGGGTTGAAAAAGTCAGCACATAGCGTGAGGTCCCTGTGTCCAGGCGGATTTCACAGGGATAAGGATGATGCTGCAGCATTCACTAAAGGAGAGCTGGGTTTGCAGCCAATTCCCTGAGCAACTTCTTTCACTGCTTCATTAAAGCCCATTTCTTGCACTAGGACTGAGGGTTTCCAAGCACCAGGGGGTGCATTGCTGCCATCATCTCCCCACTGTCTCCCTGGGCTTTGTGTCATGGTTATTTCCTGAGTGTGTGGCAGGCAGCAGATGATCTTCTTGCCTTTGCTACTCCCAGTGAGTTTCGTAACCCTCCCTTAGGAAGCCCACAAAGAAATCACTGGGAAGAGAAGACGTCCCGCTCAGGAAGTTGGTCCTGTATAAGTTATTACCTCATCTTCCTTGTCTGTGTTCTGGAAAAGCAGTTGGCCTGTTTCTGGTTGGTAAAGGCTGACACCCAATGGTCTAGATCCTAAATTGCACTAGGATGGAAAATTGTATTTAATTCAATTCCTTGAGCAAGACTTCCAGCTGCAGACAAGCTCTGCTTAGTACTGTTGAAGCAGGGATTGCTTAGACCCCTCTTCCCACCTTCCTGACCCTGTGGCCAGCCCCAGGAATAACTTAGCACAGCCTCAGGACTGCTTTAAATTTTGGGAACTGGAACAATCTCCTAACGATAATTCTGGCATCTGATCATTGGAGCCTCATTTTTTCCTCTGCCCCAGCAAATCAACTCCTGAACCCCACCCCACCCATCCTCCAACCCCCTGCCCAATGGAATAGGGAAGGTTGGGGGACTATGTTGGCTTTCCCCAAAAGAAGAAATCCCAGCTGCCCCTTTGAGGTAGTTTTCAGGCTGGTTTGTGCTGCCTCAGCAGTATGAGGCGCTGGCATGGGAGCAGGAAAGGCTCCCCATGACCCCATCACACAGTCTTGGCACATTGACTGAGTCATTAATAAGAAGACAGAGCAATGTGCCCAAACAAGGGCTGCACCTTTAAAGCATCAGAAAGAACCAGGCCTCCCCTGGCTTTCTGTGAGCTCCCAGTGCAGCTTCCCTAACCATCTCAGCTCACCAGCCTCTCCTGTCACTCAGCCTCCCTCCCCAAGGAGGGCTCTGGGAAGGAGCTGGCTCTTCTGGATGCCTTGATGGCAATCAAGGCCAAGTTCTGGGGGTGCGTTTACACTTGTAAATTAAGTCAACTTAAGCTTGCTTAAGTCGACTTAATTTACTCTGTGTCTATAGTACACTTTCCTTAAGTCGACTTAAACAAGCTGCTTAAGTTGACTTAAGCAAAATTAAGTCGACTTTATTAAACCTCATTTTAAGTCGACTTTTGGCTTAAGTTGACTTTCTAAAGTCTACTTAAGCCAGTGTAGACCTGGAGTAGCCCTAAGTCAACTCTACGTCAAGTTAGGGCTCTCCAGGACTCCCCCATTGCCCTCCCTGCCAGGGTGGTGGCACAGGGAGAGCCTGGCATGCCCCCCCCACAGGGCAGGGCAGAGCCCCCTGCCCACCCTGCCTCTATGCCCTGCCAGGGTCCCTGTCCCCCTTTGCCCCATTGTACCCAGGTACAATGAGGCAAATGCTGAGCCCCCTGGCACTTGGCAAGGGGTGCCCCCCTGCCACCGTGGACCTGTCCCAGGTCCACCTAGCCCATACAAGTCAACCTAGGCATCCAGTGTGGATGCTCTAGGTCGACTTTGTAGGGTCCCCTCTAAGTCGACTTAAAATTTAAGTGTGGACATGCTAAGTTGACCTAAATTAACAAGTGTAGACATAGCCTGGAAGAGCATATTCCAAAGCCCAGAGCCCCCTGAAGAAAAGGTTCTGCCCCACAGAGTCTCCACTTGCTTGTCCCAGTGGGGGCCATCAGCACAGGCACCTCAGATAAGCTCTGCTGCCATGTTAACATCCTAGGACAGAGCTGGTCTCTGAGAACATGCTAAATGCTGCGGTTTGTCTGAGCTGTGAGAAATATCCGTAACCACGCAACCTGTGGTTTTCAGTTCAGCTCCATGTGACCCGGACTGAGCCGGTTTCATGGCCGTCCTATTAGATAATACTGCATTGCATTACTGGTACAGAAGACAATTTTCATCCAGGGCTGGCATGGTTTATGAGAAAAAAGATCAATGAGTGCTGACATTTCTAAATTCCATGCACTGATTCCTGCAACCAAACTTGTGCAGTTTCACAAGGGTGACTGTCTTGTTGCCAAACCTGCTGCTGCACAAATGTGTTTTAAAACTGCAAAATTCTGGAGCGTCACAAGAGGTCACGGTGAAACTGCAATCACATTTCTGTGAAATCCAGGGGTTTGTTTGCTGGTTGGTTGCTTTTTGCACAGTCTTAGTCACAAAGTTGATGATGAGGATGACAAAGGAAGGGATAAAAAATAATTCTCTTTGGACAAGATGTCCACCAGAGCTCATGCACCAAAATATTGAGCCCTGGTGCCTAAGATCCATCCGCTACATAGAAACAGACATTTCAAGAGACACTGAGCATCCCCAACCTCCCAGAAGTTCATGGGAGTTCCAGATGTTCAGTGGTTTTTCTCTTTAGGTTTCTAGGGGTCACTGTAAAGCAGATAGCAATAAGATAAACCTGTGTTTTGAATATGAATTGCATGGGCAAATGAGCACTCTACTGGAAATAATCTCACAAGACATCATCAAAGAAAAAGCCCAGAGATGGACATAGGGGCGGAGAAGGTTTCAGGGTCCAATGGCCATGGCTCTGTAGCAATTTCTGTGTCCCCTGTGCAGATAACGTTTCTCAGCGGGGTTATCTCAGGCTGGAGAAGATTATTCCATCCATTAGTCCTGCCCGCACCCCAGAACAACAAGGCGATTAACATTCATAGAAGAGGGACTGTTACTGGAGTGAATAGTCCAGCAAAGAAATGTACTTGATCATAGGCTGGTAGGTTCTGCATTGCCTTCCTTGGTCCCCTGCAGTTACTGCAGGCATCTGTCTAGACTGGAGCATTTTCACACACCATCCACAGCGCAGCACATCCCCTACCAGGTATCAATATAGTTACACTCATCTCCCAGCCTCAGGCTGCACTGTCACTCAGATGGTAAGGGGCCACTCTTCAGCATTCCACTAGATGGCAGTACAACCTAAGGGGAAGAACAGCAACTTGCTTCCATAATTGTCTCCAAAGGTTGAGCAAGCCACATCAAAGCCCTGAGTGAATTTAACAGGTCTCTGATAAAGAGGACATGAGATTAAAGTATTGAGTTACTCACATAAGAACAGCCATACTGGATCCTTCTAGCCAAGTATCCTGTCTTCTGACAGTGATTGGTGACAGATGCTAAAGGGGGAATGAACAGACCAGGCATTTATCAGGGGAACTATTTTGAATCATCCAGTCCCATATTCTGGCAGTCAAAGGTTAGGAACACTCAGAGACAACCCATGAGATTGCATCCCTGACTAACTGCCATTGACAGAACTATCCTTTGAGTACTAATATCATTCCTTTTTAACCCAGTTATACTTTTAGCCTTCACAATATCCTTTGGCAATGAGTTCCACAGGTTAGCTATGCATTGTGTTAAGAGGTACTCCCTTTTGTTTTTTTAAACCTGTTGCCTGTTAATTTCATGTCACGATCCCAGTTCATGCATTCTGTGAAGGGGTAAATAACTATATCATTCATGGTTTTATAGACCTCTATCATATTCTCCCTTAGTTGTCTCTTTTCTAAGCTGAACAGTTCCAGCATTTTTAATCTCTTTTCATATGGAAGCTGTTCTATATCCCTAATCATTTTGTTGCCCTTCTCTGTATTTTTTCCAATTCCAATATATCTTTTTTGGGACAGGGTAAGCAGGACTGCATACAGTATTCAAGGTGTGAGTGTACCATGGATTTATATGGTGGCATTTTGATATTTTCTGTCTTATTATTTATCCCAGGGGCATTGCTGGAGCTGAGCAAAAGGGACATGGCCCCAAGTGTCCCAGCCCAGTGCACCGAGTCCCACTGAGCCCTGCAGCATAGGCTCACAGAGCCTGCACAAACCCGGGGCTGGCAGGTGGTCGCAGGCCGACCTGGGGCTGGCAGGCTGTGGCAGGCTGGCCAGGACCTGGGGCTGGCCTGGCAGGTGGCAGCAGGCCAAGATCGGGGGAGGCCCGGCAGGTGGTGGCGGGCTGGGACCCATGGCCAGTGGCAGCTTGGGCTTGTGAGCGGGCAGACACTGATTTGGAGCCAATGGCAGCTTGGGCCCAAGGGCCAGCTCAGTGGGGCAGGGCTTGTGCCACAAACATTTTGGGGAGCCAGCAATGCCCCTGATTCATCCCTTTCCTAGTGGTTCCTAACATTCTCTTAGCTTTTTTGACTGTCACTGCACATTGAGTGGATATTTTCAAAGAGCTCTCCTTGATGATTCCAAACTCTCCTTCTTGAGTTATAACAGCTACTTTAGACCACACTATTTTATATATACGTGGTTGGGATGATATTTTCCAATTTGCATTACTTTGCATTTATCAACATTGAACTTCATCTGCTATTTTGTTACCCAGTCACCAATTTTAATGGGATTCATCTGTAACTCTTTGCACTCTGCTTTGGACTTAACTATCAGGAGTAGTTTTGCCATCTCACTGTTAACCTATTTTACCAGATCATTTATAAGTATGTAGAACAGTTCTGGTCCCTGTACAGATCCTTGGGGGACTCAGTTATTTATTCAGTTATGCACTGTGAAAACAGCCATTTGCTCCTACCCTGTGTTTCTTCTCTTTTCATCAGTTACTGATCCATGAGAAGACCTTCCTTCCTATCCCATGACTGCTTACTTTGCTTCAGAGCCTTTGGTGAGGAACCTTGTCATAGGTGTTCTGAAATAACACTATATCCACTGGATCATCCTTATACACATGATTCATGACACCCTTAAATAATTCTAACAGATTAGTGAGGCATGATTTCCCTTTGCAAAAGCCATGTTGACTCTTCCCCAATGTATCATGTAACGTGTCTCATCATTCTGTTCTTTACTGTAGTTTTAACCAATTTGCCTGGTGCTCAAGTTAGGCTCATCAATCTGCAATTGTCAGCATTGCCTCTAGAACCTTTAAAAAAAAACCAACAACCTGGCATCACATTAGCTATCCTCCAGTCATGTCTTACTAATCTATTAGAGTTCTTTGAAGGGGTCAACAAACATGTGGACTTGGGGGATCCAGTGGACATAGTGTACTTAGATTTCCAGAAAGCCTTTGCCAAGGTCCCTCGCCAAAGGCTGTTACGTAAGTTAAGTTGTCATGGGATAAAAGGGAAGGTCCTTTCATGGATTGAGAACTGGTTAAAAGACAGGGAACAAAGGGTAGGAATAAATGGTAAATTCTCAGATTGGAAAAGGGTAGCTAGTGGTGTTCCCCAAGGGTCAGTCCTAGGACCAGTCCTATTCAATTTATTCATAAATGATCTGGAGAAAGGGGTAAACAGTGAGGTGGCTAAGTTTGCAGATCATACTAAACTACTCAAGATAGTCAAGACCAAAGCAGATTGTGAAGAACTTCAAAAAGATCTCACAAAACTAAGTGATTGGGCTACCAAATGGCAGATGAAATTTAATGTGGATAAGTGTAAAGTAATGCACATTGGAAAAAATAACCCCAACTATACCTATAATATGATGGGGGCTAATTTGGCTACAACGAGTCAAGAAAAAGATCTTGGAGTCATTGTGGATAGTTCTCTGAAGATGTCCATACACTATGTGGAGGCGGTCAAAAAAGCAAACAGGATGTTAGGAATCATTAAAAAGGGGATAGAAAATAAGACTGCAAATGTATTATTGCCCTTATATAAATCCATGGTACGCCCACATCTCGAATACTGTGTACAGATGTGGTCTCCTCATCTCAAAAAAGATATTCTAGCACTAGAAAAGGTTCAGAAAAGGGCAACTAAAATGATTAGGGGTTTGGAGAGTGTCTCGTATGAGGAACGATTAAAAAGGCTAGGCCTCTTCAGCTTGGAAAAGAGGAGACTGAGGGGGGACATGATAGAAGTATATAAAATTATGACTGATGTGGAAAAAGTGGACAAGGAAAAGTTGATTACTTACTCCCATAATACAAGAACCAGGGGTCACCAAATGAAACTGATAGGTAGCAGGTTCAAAACAAATAAAAGGAAGTTCTTCTTCACACAACGCACAGTCAACTTGTGGAACTCCTTACCTGAGGAGGTTGTGAAGGCTGGGACTATAACAATATTTAAAAGGGAACTGGATAAGGTCATGATGGCTAAGTCCATAAATGGCTATTAGCCAGAAAGGGGTTAAGAATGGTGTCCCTAGCCTCTGTTTATCAGAGGATGGAGACGGATGGCAGGAGAGTGATCACTTGATCATTGCCTGTTAGGTTCACTCCCTCTGGGGCACCTGGCACTGGCCACTGTCGGTAGACAGATACTGGGCTGGATGGACCTCTGGTCTGACCCAGTACGGCCTTTCTTATGTTCTTATGTTCTTATGTTCAGTCATCTGGTAAAGAAGCTGATTTAAATGATAGGTTACATACCAGTTAGTGGTTCTGCAGTTTAATATCTGAGCTCCTTCAGAACTCTTGGGGGGAATACCATCTGGGGTTGGTGATTTACCTGTGTTCAGTTGATCAATTTGTTCCAACTTCCTCTATTGACACCTCAATCCATGATAGTTCCTCAGATCTGTCACCTAAAGAGAATGGCTCAGCTGTAGAAATTTCCATCACAGCCTCTGCTGTAATGACTGACTTAGTTTCTCCACAACAGCCCTATCTTCCACAAGTGTTCCTTTAGCACTCTGATCCCCCATTGATTGTTTGGCAGACTTCTTGCTTCTCTTGTACATAACGAAAGTGTTCCTCTTTGTGCCTTTAGATAGCTTCTCTTCAAATTATTTTTTGGCTTGCCTAATTATACTTCTATACTGGACTTTTTCCAGAGGGGTAGCCATGTTAGTCTATGTACAGCAAAAACAACAAGAATCCTGTGGCACCTTAAAGACTAACAAATTTCTTCGGGCATAAATATGAAGTGGGTTGCAGCCCATGAAAGCTTATGCCCGAAGAAATCTGTTAGTCTTTAAGGTGCCATAGGACTCAGGCTATGTCTACACTTAGAAAGTTGTCAACTTTAGTAAGTCGCCTTTATTAAGTTGACTTTATCAAGTCGACGTAGAGAGTCTACACTAGACTCCTAGGTCAACAGAAGGCAGGCTTTATCAGGTCACTAGACTCTTAAGTCGACTTGGGCGGGGTGGAGGGGTGCATTGTGAGAAGTGTGGCAGCACTGCAGCAGAGAAGGTCTCCCCTCCCTCGGCCACGCCTTCCAAACAGGAAGTGGGCTCAGCCCCTTCCCATTGAGCCTGGCAACTCGAAGCCTGAACAGGTCATGGATCTGCCTCTTCTCCTGTGCTTTGTCAGCCAGCTGAGCAACACCTGCCAGCTAGTGGTAAGGCTTCTTCAGCTGTGGAGCTGGCCTGTCTGGTGACTCGCCAACGTGGAAGAAGACGACAGCCTGCCCCCCCCCCAGCTGCCCCAGCAAGCTGAGGTGGTCACTGCACCGTGCTCTGTGCCTCGTTGCCTCTGGGCATGGGAGGCCCGCAGCAACTGGTGGGAGTGGATCGTCCTCAGCACCTGGGATGACAACCTGTGGCTGCAGAGCTTTAGGATGAGCAAGCGGACCTTCCTCAAGCTCGTCTGCAAGCTCACCCCAGTTCTGCAGTGCATGGACACCTGACTGTAGACAAGTGAGTGAAAGCTGACAACCCCAGACTCCGACTGCTCGGTGGCCCAGCAATTTGGCATTGGGAAGGCCACCGTGGGGACCGCCCTCATGCAGGTCTGCAGGGCAATCAACCAGGTTCTGCTAGCCCGCCTTGTCACCCCGGGCAAACTGCATGAACTCCTCGACGGCCTCGCCCGACTCGGCTTCCCCAACTGTGGGGGCATTTTGGACACCACCCACATCCCCATCCAAGCCCCGGAACACCACGCCAGGGACTATGTCAACCACAAGGGGTACTACTCCATGGTCCTGCAGGCCCTCGTGGACCACCATGGAATCTTCCAGAACATCTATGTGAGCTGGCCGGGGAAAGCACACGATGCACGGATCCTGTGCAACTCCGCCCTGTACAGGCACGTGCAGGCGGGAATCTTCTTTCCCGACCACACCATCACCATCAGGGACGTGCAGGTGCCCATCCTGATCCTCGGGGATACTGCCTACCCCTTGCTCCCCTGGCTGATGACGCCATACACAGGCCACATGGATGCCAGCAGGGACCTCTTCAACCGGTGCCACAGCATCATTGAGCGTGCCTTCAGCTGTCTCAAGGCCCACTGGCGGGCCCTCCTGACCTGCCTGCAGCTCGGTGAAAGCAACCTCCCAGAGGTTGTCAGCGCATGCTGTTGCCTGCACAACCTCTGCGAGCTGCGGGGGGGAAAGGTTCCCCCACGTCTGGGAGGCCGAGTGGCTCACTGTGCAGTACGAGCAGCCCGCTGACACCCTGCCCCAGACTCAGTGGGTCCAGCAGCAAGCACAGTTCCTCCGGGATGCGCTGAGGGCCCACTTCACCAGCGAGGAGCACTGAGGAGTGGGTCTGCTACCAGGCCCCATCACCTGCACCACCCACCCATGCCTTCCCCACCCCCATGCAACCGTCTCCCCCCTGTTCCCACACCAATAAAAAGCACGACAGACTGTATAACAGTGTTCAGGGTGTTTATTCAGAGGGGAAAATGGGGGTTGGGAGCTGCTGGGGTTGGGAGGTTTGGGGGGAGTGAAGAGTGTCGGGGGGAGTGAGGGGAGTCGGGAGGAGGTGGTACTAGTGGCCTCCGGAAGGCGGGTCCCAGGCTTGCAGACGTCTGCCCCGGAACCTGGCCTGCCAGTGAAAAGGGCTGCCTCTGGGTCGTGGGGCGGGGCCCTGAGGGAACAGGCACTCCTCCAGGCACTCCAGGGACTGAGTCTGCCACTCCATGAGGTGGAGCCTGCGCTCAAGCAGCCTCTGCTCGCCCCTCCACAGCCCCTGCTCAGCCCTCCAGTGGGCATCCTCCTGCTCCTGCTGGATGCTGGCCTCCCCCTGCTCCAGCACCACAGTCCCGTCCCCCAAGCCCTCCTCCTGGTCATTGTCAAGGAAGGGGGGCTCGGCAGAGTCGATGGTGTGGGCTGGCAGGCTGTCGATCTCCTGGCCCAGAGAGGCATCCAGCTGTTGGTAATTCCAGCAGCTGGTGGGGGCTGCCGCTGTCCGGAGCATCTCCTCCTGGGCTTTTTGGTAACCCTGGCAGAGGTTCTTGATCCTGACCCGGACCTGCTGAGTGTCCCAGATGTGGCCCTTGGCAGCCAGGGTCTGGGAGTTGGAGGCATACACCTCCTGACTGCGATGGTTGCCTCGCTGTTGAGCTCTGACTGCCTCATCCCCCCCATAGCCAGCAGGACAAGGATTTCCTGGTGGCTCCAGGATGGGGCCCACCTGTGGCGCTGGATCTGCTCTGACCTGCTCCCAAGCAGCAGGGTGGTCAGGGGTTCGTCCTGCCCTGTGGTTGGCCAGGGCAGGCTCTTCCTGTGCCAGGAACTCTGGGAGGGAGGTCAGGGAAGAAGGTCTGGCGGCCATGGAGGTAGACTTAGGGCTACTCTGCATCTACACTGGCTTAGGTCGACTCAATGAGGTCGACCTAAGCATTAGGGCGACCTAAAAGGAGGTGTTATTACGTCAACTTAACTTTCCTTAGGTCGACTTAGGGAACTGCTTACGTCAACTTAGGGAAAGCCCAGTGTGGACGTGGCGTAGTTTAGGTCAACTTAGGCCTCCTTAGGTTGACTTAATTTGTAAGTGTAGATGCACCCTCATTGTTTTTGCTATGCTGGACTTGCTAGTGTTCATCCCCCTTTCTATATTGTTCAATAGAGTTTGACTCTGGATTTTTAAGAGATGTCTTTTTGCTCTAACTGCCTTTTTTACTCCGTTGGTTAGCCATGGTGGTCTTTTCCATTTAGGGGGGAGGAGGAGTTCTTCCTGTTTTACTTTTAAATGTAAGATATACATATAATTTGAGCCTCTATTATGGTATTTTAAAAAATAATTTACATGCAGCTAGCAGGCATTTCACTCTTGTTACAGTCCCTTTTAAATTTCTGTTTAACTAGCTTCCTTGTTTTTGTTTAGTTCACCTTTTTGAAATTAAATGCTACTGTGGTGGTTTCTTTGGCAGTGCTTTTTTTCTGCCGGAACGCACCGGAACGGCGTTCCGGCACCTTTTTTTCCCCGCCGGTGCTCCCTCCCAGCTGTGCAGGCTGGGCCGGGCTGGGGAGATTTAAATCTCCCGCCCTGAGCATGCGCAGTTACAGCGTGCTCAGGGCGGGAGCGGACTGGCCGGCAAGCAGCTCTGCCGGCCGTCCCTGTGGTTCCCAGCCTCCGGCCAGGTAAGGGGGCTGGAGGGAGGCCTGGAGAGGGGTGGGGGGACAAGGAGACGGGCCGGGTTAGAGGGGTGGGGGTGGAGACAAGGAGACGGGCCGGGTTAGAGGGGTGGGGGTGGGGACAAGGAGACGGCCCGGGTTAGAGGGGTAGGGGTGGGGACAAGGAGGGACCCCCGCGCAGGCCGGCAGCCCCCACCGCCCCCTCCAGACCCCCGGGGCTGCTTCCTTTCACTTTTCTCTTCCTCTTCCTTTCCTTCCTTTCCTTTTTTTCCCCCTCTTCTTTGTCTTCCTCTTCCCTGCCTTCCTTTCTCTTCCTCTTCCTTTACTTTTTTTTCCCCCTCTTCTTTGTCTTCCTCTTCCTTTCCTTTTTTTCCCCCCTCT
>ML685815.1:11300910-11324493 GCA_007922175.1 Pelusios castaneus
TCTTCTTTGTCTTCCTCTTCCTTTCCTTTTTTTCCCCCCTCTTCTTTTTTAAAACTTTTTAAAAATTAATTTTAAATAAAAACCTTTCTTAAAATTAGATTTCAATTCCAAATTCATTCCAATTAAATTAATTAAACTTAATTAATTAATTCTATTTACAGTCACTTTATCTTCAATTAATGCCTATAATTTCTGTCTTGTGAGTTTTCCCCAAAAATTTATTCTGAAAAAGTTTTTCACACGGCTTGAAAATTTTGCACACAAGCCACCAAACCTAGAGGGAACATTGGCTACTAGTTGCGTACACAACAGCAGGCCAGCAGGCTAACATCGGTCAGTCCCACACTCTGGGCCTGGCCGGAGCCCACAGCACCAACAAAAAGTGTGTGGATGCATTACTGCCTGCCACCCAGTACCCAGAAACACAGGCCAGCAGCAGACGTGATAGCTACGCATTCACGTTTTTTTCTAATTATAATACGGCCCCCCAACAGTCTGAGGGACCGTGAACTGGCCCCCTATTTAAAAAGTGTGAGGACCCCTGCTGTAAGACCTCACAGGTTGTCTTTCAGTATATTAGCGGCCTGCATAGTTAATAAAACTTAACAGTTTTTACCTTGTATTTTTATTTCTTTGATATATTCAAAAATTTACTGTTTACTGCACTATTTTCAGTGTTATTTCTTTATGACACGACGGACATCAATAGGAGTTCCGGTACCTTTTTTTTTAGAAAAAAAGCACTGTTCTTTGGTATCCCACCCCACCCAGGAGGTTAAATTTAATGACATCATGCTCATTATTACCGAACAGTGATCAGATCCTGTGCTGCACTTGGGACTAAATCAAGAATTGCCTCTCCCCTTGTGAGTTCCAGGACCGGCCGCTTCAAGAACAGTCAATATTCTGAAAGGGTGAAGTCCCAGGGAACTTGCAGGAATCAAATGGTGAGAAAATAGGTTCCAGCCACTGGAACAGAGCTGAAACCTGAGCTCTTCATATATGTAATTGCTGTGGGGTAAACCAAGCATTTCCCATCACAGCCTCATTCAGCAGAGCACTTAAGTCACACTGACCTCAAGAGGTCTCAGGCAGGTTCTGAACATTAAAAATAATTAAGTGCTTGGCTGAATAGGGATAGACTTAAGCAGGAGCTTAAATGCTTTGCAGAACTGGAGTTGTAACGACATAGCATTGGTGTGGATTAATCATTACCTATCCTTCACTGGCATGCATGGCTCATTTGGTCAGCTTGTGGCCACATGCTAGAGCTGATTTCACTCAAGTAGCTAGGTCTCTTACCCCACCAATCACAAGAAGGGGAGGGGGTGGGCGATCCAAAGGCAGTTGCAAATGAGCCAAAAGTGAAGCTCCCTTCTGCTGAATCCATCAAAGCCATGGTCCTTGCAGCTGTCATTCACATGCAGGACTGAAGTAGGCGGCCTGGGGCTGACAATTCTTGTGCCCCCCACCCACGGTGGTGGTGCAGGGTAGCGCTCAGTGCTGGGAGGGCCACAGGACTGGCATGCGGTGCTGGGAAAGGAGGCTGGCCAGCACTAGGAAGGCTGGGGCACTGGGGCCAGAGGCTGCAATCCGTGGCACTTTTTCCCTGCCTTTGAGTTGGCTGGTTTGCCCCAGCAGGTCCAGGGAACTTCAGAGGTAGGGCCTGCTGACACTCAGTGTGGCCTCTGGCGATGGTGCTTCAGGACCAGGAGTACTGTCAGGCTACTACCCCAGGGTCTCTGGGAGACAGGCCAGGCCAACCTGAGCCATGGGGCCCTGGCGCAGTGGCTCAACAGTGCTCCTGGCCCTGGGGCACTGCCACCACCAAAAGCTGCCCCATGCACCCGCCAGCCTCGCCCCTGGAGTGCAGCTGCAATGTACCAGCCACCCCACCCCTTGGGGCCAGAGCGGCTGGCCTAGAGGTGGGGTCGGAGCACTGTGGACCGTGACCTATGGCCCCAGCACCCCCCCATCCCCTCCGGCCGGCCCCTCTCAGCATCCCACAGGCTGACAGTGCTGGCCAGGTCTGAGTGGGACTGAAGTTTTGCTGGGCGACGGGGGCCCAGGTGCTCCCTTTCGCCCAGGGCTGCAGCCCCAAAAGTCCCTGCAGTGATCCAGCCCTGCTCATGTGACATAGCCAGTTGCAGAGGAACAGCTTGTTTACCCCTGAACCCACCCCTGCAGTGGGCTGTACTCCAGGATTATCACTGCAGAAGGCACAGCCCTGGGCCAGAGAGCTAGAACTGGGGTTACTCACAGCATGGAAGAAGGCAAGGTCACATGATCTGGATTTTAACCAGGCTGCAGTTTCATTAGTCAAATTACATGCAAGGTTGCCATTGAGGGACAGCCCCGCCCTTTGCCAATTCCCGGGGGTTCCTATGCCAGAAGGCACCAATCATCACTCTAGGAGACTCTCGGGATGCTAACACTTGTCTGCTAGCATCCCCCCATTTGCGGGGCAGGAGGGTGAGGAAAGGGAGGATCTTAACCCCAAGCCAGCACCACCATCGAGAGCAGTAGCGGGTGGCCCCCCGGAATAGTGCCCCGGTCCTTGATTTGCATTTGCTAGTGAGCGTTAGACACAATGGCTATGTCTACACTTGTAAATTTAGGTCAAATTTAGTTAAATCGACTTAGCATGTCTACACCTAAATTTAAAGTCGACTTAGGGGGGAACTTACAAAGTCGACCTAGAGCGTCCACACTCGATGCCTAGGTCGACTTCTAGGGGCTAAGGGGACCTAGGGCAGGTCCACGGTGGCAGGGGGGGCACCCCCTGCCCAGTGCCAGGGGGCTCAGCCTTTGCCCCATTGTACCTGGGTACAATGGGGCAAAGGGGGACAGGGACCCTGGCAGGGCATAGGGGCAGGGTGGGCAGGGCTCTGCCCTGCCCTGTGGGGGGCATGCCAGGCTCCCCCTGTGCCCCCAGAATGTCAACAGAATGACTCTCACATGGGTCCAAGACTTGGAACTGAATTCCAAGTTGCCCAAAACCCTGCCCCTGGGTTTCATGGCCAGGAAGCAAAAAACCACAACCTGCTAGTCTGGTGATACACAGAAAAAATCCCTTCCTAGCCCAAAGCAGTGACTAGCAGAGCCTGCTGTGACCCAGCTCAGGGTCAGGGGCTATGCCTACACTGGCAATTTAAGTCGACTTAAGGAGGCTTAAGTCACTTAAATTAAGCTGCATCAACACCTGGTTTTCATTAAGTCTATTTAAGCAGTTCCTTAAGTCGACTTAATTACTACCACTCTTTAGGTCGACTTAACAATTAAGTCGATTTGTTAAGTGGACCTAAAGATCGTGTGGCCTCCCTAGGTCAACTTATTCTATAAGTTGACCTAGGGCATGGACCCGGGGAGAAGGAAGCCGGGCTCCTTTCTTCCTGGGACTGCGAGTCCCAGCAAGAAGGGAGCTACGGCTCTTTTCTCCCTGGAACCCACAGGTCCCAGCGAGAAGGGAGCCAGGCTCCTTTCTCCCCGGGACCCCTGCGGGTCCTGACAAGAAGGGAGCCAGGCTCCTGTCTGCCCAGGACCCATGCAGGTCCCGGCAAAAAGGGAGCTGTGGTGCTGTTCTCCCTGGGACCTGCTTGGGTCACCGGCAAGAAGGGACCCATGGAGCTCTCTTCTGGCCAGTATCCGCCCATGGGTCCCAGCAAAAAGGGAGCCACTTCTGCCATGTCTACACTTGAAAAGTTAAGTCGACCTAAGAGAGTCTCTTAAGAGGCTTCCTTCTTGCCAGGACACCACAGCTCCTTTCTCGCTGGAACCCGAGGCTTCCCAGCAGAAGGGAGCTATAAGTCGGAACCGGGGCTCCCTTCTTGTTGGGACTCCCATGTGAGTCCTGGAGTGAAGGGATCACAGGCTCCCTTTTTGTCAGGAGTCCTGCTCCTTTCTCCCTGGGCCCTTGTGAGTCCAGGCAAGAAGGAAGCTGCCAGCGCTCCAGCTGACAGGGGAAACACCGGGGATCCCCTGTCAGCTGGAGCGCCGGAAGCTGCTGGCCCAGCGCTCCAGCTGCAGGGGTACCTCCAGGGATCCCCTGTCCATGGAGCACTGCTCCCTTTTTGCCCAGACACCCACGGGTCCGGGGAGAACAGAGCGCGGGACTCCCTTCTGGTCAGGACCCGAGAGAGAGTTGACTTAACTTTTCCAGTGTAGACATAGCCAGGGAGAATAAGATTGGTGGTTGATGGAGAGCAGCTAATAGCAAATGGTCTAAGCACATAGCTCTAAAACTTCTGCCAAATTCCACGATACCTCAACTCTACCCTTACAGGATCAGGCCCATCATTGTGGGAGCCACCAGAACACACCAGACTAGGCTTGGGGCTCTCAACTCTCTCCAACAGAACAGTGAATGTGCAAGGTGTGGAGGAGAGAAGGCTGCTGAAAGGAGATTCCCAGCGCTTGAAAAATGCATTGTTGATAACACAGGGATAGGACTCCCATGGCAAGGAAGAGAAATGAGTGGGAATAGGCAAGATTGGGCATTAGCCAGATGCTCTCCTCAGGTAGGCAACTCGCTGGGATATTTAAACCTTTCCTTTTGAATCTCTATGAACAGGTGCAAAGCATTAAGCAAAGGCGTGGAAGATGGAATCTGAGCAGCCTTTTGTCCTTAATCTTGCAGTGCGGAGAGATTACACCCCCACAACATGAAAAGGAAAGTCTTGTGTAATTCTAGCGTTGAGAAGCTGCAGTCAAGAGCAGGCTTGGAGAATTAATAGGCCTAATGAAGGTCCTGTTCTGCAGCTCATTCATGCAAATATGAAACAACTCCACAGGAATGCAATTAAGGTCCGGCTTTTATCTCATGCTCTTAATTCTTTTTGTTTAGCGCTATCATTGCACAGCTAGCTGGCACGATTGCTTCCTCGCCAATATTGATACGAAATGATCTTCTGTAACCAGTGCACTTCTCTACAGGATTGCTCTTGGAATGTAGGATAGCGGCTACTAACTGTGCCCTTTTTCTCCTGCATCAAAGATCGTCCTGGCCGCAGGGATTTTGCCAAGGAAATTCACTTTCTAGAGGCCTTTCTGATGGGATCAGCCTCCAGTTAAAAATTAAAGTGATGTTGTACCAAAATAAAAGAGTGAGGCATATACGTTAGGGACACTGAATGAGCACTGGCTGGCCCATTTACTCTGTCTGGCCCACTGAGCAAGGCACCACGGAAGCTTTAATGTATTTACCCTGACTGCAAACCTGCAAGGTAGCGTGTTATTATTATCCACATTGCAGAGACTGGGGACTCAGGCTGGGAGAGGTTATGTGCCTCACTCAGTTTCTGCTGTAAGTTGTGCCGACATCTAGTGCAGCGTAGGAAATCTGCAGCAAAACAGGGACTTGAAGCGAGAGCTTCCAAGTCAGCTCTGGAGCCCCTGGACCATCCTTCTAGTCACAGGGGCTATGGCTACACTTGTTAATTTAAGTCACTTTAGCTAAGTCGACTTTAAGTCGACTTTGTTAAATTGACTTAGCATGTCTACACTTCAATTTTAAGTCAACTTTGGAGGTACCCTACAAAGTCGACCTAGAGCATCCACACTGGACGCCTAGGTTGACTTGTAGGGGCTAGGTGGACCTGGGACTGGTCCACGGTGGTGGGGGGGGGAGGCATCCCTTTCCAAGTGCCAGGGGGCTCAGCCTTTGCCCCATTGTACCTGGGTACAATGGGGCAAAGGGGGACAGGGCCCCTGGCAGGGCATAGGGGTAGGGTGGGCAGGGCTCTGCCCTGCCCTGCCTTGTGGGGGGGGCATGCCAGGCTCTCCCTGTGCTAGCCACCCTGGCAGGGAGGGCAGTGGTGAAGTCCTGGAGAGCCCTAAGTCGACTTAGAGTCGACTTAGGGCTACTCCACGTCTACACTGGCTTAAGTTGACTTTCTAAAGTCGACTTAAGCCAAAAGTCGACTTAAAACTAGGTTTTATAAAGTCAACTTAACTTTTCCTTAAGTCGACTTAAGGAAAGTGTAATGTAGACGCAGAGTAAATTAAGTCGACTTAAGCAAGCTTAAGTCGACTTAATTTACAAGTATAGACGCAGCCAGGGAATCTGGTGACAACACTGGGGATCATTTCGTTTCAAGAGACGATGATTACCAGTGAAACTCCCCACTGGCTCAAGTCCCTCTTGTACTGGTATAAGAGGTTTGTTGTGTTAGTGGATGCAGGCTCCAAGCACAGGAGCAAATTTCACCCTCAGGATCTGATTGCCAGATTTTTCAAGTTATTTAGGTAGCAAAAGATGCAGATCAGGGTTTCAGGGGAATGAGGCACCTAAGTGCTGTTGAAAAATCCCTCTCAGCACCTATTTGAATCTTTAAGTGCCTTTTCAGAATCTAGCCCCTTGTATTTAAACAAGCTAAGAGTTGTATAAAGTTAAGTCTGCTGTTCTGTGAGGTTGGCTCACAATTAGAAAGGTGTTTCCTTTAGGGAATAAATGTGAAGAAGGGTCATTTCACAAAGGGAGCAGGGAACTCGTGGAATATGTTTCCTCTTTGTGGGGTAGAACCTAGCACATTGACCTGACAGTCAAGGAGGACGTTGTGCGGAGTTTAGTCTATGAAGGGGGCCTTAGTGAATTGTTTTCAGAATTCAGAGCCATGTTCTGCCTTGCAACCAAGGAGGGAATTTAGAATAACCATACTGTTGTCTATCTGGATTGAAAATGGAGGGTGGGCTGGTTGTGCATTAGTGGGGGAGTATTTTTTGCCTTACTCTAGCTGCAGCATGGAAGGAACATTTTAAATAACATGAATTTCTGGATAATTCTCCTTCCTTCCCATATTCTTATTGTTAAATCACCTGCTGCCAACCCACTCCCAACACCCTTTGGCAGCAGCCACTACAATTCGGGCACAGGTGGGGTTTTCTCTTGACTTCTCAGACCATGGCTGATGTGAAGGATGCTCCTATCCCTATGCTCCCATGGAGCCCTGGACAGAAACTCCATGGAGCCTGGCTCCATCCCTCTTCCCCGCCCCCCCTGCACAATAAATAATGACGTTGCGCTTTGCACCCATAGAACTCAAAGGCTATGTCTACACTGGCAATTTAAGTCGACTTAAGGAAGTCGACTTAAATTAAGCCACGTCCACACTAGGCTTTCAGTAAGTTGACTTAAGAAATTCCTTAAGTTGACTTAAGGATGGTGTGGACGGGGAGTAACCCTTAAGTCGACTTTATTAAGTCGACTTAAGGGTGGTTAGGTTGACTTAACAAAGTGGAGTAAGTTGACTTAAAGCTAAGTCAACTTGGTCCACTTTGTTAAGTCGACTTTAATAAGGTCGACTTTAAGTTATTAAAGTCATCTTAACAAAGTCGACTTAACTTTTCTAGTGTAGACATAGCCAAAGAGCTTTAAAAAGATATGTATTCTCCCCACTTGACAGATGAGGAAGTTGAGGCAGAGAGATAAGTGATTTGGCCCAAGTCCCTAGCTGGGAGGCCTTTGCTCTCCTCACAATGGTAAAAATATGAGGAAACCAGATGGACACTACTGGCTTCCAGACAAATGTGAATTCTAACTGTAGGCAAACATACCAGCTGACCTGCATATATACACTGCTGCTGTCCCAGGCTCTGGTGGCTTCTGGTAGTGAGCACAGGAACATCCATTACTACCCAGTTTATGCATAGGTGGAAATAGATCCCAGGTCCCATGAATCCCAAGCCAGTGCCTTACCCTTGCTGCCTCCCACCAAAGGCTTTTGGCAGTAGCTTCAGCTCACCGTAGCTCACTTTCCACTAGCTCAGCTGGAATGACCTTGAGCAAAAACCAGGTCTGCCAACAAGAACGGTGTGTGTAGCAGGGATACAAAAGAGTGGGAAAGCAGGTGTGTGACTTAGCCGCAGCAAGAAGCTTGGAATTTGGATTGCCAAACAAACAGTCTCACAATGACTTAGCTGTTGCAAAGAAGATGGATCAAACTGGGTGGTACCCAGCCAAACATACTGGGCATTGACAACCTGCTATGTTTGGGCAAGGGGGAGCTCACGCAGGGTTATCGGAGGTAGCCAAGAATGGTGCAGGCTACACCACCAGCGCAAATACAGTGCTTTGTTCACTCTGCTTGCTCAAAGCAGATGCATCCATCCCCTATCGCTTACCCTATTGATGGGCACTGATTAGGCAGCCTTGGACAACAATAAGAATTAATGAAACTGATAAAGGGAGGAAGTTATGAGACAGCCCTTAGATAAGGCTTTGTTCATATGGTGCCATTTCCAGGACCAGCTTTTTGCAGCTAATACAGCCTATGGACTTTTCACACACAGCTTGATTAGTCTGTCTCCTTGAAACAGGAAATACAGCAGTTTCCCCAACTGGAGATTGGTCTCTTCCTTCCACAAGCACAAAACATCCATAGCTCACAAGCAGCCCAGCTGGCCTTAGTGAATTTCATCCAGGAGGATGGATTGTGAGTTCCCCTTTCATAAGGTTATATCCACTCTAAGGCTACTTCATCGCTGCTTAATTATAATTCGGTTGGAACTGCAGCCAAAGAGTGCGTGCATGCTACACAGAGCTCTGGGTAAGGCTAATGAAAAAATGGGTTTTCACTGGTCTGTCCCTTGTGACAAACCTTCGCTTGGACTTATCTGACTGCAGTGGACTGCAGCTCTAGCGCCTGCCTGCTCCCAAGTCAATAGGAGTCTTGGTATTGATGTCAATGGAAGCTGGAGCAGGCCTTGACTCTAGGAAAACTTACTTCCTCAAAGCATATTAAAGGACACCAGGGAAGCCCACCATGGCTCAAGGACTAGAGAGTTGTAGTCTGCTTAATTGAGTCATTCGAGTGCCTTAGCAGAGACAACTGGGCCTGCTTCCAAAAAAAAGGGGTCGCTGTGCATGGAGCCACATAGTGTGGAGCCAGCACAAAAACAGGAAGGGAACTCAGGAGACTCCTTTTCTCAGCCCAGGCCTCCAGGTTTGATCAGACAGTGGAAACAAGTGTTGGGCCAAAGAACGGGGTGAGTGTGTTCCTAATGAGGTGGTGCAGATTACAGAGAGATCAACCAGAATCAAAGCACTTCTGTTCCTGCCACTGCCAATGGTGTAGGACTAATGGGTGTCAGGGGCCTTTTGATCTGGAGGGAAACAGTTTGTCATCAGTCTTTATTAGCATAGAACCCTGACTCCTAGGAGTCTGCAAGAACTCCGCTGCCACTATCTGAAGAGACCAGCTCCCAGCATCCAGCAACAAAGATGACTTCACCTGCTACGGTGCAGCTCTAATGCTGAGGCAGTAATGTCAGCAAAGTTGCATGATTTTATTCCACTTTAACTTATTGCTAATTTCCAGATGTCCCCTGCATCTGTACCCTCCTGACATGAGACACCATTAGACTTCATAAAGCCTAACCAACAGCTGGAAGGCCTGCTAGGAATCTTTGGAGCCATACCGATGACTCGGTATATGATGCTTCAGGTCAACAATACTCTAACATGGAAGTTGGTGGGTGCCATGCTGATGGAACTTATTAAACCAAAGCCCTGACCATTTGTGGCTGGTAATGATCACACCACATGCATTGCAAGAGCACAGCTGCTAGTCTCCATGGCGATGTCTACACTTGGTCAAATAAGTCGACTTTAAGTCGACTTTGTTAACTCGACTTAGCATGTCTACACTGTAAGTTTAGGTCAACTTTAAGTAGACCTTGCCAAATCAACTTAGAGCATTCACACTGGACACCTAAGTCGACTTGTAGGGGCTAGATGGGCCTGGGAGTGATCCATGGTGGGAGAGGGGCACCCCTTTAAAAGTGCCAGGGAGCTCAGCATTTTCCTCATTGTACCAAGGTACATGGGGGCTGAGCAGGACAGGGACAGGTGCAGGGTATAGGAACGGGGTGGGCAAGGCTGTGTCCTGCCCTGTGGGTTGGCACACCAGGCTCTGGCTGTGCCAGCCACCCTGGCAGGGAGGTCAGTGGGGGAGTCCCAGGGGACCTTTAAGTTGACTCAGGGCTACTCTGCATCTACACTGGTTTAAGTCAACTTAAGGAAACTGTAGTGTAGACGCAGAGTAAATTAAGTCGACTTAAGCCTGCTTAAATCAACTTAATTTACAAGTGTAGATGCACCCCATGGCTATGTCTACACTTGTAAAGTTAAGTCAACCTTGTTAAGTCGACTTAACAGAATGGCTATACTTAAAGTTGACTTAAGTCGACCTTGTTAAGTTGACTTAACAGTAGACATAGCCGTCCACACTGGCTTTAAGTTGACTTAAGAAGTCGACTTAAGGCTTAAGTCAACCTTCAGAGGTGTTGTTATTAAATTATCTTAAACTGTTATTAAGTTGACTTAAGGAAGCGCTTAAGTTGACATAATAAAAGCTCAGAGTGGACCCGGCTTTGTGTAGGTCGACTTAAGCATCCTTAGGTCGACCTAAGTTGCCAGTGTAGACGCACCCCTTGATCTGTTCTAATCCCGCTGAGTTGGGTGTGTGCTGGTCAATGGCCCCTGAGTGAAGCAGAGTCACTGTTGTTAGCTTGAGGTTCTCTATAGTGAAACAAACAAACCCCCAAACTGCTCACCCCAGTAAGGTGGATGTGGCAGATTTGTTTTACCCAGTGCCAAAGGAACAGCCCAGGTTACAAGTTATGCAAAGTCTGAGGCACAATTAACCCTTGTAAGGCAAGTGTTATAAAGTCAGCTACTTCCCAAGGCATATTTCCTTGTTAAGACTTGTAAAGCCTGCATGCAGGAGCAGGTCAGACATTAAACACATGGGGGAAGGGAAGGAATTGGGAGTTTCCCAGCTTTTTTTAAGTCTGAAATTGATAATTTTTCAATTTAAAAAAATTGATCAACTTTGGAACTGGTTGGGAAATGGAGACAAAGTCAAAAATTTCCCAAGGTTTTTTTTCCTTTTTAAATATTTCAAATTTTGAAATTTCATCTAAGATTCAAAATTCAGAAGATGTCACCTAGCTCTGCAAAACTCTGGTATAGCCAGCTGTATCATGCACCAGGCCTATCAGGTTTGCCTTTATATTTTTAACTGCCCCCTCAAAATCCTCCTTTCATCTCAACATTTTGCATCCTAGAGCTACATCTGTTTGATGCTAGGTTGAACACAGAGGATGGAGTCCTATAATAACCACAATATAAATTTAATCTGGAGAGTGGCAGGACAAGTTTGCTTCACATTACCCTCCATCCCTAACATCCCTCAATTCAGACCTATCAGGCTTCCTCTCAGGCAGGAGAGGCTATTCCATGACACCCTCAATCCCCAGAATCCTCACGTGGCTGCCTGAACATATTTTAAAAGAATAAGGAAGAGCAAACATCAATAGTAAATAATACGCTTATTTGTAGGAGTAGATAGGTATTCTGTTCTGCAATACGGGGCTTGTGTTTGCATGAACTGTTTGCACAGATTGCATAACAATGAGCGGGAAAATGATCAAATCAAACAGAAGTTCAGAAAGCCATTTGCAAACACTGCTTGTATAGCAATTGAACTATTAAAGGGCCAGGAGACAAAGCAGATACATCCTGTGAGGTTGTTCTGAGTTGCTTTCCAAACATACAGTCTATAACCAAGCACCCTGGAGATCCAGCTTTCAGAGACACTGCTCTTGGGACATATAAAACCTTCCTCCGCCCTGCCATCGCCCCCATCCTATCTCTGGTCCTGTCATCAAGGCAAGTCCCAAAAGGTTATAGCTTCCTTGTGGTGCATTTACAAAGGAAAGCCACTACATGGTTAGTGATCACATGAACCTGGTCACCTAAAGATTCAGTGCCATTAGCAGATCGGCCAAGGAAGAGACAGACTGAACATCCAGACTGTGTTAAGAGCTACCTGAAGATTGATCCGGGTACCGTTTGACCTGCGAGTAGACTAACTGTCCCAATGCTGAATCTAGCCATGTCCTCTCCCTCTCATACATCCAACTTGCTCAGATGGAATCTTTACTTTGCACCAGCTTAGGTAGATCAAATCCATTTTCATTGTCTATTCTGAGGAGAAACCAAGGCAAGGAGGAGATCAGGATTTCAGAGCTCAGCCTCTAGCAAAATTCATATAAAAACACACACAGCTCAGGGTCCTGCAAATGATCTCAGCTGGCAGAAATTCTTAACTCAGGGAGCTCAATGATTTACAATGGCATCAAAGAAGGGAAGCTTAGTGGAAGCTAGGTCAGCCTCCTAAGCCTGCAGGTGTCAGTACCATGGTTTGTCAGGCACAGCCATTTCCATAATATTGACCAGGAATGGGCCATTGTCCACCTGAAGGGCACATCCAGCCCAGCAGATCATTTGATTTGGACTGCCACAGCCCAGGTCAGGTCAGGTGATCCAGCAGGGCCAGGACCAGGGCCAAGAAGGGAGCAGGGAAGGGTATCATGAGGAGGACCCTACCCGTGCATGGACACACTCATCATGTCAGGCAGCCCAGGGGGACAAGAGCACTGGTGCCTGTGGAATGCAGGCAGGGCTTACTCTCCACCCCCCACCCCCACCCCATCTCTGGGGCCAGGACCCAGCACACCCAGGGGCCAGGACCCCTAGCACTTCCTCTTCCTACCCAGGTTTTAACTGGATTTGTGGCCACCTAGCACCTTAAAATTGTCCATCTCTGATGCACATCACCACTTGTGTTCTGACACTGACTGTACAAGCCTGGACTCAGGGCACCTATGTAGCTGGGCAGGCTTCTAGAGGCCACCGACAAGGGGTGCTCCAGTTCCTCAAGTCTCTTCAACTCAAAAGTGAAACACAAACCACACAAGCAACCTCTGCCCCCACTTTTGGACATAAACTCTTAATGCATCCTCATCCTCCCCAGGCCTTCTGCCAAACACCGCCTCAAGCATAACCCCTCTGGACTCTTGCCCCACGCTGCATCCTACACACCCATCTCATTTCCCCCCCTCCTCCCGGAGCCTCCTTCATCCCCGCTGGCCTCTCCCATTGGGATCCATCCCAGAAAGTAAGCTCCCTCCTGAAGTTCTTCTGCAGTTGAACACCTCCCTGGTTTCTTCCCTGGAGCACCAGGTCCTGCCCTTCTGTCAGGCTCATTGCCAAAGCATGCTCCACTCCAGGTGCTGCTCCTGACTTCATTCTAGTCCTCAGAGAGTGACTGCAGAGCTCTTTCCCTGCTGCCTCTTCCTATCTGTGCTTCCTGTATTCATAGCCAGGATCCAGCTCTGTCCCCTGTCCAGCCTCCCTGGCCCACCATCCAGCTGCAACCAGGTAGCATAATTGGTATCATAGGCCCAAATTAACCCTTTCACCACCTGCTCGGGGCTCATCCCAGCATCCTGATATTTAGTCATTTGAGATGCTGGCAAGTTAAAGGTCAGAACTGCAAATGCAGCAGTGACACGTTGCACCCACTCTGATCCCTAGTGCGACTGTGCACTGTTTAATGCAAAGTAGGTCATGTAAGGTGTTCAGTATGTCATGGGCATTCCAGAAAAGTGGTTCTTGTGGCACTTCTATAGACTAACAAATTTACTTATTGCACGAGCTTTCGCGGGAGAAAAATCCCACTTTGTCAGAGGCTTTGAAGTAGTTGTTATAGTAGGTACTCTCAAGTGGTTTTCCTCTCACCCTCTTCTGGACCTCAGAACAAGTGTGTCTGTTCTTGACATATAATGCAACTCCTCCTTGAACAAGCTGTACTGCTTTATAACAATATTCCAGATATGAAATTTATCCCACCAAGTCTCTGTGGCTATGTCTACACTTGTTAATATAAGTCAACTTAGCTAAGTTGACTTAACAGAGTTGACTTTAAGTTGACTTTGTTAAGTCGACTTAGCATGTCCCCACTCAAAATTTCAGTCGACTTAGAGGGGACCCTGCCAAATCGACCTAGAGTGTCCACACTGGATGCCTGGGTCGACTTATAGGAGCTAGGTGGACCTGGGACAGGTCCGCGGTGGCAGAGGGGCACTCCTTGCCAAGTGCCAGTGGCTCAGGCTTTGCCTCATTGTACCTTGGTACAATGGGGGCTGAGGGGAACAGGGACCCTGGCAGGGCATAGAAGCAGGGTGGGCAGGGCTCTGTCCTGCCCTGTGAGGGGGGCACGCCAGGCTGTGGCTGTGCCAGCCATCCTGTCAGGGAGGGCAATGGGGAAGCCCTGAAGCCCCCTAAGTTGACTTAAAGTCGACTTAGGGCTACTCTGCATCCACACTGGCTAAGTCGACTTTCTAAAGCTGCTTAAGTCGACTTAACGAAAATGTAGTGTCGACTCAGATTAAATTAAGTCGATTTAAGCAATCTTAAATCGACTTAATTTGTAAGTGTAGATGCACCCTGTGATTCCAATTAAGTAATAATTTAGTGCATGTACTAACACTTCCAGTTCTTCCTGTTTACACCCTATACTCTTTGTATATGTGCATAGACAATTAATATTAACAAGGAGCAAGGAATGAAGCTAAAATAAGGAAACAGGTTAAAGAATATTTAGATGTATTCAAGTTGGCAGTGCCTGGTGAAATTCATTCTAGAATACTTAAGGAACTAACTGAAACAATCTCAAAACTATTAGCAATGAACTTCAAAACTCCTGGAGGATGGTGAGATCCCAGACTACTGGAGAAGGGTGAACATAGTGTCAATCGTTAAAATGGGGAACAAAGAGGACCCAGGGAATTATGTCCAGTCAGCCTAACTTCAATACTTGAAAAGGTATTGAAACAAAAACTAATTAATCTATTTAAGCACCTATCAGATAGTAAGGTATAAGGCCCATAATTTATACCAACCAACCTTATTTCCTTCTTTGATGGGGTTACTGGCCTAGAGGATGGCAGGGAAGCAGTAGATGTGCTACATCTTGATTTTAGTGAGGTTTTTAGCACAGTCCCACATGACAGTCTTACAAAGAAACTAGGGAAACACAACCTAATGAAAGTGAGTGCAGAACTGGTTGAAAGACCATGCTCAAAGAATAGTTATCAGTAGTTCACTGCCAAACTGGGAAAACATATCTAGTGGGATTCTGCAGGGGTCAGTGCTGGGTCTGGTGCTATTCAATATTTTCATTAATTACTGGGATAGTGGAGTAGAGAGCATACTTATAAGATTTTTGGAGGACTCAAAGCTGGGAGGGGATTGCAAGCATTTTTGAGGACAGGATTCAAAGTATCAAAGTAACCTTGACTAATTGAAGAATTGTTCTGAAATCAACAACACAAAATTCAATAGAGACAATTAAGAAGTACATCACTTAGGAAAAAAAAGTGAAATGCACAAATATAAAGTGGGGGATAATTGATTTGGTGTGAGTACATCTGTAAAGGATCTGGGGTTATAGTGGATCGCAAACTGAATATGAGTCAACAATGTAATACACCCCAAAATGATATTAGCCTTTTTTGCAACTATATTAACAGGAATGTCCTAGACAAGACTCTGGAGCTACTTGTCCCACTCTGGTCGGCCTGGGGAGGCCTCAGCAAGAGGACTGTGTCCATCTCTCAGTATCACACTTTACAGAAGAATTGGACAAACTGGGGAGAGTCCAAAGGAGAGTGTGACAGGGAAACTTGAGTGTCTCCTGTCAGCTGGGTGCTGAGCTGAAATCTTCTCTTCTGGCACCCCTTGTAGGTTGCCAGCCTCAGTAGGCATATCTTCAGTGGCCTGTCCCTACAGCCAAGTCACAATTAACAATGGACGAGCCCCTTCCAAGTCCCAATCAAACTCAAAACAAGTCTTCTACTTCCAGGCTCCAGCTGGACTCAGCCCCTCACTCCTTCATGAGGGCTTCTCTCTTCTGCCCCTCCTGAGCTCCTTCAAATTCAGCCCTTCAGGCAGGCTTCTAAAGGAAACTTGTCCACTTCTCAGGGCTTAGGCCACTTCACTAGTGGCCAGTGAGGGAACACAGCCCATCCACTACTCCAGGTCCCAACACAGGGACCCTATAAACAGCAGTTATGTTCCACTGCCTCCTGTTCACTGCTGCTGTTCCCTGGGCCTTTTCCCATGAAGCCCCTTTCTTTTCACCCATTACCTTAGGGTTATGGTTGTCAGGTCCTCTCAACCTCTGGGCCAGAAAATTAACACACTGCACTCCTCTGGCCAGAGCAGGGCCCCCTTCCTCACCCTCTGGTCCCAACCAAGAACCAACCTGCTTAACCCAAGCAGCTGCTTTCATCTGAGCCTCCTGGGCTTTGATTGGTTGCTTCTGTGCAGCTTTTCTAGACAGCCTGGGAGGATCCACCTTCACTGCTCCTTTCTGAGGCAGGGTATAGTAGGACAGGACCAACAAAGGGCCAAATATACCCTATTATGGAGGGTGACATAAATGATAAAAGGTTTAGAAAACCTGGCCTCTGAGGAATAGTTAAAAACTGGCCATGTTTAGTGCTGAGAAAAGAAGACTGAGGGGGACTTGGTCACAGTCTTCAGATATGTGAAGGGCTGTTATAAAAACAATGGTGAAGGGTTGTTCTCCATGTGCATTGAAGGGAGGGCAAGTAGTAATGTGGGTAATCTGCAGCAAGGGAGATTTAGGTTAGCTATTAGGAAATATGTTCTAACTCTGAGGAAAGCTAAGCTCTGAAACAGGCTTCCAAGGGAGGCTGTAGAGTCCCTGTCATTGGAGGCTTTTAAGAACAGACTGAACAAACAGCTGTAAGGGCTGGTTTATGTGGTCCAGCCTCAGGGCAAGGGGCTGGACTAGGTGACCACTCAAGGTCCTTTCCAGTCCTACAATCTTATAAATCTATGATTCTCTGAATTCCAACCCCAACACTGGACCAAAGATCTAGTTGTATGAGCTGAGCCAGGAACCCTCCGTGACATTCTCACCTCGGTGGCCCATGACATCCTGGGCTGTCACTGAAGAATTATCCTCAGCATGGACATTAAAATTGCCAGGCACTGGTAACCTCAAGCACCCCAACATCACCGCAATGAATAAGCTTAACTGCTCCTCTAAAAAAGATTATACTGCTGGGTTCACTAACCTCCTCCCATCTTAGCTCCACCCCAAAATCCACCCACTTTTGAGGCGGGAAACTTGCTGTATTTTGGGTTGATTGCTAATGGAACAGCCTGATCCACAGATGTCAATCCCTCTTCATTTCACCCTGTCTCCATTACCCAGCTGGAGTCAGCCCAGCAACGGCAGCCAATTAGGTTTCACTTAACATGCACCAACTCCTTGATCTGACCATGGATAACTGTGCATTAATCAGCATGAAGCAAAGACCTAGTTCGTGTGATCAATGAGGCTTTTCTATGGCACCTTTCAACATTTTGACTGAGCACCTTGCATGATAAATTTATCCTCACAACATCCCTGCAACCAACAGGAGTTTGGTGCTGAGGCACTTTTAACAATTCCACGAGGCACCCATCTACGTCTCCAGGCACCTAAAGACTTTAAAATATCACCCTGGTTTCAGGTATTTCCCATGAGACTCGGCCTTCTTACTGCCTACAGGTGTGTCTGCACAGCGAGTGGCAGCTCACACCTGCAAGCCTTGGAGCCCAGGATAGCAGCCTTGGCCTCTCAAAGCTTGCATTGCTGTGCTAAGAATAGCTGTGTAGGTTACACTTGGGCTCTGAAGCGCGCTCCAGCCCTGGCTGCAAGAACTACACAGCTATTTTTAGCACAATAGTGCAAGCTTGAGTCTGATGACCCCAATTTAGCAGCTTGCTGCTATGAGCTGCATGAACATAGCTAAAGTCACTTCTGAAAATGCGATTTAGGCCCTTAAGTCACTTTTGAAAATTGTATGTGACATGAGGTGCTCAAGGTCACACAGGAACACTACAAAAAGCTGGGGACTAGAATCCAGATCTCCTAAGTGTAGGCTTATGCTTCACTCACAAGAAGAGCCATCTTTTTCTAAACAGGGGGTTTAATTCTTTAATGTGTCCTGTGCTGATTAACTTCCTGCTGTTTCATGCAGCGAAAACCACTGTAGTTTCTACGTCATTATTAACTATCTGGGAAAATACACCACTCAGTCCACTCAGGGGCAATCTTACTGAATACAGGGCCTGGGCAAAAGTCAAGGATGGGGCCCTCCCACACTGCATGGGGGCACTATCCTTCACTTTCCCCCCCCCCACTCCCCCAGCCTCACCAGGGTCCCCACCAGCCCTCCCGGCCTCACCACTGGTGCCCTGCCTGCCCTCCCGGCCTCATCGCTGGCCCCCCGCTGCCTCACTACCAGCCACCCAACTGTTCTCCAGCCACGCCACCCTGCCCCTACGGGCGGGACCTCTTCCCAGCGTGGTGCCCTGGGCAAATGCCCAGGTTGCTCAATATCTAAGACCGCCTATGAGTCCGTAGCCACTCACATCCATAAGGGACTGATTCAAAGCCCAATGAGGTCAACAGGAATCTTTCCATTGAGTTTCCTGTGTTTGGGATCAGACCTAGAATAAGTATTATATTGTTTTCAGGGCTGAACTTTCTACAATATTTCTGCTCAAAGCAACTGAAAACAGTTTTGTCATCCCACTTCTTCCATCTTTAAACATTCTCTTAACACTGCTATGTTTGTAGGTACATTCCTTGGAACTAGAATAGTATCCCATAAGCTCAGGCACTAACTTAACTTCTCCACTCCATCTGGGACAGGTGTTTCCACAATGGCTCTATCATATATTGACAGGGCATCGGTAGACTGCACACTGAATTGCCATTTTTCCCACTGCACCCCAAAAGATTTTGCATTTGTGGTACCTTCTTAAAGTTGCATTAAGTCATCCCTGAGTTGTTCCATGTCCAAATACATTGTTCTAAAAGCAGCTTAACCCTTGAATTGCCTTGCACAGTTCACGTAGCATCCATCAGAATGCAGAAACTACTGAAGTGAGTCCAAACAGTATATACATATTTCTGAAAAATCTTTCAAATGTTACAAATGCCATGTAATGTTAATACGCCTGCCAAAGGTATATGATGATATGTCGGTGATAAGTTTGATGGATGGAACACTATAGCATTTTTCTGGCTGATCAGCATTTCATTTCTTCTTTGGTACCACACATCTGACTCTGCACATCTATATTAGTCCACTATGTCTGGAGACACGTACCTGATGAATCACTGGGCTCAACAATTTTAGCATCACAGGATCTCCATATTTCCAAGTATAAGGGATAGTACCTGAATATTTCTTACTCTGCACTAGACACTATACAATGCCTGAATCTGTCTACAAATCTTAGAGGATGTGAATCATTCTTGGAACCATTCAACAGCATCATTGGCAAATGCCTTTTCATCAAAATCCAAACCTTTTGCAGAAATGTATTGGACAAGGATGGCATGGCCAGAGAAAGACCCACCCCACAAGAGTCAGTATCCTGGTGGGTCGGGAACACCTGTTAGAATGTTTTTATAGCATGAGCATGAACTTGGACCACCCACAATGGTGCTGTGTACCCAAACCATGAGCTATTGCTGATCTCTAGGTAGCGTATTCTTGCTCTCTATCACTCATTCTTTCTCCCATCCTCTACCCCCAATTTCTCATGAAAATTTTTGAACTGTTTCAGTCTCATCCCAGTGCAGATCCAGACATTTCCAATATTTAGGGTTCAACACCAGCCAGGCCCATGCCTAATTTGCACCAAGGGCTTTTACCAGCAGCTGAGCTCGCAGAGTGTAAACCACCTGGCTATTCGATGTCAAGACCATTTTGCTTGTGTTTATTTGATTTTTGCAAGATTGCACAATTTAGCAATATGTCCTTTGGGGCCCAACCCTGCTCCTAATGTAGTCAACAGGTGTATTGCCATTGGTTTCATCGGGGCAGAACTGGGACCATCATTTGCGATGTGCATTCTCTGCAAGACAGCTAGAAAGCCAGCCAGATGCCCTGCATCATCACAGCTAAGGCCAGCATAACATGGCTCATGTGCGAAGGCTTCTCCCTTAATGTCATTTTTGTTTACTACATTGACATAGACTTTGGGGATCATATGGGAGATGACGACTGAATCGGACTAAGTAACAGTGCCTAATTTGGGGTTAAATCCTTCTCCACCAGCAGGGTGTCTCTAATTTTTGAATTATTTGTCAGATCAAATATTTCAGTCCAGAATCAATCTGTCAGCTACGTGTCAACGTTGCCTAGGCACCCACTGCATGGCTGTCCCTGGCACCTATCCAGGTTGTGGGGGGAGGAGAGGTGGAGTTGGGAGCCAGAGGGGTCAGGGGCCAGCACTGTGGCCTGCTCAGCAGACAAAAGCAAATCCTACCTCCCTACCGTGGAACAATTCCCGAGAAACCCCCATGAACAAAGCCTTGAGATTTTCTCCCTGATATACCCACTTTCCTTCTGGCTTTGCTGCAGGAAGAGTCAGTTAGAGGACTTAGCTTTTGTTCTGTATTTGTACAGAGCCTAGCACAAGAGGTCCTGGATCATATCTGGGGTTCCTAGGTGCTACCACAAGACAAACAGTAAATATTTAAGAAACAGACTACAGAAATCTTGACTTTAACCACTAAACAGATCTGCTTCTCTTGCACACCACCAAGCAAAATGGGGCCCTGATCCCCAATTGAGCTCCTAGCCCCACCATTATTAATATTATTAACCCCGAGTAATACATCCTGGAGATGTTTGGGTTTTTTCAAACAAACAGCTGTCATCACATACATGATCTGTAAACATAAAAGTGGGAAAGCTGTTATCTAAGATGTGTTCCCATAAGTCACCAATAAACCCTGACCACATACTGACACATAGCTTTAGGTAGTCAGGAGTGTTGTTAAACCCTCTGTGGAATTCCTACATTTTAAGTGCTCTGATGCACCTATTTTCCTTTGACTTTCCTTAAAATTCTCAGTGACTAACAGTGCTCTCCTCTGAAGCTCACTGATCATGATCTCTTGCACGCCTATGTCATGTGATGCACACTGGGGTATGATCTGGGTGACTTTTCTTTTTATTCCTGCCATGTAATTGTGTGGTTTGATGCACCATGTGCCATGCAAGGTTCCCTTTTGAATTAGCATAACATGCTCTGCCTTATGGTTATGGTATCGTTTCCTGCAGTATCATGTATGTGTCCAGATGTGAATCATGTTCCTAGGTATTTTTCATGGCTCCAAGGGAAGGGAGACAATCAGGACAGTCTCTCAGAAGGGAGGCTGAAGTGGTGCATGACAAAGACAATGCAAAGTGAGATTCCCTGGTCAGGTGAGTTAAAGAAGATCACCTAAGAGAAGGAGGAGGAGGGAAGAAGGATTGGAGACAAATACAGACACTTTGAATTGTTAGGGGCTTTTTACCAGAGAATCTCCATCTTGAAATATAGAATCATAGAATAATAGGGTTGGAAGGGACCTCACGAGGTCATCTAGTCCAACCCCCTGCTAAAAAGCAGGACCACTCCCACTAAATCACCCCAGCCAGGGTTTTGTCTAACCGGGCCTTAAAAATCTCCAAAGATGGAGATTCTACCACCTCCCTAGATAGCCCATTCCAATGCTTCACCACCCTCCTAGTGAGAAAGTTTCTCCTAATATCCAACCTTGACCTCCCCAGCTGTAATTTGAAACCATTGCTCCTTGTTCTGTCCTCTGTTACCATCGAGAACAGCCTAGCTCCCTCCTCTTTGGAGCACCCCTTCACGTAGTTGAAGGTTACTATCAAATCTCCCCTCAGTCTTCTCTTCTGTAGACTAAATAAGCCTAGTTCCTTCAGTCTCTCCTCATAAGTCATGTGCCCCAGCCCCCTAATCAGTTTTGTTGCCCTCCGCTGGACTCTTTCTAATTTGTCCACATCCTTTCTGTAGTGGGGAGCCCAAAACTGGACACAGTATTCCAGATGCGGCCTGACCAGTGTCGAATAGAGGGGAATTATCACATCCCTCGATCTGCTCGCAATACTCCTACTGATGCAGCCTAATATGCCATTGGCCTTTTTGGCAACAAGGGCACACTGTTGGCTCATATTCATCTTCCCGTCCACCATAACCCCCAGGTCCTTTTCTACAGTACTGCTACTTAGCCAATCGGTCCCTAGCCTGTAGCAGTGCATGGGAATTTTCCGTCCTAAGTGCAGGACTTTGCACTTGTCTTTGTTGAACCTCATGAGGTTTCTTTCGGCCCAGTGTTCCAATTTGTCCAAGTCTCCCTGGATCCTGTCCCTGCCCTCCAGAGTAACTACCATTCCCCCCAACTTGGTGTCATCTGTGAACTTACTAAGCACGCAATCTATTCCATCATCAAGATCATTAATGAAGATGTTGAATAGAACTGGCCCCAGGACTGACCCCTGGGGCACTCCACTCATTACTGGTTGCCAACTAGACATCGAGCCATTGATTCCTACCCACTGAGCCCGTTGATCTAGCAGTTTTCGATCCACCTTACGGTCCACTCGTCCAACCCATACTTCCTTAATTTGCCGACGAGAATGCTGTGGGAAACCATATCAAAAGCCTTGCTAAAGTCAAGGTATACCACGTCAACAAGCGCCAAAGGCTGAAGTACTGAATGCTCTTTTTACTTCAGTCTTCACAGGGAGGGCCAGCTCCCAGGCTACTACACAGGGTAACGCGGAATGGAGAGAGGAGCGGCCCTCGGTGATGGAAAGTCACCCACAAATCCAGTCATCTCATCATAGAAGGAAATCGTCAGGCACGATTTGCCCTTGGTGAATCCATATTGACTGTTCCTGATCACTCTATTTTCCTCCAAGTGTTTCAGGATGGATTCATTGAGGACCTGCTCCATGATTTTCCCAGGGATTGAGGTGAGGCTGACCGGTCTGTAGTTCCCCGGATCCTCCTTTTGCCCTTTCTTAAAGATAGGTACTATATTTGCCTTTTTCCAATCCTTCGGGACCACCCCCGTTTGCCATGAGTTCTCAAAGATAATGGCCAGCGGCTCTGCAATCACTTCTGCCAATTCCCTCAGCACCCTCGGATGCAGTTCATCCAGCCCCATGGACTTGTACACATCCAATTTCTTTAAGTGTTCCCTAACCTGACTTTCCATCACCGAGGGCCGCTCCTCTCTCCATTCCGCGTTACCCTGTGTAGTAGCCTGGGAGCTGGCCCTCCCTGTGAAGACTGAAGTAAAAAAAGCATTCAGTACTTCAGCCTTTTGCGCATCATCCACCACGAGGATGCCTGCCCCATTCAGTAAGGGACCTACACCACCCCTGATCCTTTTCTTGTTGCTAACATATTTATAGAACCCCTTTCTGTTATCCTTCACATCTCTTGCTAGCTGCAACTCCAATTGTCCTTTGGCCTTTCTGATTTTATCCCTGCAGTCCCGAGCAATATCTTTATACGCCTCCCCTGTTATCTGTCCAAGCTTCCACTTCTTGTAAGCTTCCCTTTTATGTTTCAGCTCCCCGCAGAGTTCCCTGCTAAGCCATGCTGGTCGCCATCCACATTTGCTGTTCTTTCTGCACATTGGAATATTATCTTCCTGTGCCTTTAACAGAATTTCTTTAAAATACAGCCAGCTGTCTTGGACACCTTTCCCCTTCAGATCAGCCTCCCAAGGGATCCTGCCCATCAGCTCCCTAAGGGAGCCAAAATCTGCTTCTCTGAAGTCCAGAGTGTGTGTTCTGCTTCTTTCCTTCCTTCCATTGATCAGGATCCTGAACTCTACC
>ML685816.1:0-30297 GCA_007922175.1 Pelusios castaneus
GCCAATCATTGCACGTTAAGCGTCCACACGAGCTCAAACGCGCAACAGATGATCCGCAACAGCTGTTACCACTCTCGTCTGAGTGGTTGTTGGATTGCGCTACAACAAGGGGCTTGACGCGCAACATCACCCTTGCATGTATGTACACCGTGCTTGTTATTGCGCATTAATGAGTTTTAATGCGCGATAAACTGATCGTGTAGACAAGGCCTCAGAGTATATCTACACTGCAAAATGGTTGTGTTCTTAACTCAGATTAGCTAACCTGTGTTAGGCAGCTCAGGTTAAAATAGCTGTGAAGATCTGACAAGTATGCTTTTAACCCAGGCTGGGTTCAAGCCTTATAAGACGGACTGAGGTTGAACTGAAGCAGTAATTTAAGTTAAAACCCATGTTGACAACTCTTCACTGCTACTTTAACCCAAATTAGCTAATTCTGGTTAGCTAATCCCAGTTAAGAACATGTGGTGTGTGGTGTTTGTTTGTTTGTTTGTTTGTTCAGAATAGACATATCCTACATTTAGACATCCCTAAATAAGTGGCCTGATATTTTTTAAAGTATTAAGCATTCCACAGTTCCCATTTGATGAGACCCAGAAATGTTGCTGTTTTCTCAACCGGTGAGATAAAAGACAACGGAAGGGGACTGGCTGAGGGCTCCCCCACCTCTCCTGCTCCCCCAGAGGTAGATGCTAAAACTATGATGGTTAGTAGAGGGGTAATGGAGAAGTGAAGGGCACGCTCTGTGTACACTGGGAGTGGGGTGAGTTCTGCTTATTGGTTTTTGTGTGAATCCTGCCCTGCATTGTCTCCCCAAAGCAGTGCTCATTCTGATATTGCCTCCATATATTCTCTATATGTTACTATTAAAAGTTTTATGTACTGAACCCAGACTCGGGCTTGCGAGAGGGGAGGCATTGCCCAGGGAATAGTGCATGATTTCCCAGGAGACTGGGTGGGGGCTCAAGCTGGTTGGTGTTGTAACGTTGTTCAGAACCCCTAGAGCAGTGGTTTTCAAACTTAGGGTTGGGACCCAGTACTGGGTCGCAGACCCTTAGGTACCGTATCACAGCGCCCCCTGCTGGCTCCGCCAAAGACTGGAATGCATTGCTCAAAGATGTAATTGTTGGGTCGGGAGCATAAATGATTTTTTCCAACTGGTCCCGATTAAAAAAAAAAATTTGAAAACCACTACTCTATATATAGAACCTGGCCGTTTGCTGCTGACGTTTTGGCCTGGCAGTTTCAGCAATTTGCGGAGGCCCATTTCTGCATCAAACCCCTGGCTGAGACATTCTGATTGAATGGACTGAGCAAGGAACTGGGAGGCAGGATATCTGAGATCCGTTCCTGGGGCTATCATTGACTCTGTGTGATGATAGACAAGCCAGTTAAACCTTCTGCACCTCAGTTTCTCCATCAGGAAATGGAGAGAACAACGCTTGCTTACATTTGTAAAGGTCTTTGAAGTCTATGGAAGAAAAAGTACTATATAAGTGCTGCATTATATGTTAATGGTAAAAATATCACCCTTCCCATAGTCCCACGTAGAACATGATAAGGGACTTTGGAGGGAAGGTGACATAATTGAATACTTTGACTCACACAGTAAGGGTGTAAATGGACTGTGAAAAAATATTTATTCTGAAGTGCCTTGAGGTGTCTGAAATAACCAACAATAGAATTAATCACCTCTATATTTATTCACTGGCATCTTAACAATCTTAGCAAAAAGCCAGAAGACTGAGTATATACTTGTTTCGTGACATTTCCCAAACCTCTTCTATAACACTGCCCTCTTGTGTTCTTCAATTTTAGAAGATAATGTCAGGGATAGCCATGAGCACATATAATACTTTTCTTAGTAAGAAAATGTACATTCACTATCCACTATGACAATTCTACTAAAATGTGCACATGCCATTCCACCTTATCCACAAACAGGAGAAACCTGTAAACATGGTGTTTGAAGATGCACTGTATTATTACATGAACTACCAAGCTATTATTTTAGGGTTGGTTTTAGTTTCCTGTTGATCATTGAGCAAGATTGCTTAGCCCATTGTGAACTACTTATATCCCCATATTTAATGTAAAACTAGGTCCAGGAAAATTCCTTGATCTAGACACCATCCAGCTTCCATATTCAGAACCTCTACCTGGATCCAGCTCCTACCTTAGCAGCTGGCACCTATTTCTATAGTAGTCTGAATCCAGGGTCTTATTTCTTATCTCATACAGATCTTATGTAACTGGAAGTCCATGTCTTCAGTGGTTACACCCAATTTACATTATTAAAGTGAAATCAGAATCAGGTTTCCACACACCATTTCCAAACACCAAAAATTGTGAGTTTGAAATCTGAAAACATGCCTTGTAGCTTCGGCCTGACTCACCAGTAAAGTTGACTGCATGTACTAAAAAAGCAAACATTAATGATGGGTAATATTAATGTCCTGGTTTAGGCTGCTATTTATTTAGTGATCACTATGTACTGGATAGTGTAAACTATAATCTGGTCTGTTTACAATTGATTGCAAATATTGTAGTCACTTTGGTGGTAAATAGATGAATTAATATAAAATTTCAAAGTGACCTCATCTTTTTCTTCTTATTCAGAAATTGTCCGAGCAATGACACATGTGATAAACCAGGGGATGGCAATGTACTGGGGAACCTCACGCTGGAGTGCTATGGAAATCATGGTAATGTAGCTTTTAAAAAAGTATCACCAGTTTCTGTTGCATGCTTTAGATCACATTCAGGGCTGCAGAATTTGCCAAAATGCAAATCAGAGGTTGAATAATAAGCACCTGTCTATTCTGAGAAAGTTTTTGAACTGCTTTTAAAATCCATTTATCTAAATCATTTAAAAACCATTTACAGTTGTAGTGTGGACCTGCTAGTTTTAGATGAATTAGGATGGCCTGATCTGTTTTTACTGAATTGATTTCATGATTCTTGACAGAGACCCAGCTAGAATTCTCCAGATGGGCTCAATAGTCATAGATACCTCAGAAACTTTCCCCCAACAATAGTATCTGTGAACGTGTCCCATCTGGGTGCCAAGGTATGATGTTGCACTGAACACGATTCCAAGGTGAGGAGAGTTTCTCCTTGGATAACTACGTCAGTTGGCCACACACCTATGCTAAATAGATTCGTCAGCAGTACTATCAATTGCTGAAATCTCAAGATTAGAAGCAGCCACTTTCCTATTAAAGGACCCTGAAACTATTTTCCTTTATTGTGTTGAAAAAAGTTGACTTGTAGAATTTGAGTCCTGACTGTTTAAGACCCCCAAAGGTATTGAAGCCAGTTTTTCAATTCTGAGAAGTTCTTGCTTCATCAACCAGGGCCAAAAGATGAATGAGACCAATAATGTAACAGTAAATTATCAAATCAAATGGCTCAAGTCTGAGCCTGAATTTTACTGTGATTTGAACTTGCCCACATCAGGGATTTTTGCAGTGGTACAGCTATGCACTGCTATGTCCATTCGTTGCTCTGATGCATCTCGCCCTCAAGCTAGGTTGTCATTCTGGCACAAGCCCCACTTCACTGGAGTGCTGCCATGTGCACTGGATGTTTGTACAGGTAAAGGTATGCTAGGGCCTAAATATAAATCCCAGAAAAACAAACAACATAAAAATAGATTCCACGGGGGCTTAGTTCTTTAAAATATAATCTAGGCCAGTGGTTTTCAAACTTTTTTCTTCAGGACCCAGTTGAAAAAAATCATGTATGCCCGCGACCCAATATTTACATCTTTGAGCAATGCATTCTGGTCTTTCAGCGGCAGCAGCAGGGGGCGCTGTGACGCAGTACTTGACCCAGTCCTGGGTCACAATGCATGGTTGGAAGACCACTGCTCTAGGCATCCACTGTCTGTGCATCGCTAAAAACACAGCCCCGGTGACCCTGTCTAGGATAAGTAAAAGGATTTGGGTTCTTTTAAAACATAATAGTCCAGAACGGCAAGCTGCTGTGTTACCCTCCTGCCTCAGCAAGAGAGAGCTTTGCTGCAGCTTAAACTGAGTGACACACCACCTTGTCTGCCTCACCAGTAGGCTCCTCGACAGTCTGCCAGTCTAAACCTTGCCTAAACCTTCACATTCAACAAACCCTCCTTCCCAAGTTCTCCAGAGCATCTCTTTGCAGCATCCAGCCCTTGTCACTTACTTAAATGACCACATCTGCTGCCTCCAAAGAAATGAGCACACCTGCCTGTTATCTTTAAGACACAGCACTGAGATGATTTTACGGTAAAAACCAAAAATCAGTTAAGTAATAAAGACCAGAGGTTTAAGTGACAGGAATTAAGGATAATAGAAAATGGTTACAAATAAAACCAATACAAAACATTTTCTAGTGTCTAATGTTTCACAGATTACAATCACGGACTCAGATCTCAGCATCCTCAGACCACATGGCTAGGGATCTACCTTTTGCAGATTCAGAAAGTGCTGGTCCCTTAGTAACGGATCCCAAAATGGCTTTCTCCTTGTTTCCCAAAATTCATTGTTCTGTCCCCAGAGTGATGACTCCCTGGCATTCAGACTCTGGTCATGCTGTTTGTTTTCCAGCAAGCTGGGGCTTTCTTCCTGCTGGAGTGATCACATAGAGACATATGTATGTTCACTTTCTTTTGCCTGTAATCAAGCCAGGCTGTTTCCTTCTCTGCTTGTTAGCTTCATCACTCTGTTTACCACAGATGCAAATATATTATCCACTGTTTCTGGCTGAGAAAGCTTGAGCCCAACAGGAAATCCAATATTGGATTTGTCTAGAACAAACCTGTTCCCAAATTCTAATTGGATTGGTTGGCCTAAACGTATTTTAGTAACGTATATCCAGCACACCTACATAACTCTTTATGGGCTAACCATACATGCATCATACAGGAATACTGATCACCAGAAAGCCAGCAGTTTTCATATACCTTATGAGAGATTCTTTGGATAAATATTATGACAACCGTATGTTATGCTTAATGAGTTCGTCAGGCATGGTAACAATTGTAGTTACAGACAGTGACCCCCTTGCCAGTGAGCACTGAGAGGGTTAAAGGATCACAGTAGCTATGTTAATTTTACCACCGTTTAAAAACTTGTTAGCTCCTAATGTGGTCAAGTTGTAACACATTTATAGACGTGTTGCTTTGTTGTGGTCAAGCCAAGGCTTCTGGGTACTGTAGTAGTGGGAAATGTAATGGACTTCTGGGACAGTGTGAGGAATTTTGATTTCATCTTGTGGAGAAAAAGGAACAACTGTGCTGGTTTTTCAGTGCTCAGTACCATGAAAGCAACATGAGCATCTGTCAGCATTCCACCTGTATGTCGCTGCAGTGACATCATAGCATACATATGCCTGCAGAGCAGTTAGGGTGTGAAGTGTGGGGAATCTACAGTTCTTGGTTTTTAAATAATTAATTCTTAGAGTTACTATTAATCACTAAAGGCTTGAGCCAAGAACCACTGCAGTCAATGGGTTTTTTTATTGACTATAAGGGAAATTGGATCAGGTCCAAAATGCCTTGTGAATGTGTTCCGAAAACAAAACATTAAACAGTTTTTCAAAAAGAGGTCTGGGAAATGTACAGACAGACACATTGCATCTGAAGAGAATGTGGGAACTTACTTTGCAGCACTCTTATACTTAAAGAGGCACTGATCTTATGGATGCTTAGTTGATTAGGATGTTATATCCCACAAGGATATTCTCAGTTAATACTTCATTTTATTCTACGAATTTTCTACAGGAAGCCTATTCTGTGGCAAGACAGTTTAATATGATTCCACCAGTATGTGAACAGGCTGAATATCATCTTTTCCAGAGAGAGAAAGTGGAGGTTCAGCTGCCAGAATTATACCACAAAATAGGTAAAGTCTTGAAATTGCTCTGTTCACTCATTTTTCACTCATGAGGTAATGATAAGCTAATAGCGAGGATACAGACCTCATGGACGTTCATAAAGACATAATCCTTTCCTGTGTCCCTATTAAACAGAAGTGGGGTAAAGACAAACATCTGCCTATTGATCCAAAGAGAGAAACTAACTCAATGTAGCTCTAAAAGTAGATATGTTACTTTGAGATGCTGCTCTCTGAAGCCCAAATGGTATCATTGCGATCTGTGCAGGAAGGAGAACCATCCTGCACAGACCTCATCTTTCCTGGGCTGAAGAGGACGCACCTGCTTCCATAGCACAATTTTCCTCTTCCATGGCCGCCTGGCCACTCTATGGGACCTGTGGAGACAAAATGGGCTGGAAGAGAAACAGATTGACCCACGTGCACATTATCCTCCACTCTGCTCCTGTGGAGAATGCACCAGCAGGAATATCTTTTCTGCAGACCTGGGGAGCTGCCAGATGCCATGCAGAAAATGGAGTGTGACAGCATAACAGAGAGGTGAGGCACATCCCCATCCATCAGCAAGACACAGGAGACAGCTGAGTTAAAGGAAAGACTTGGGATACTTCAAATAAACTGGGAAGAGCAGGAGCCAGCAGGAGGCAAACAGTCAGTTGATCTAGTCTAAGGGATATCTCACAGCCTCTTTAAAAACAGGAAATAACCATGTCCAGGTCCTTTTAAGGAAGAGACTGTTGTTACCATTACATTGACTGAACGTTGCTAACAACTGTAATAGGAATAAGCCGTAAACTTTGTCTTTCTGTTTGCAGAAATTCACATTTATGATGAACCATTATGTCACCAAGTCACTGTAATTTCCGTATGTGATTGCTTTGTAGGCGTTGGAGCAATGACTTGGTCTCCACTAGCCTGTGGGATCATCTCAGGGAAATACGGAAACGGGGTACCTGACAGCTCCAGGGCTTCCCTGAAGGTAATTCTCCTGTACTCAAAAGACATGGATTCATTGTCTTTGGAAGGACTTGAAATAAAAAAAACCCGACTCATTATAAGGCTGCCTTATACCTAGTTCTTTGTTAAGTCAGCTCTGTTTCTCGGGCAACTGTAGACCAGCATCAGCGCAAGTCAGTGTTATAAACAATTCTGTTTCGTTGCCGCACTTTAATCAATCATTGTGATGCTGTTGATTAGCTTTATGTGGGTATTCTGGGCCAGATCCTTGCTGGTATGAATTGACTTAGATGCACTGAAGTCAGAGCTAGGCCAGTTTACACCAACTAAGGATTTGGCCTTCTTTATTTTTCTTCATTCTGACAACAGGTTTTCCAGCCTTTGAGAACATAGTCTAAGAAAGCATCTTGGATATAAACATATAAAATATAGGAGAGCCAAGTTCCAGGCATGCTTGGCCGGCCTTACCCTTCCTCTCACATTGGAAGGAATTTGATTCTGCAGGGTACACGTACAGATTATCTGTGCCCAGAACTCCAAAAGAAGTAGAATGACCCATAGAGTAGTGCTCTACAAATGTCTAATCAAAGTGGGAATTGTAATGGTCTGTGCTCTCAAATGTATGTTTTCAAGGCAGAAAACTAAAGACTACTTTAGAGTTTTTTATCATTACTGTTATCCAGCAACAGGAAAGCGCCAAGCCTCAGTTACAGGTTGGAGGACAGCATGATCCATAGAATTCCTCTGGACAAAGCCTTTTCTCTCAGGCTTTGCATGAAGACTTATAAAAATTAGAGATGAAAAAGACCCATCAGGATACCTAGTTCATCCCTTATCCTAGAGGAAGGAATGCAGCCTGCCACACTGTCTAGATTGGGCTCATGATCGTCAGTGCCTACCTCAGGCAGAGTGTTAGCAAACAGACTGATACCAAAACTAGTGATGTGTTCTATAATTAAATTTCACCAAGCCAGTGACACATGTGAACTCCTGGATCACTATGCCAGGTATAACAGGATGTCACTACACCAGTCTTACCATGGAGACACACTGTCCCATTAGATTCTACACCTAGCAAATCTATCTTGCCACCTAGACAAACTGGATTTTGTGATAAAATGGCTACTTACACCAAAAATCACATCACATTTAGCTTGCTTCCAATCATGAGACGAGTCACTTACCCCAAGACAATTGGTACTGCAGATTTTACACCAAAGGCGAAGCTGACAGCCAGTTCTATAGTAAACTCACCTAAAGGTTTATGATCTAAGAAAAAACTGTGACTGAAGCACACTGCACCTGTGCCAGCTAACTATAGTCCCCAGGAGACTATCTGCTAGTTTGGGATTGCTGAAGTGCAGTGTGCTTTAGTAAGGTTGAAGCCTTGCTTGTCCCCAGCATAACCCCTATGCCAGGGGGCTAAGGAGAGGCGGCTTACGAGCTGGGGAGAATCAAGATTAAAATGATGGAATGCAAGGGAATCTAATCTCTCATTAATAAGAGCTTTGTTGCTTCATCACTGAGGGCTAGATTCCCAAGGGGACTTCTGTACCTAAGTGCTACTTTAGTTGCTTCAGATGCAGATTTAGGCACTACTGGTATTTGCAAAATTCCCCTCAGCTGCTGCCTCACTCTGAAGGCACCTGAAGTCACTTGATGACTACGTTTTTGCAGTAAAAGTTCCCTAGGCACCTACGTTTCTGCCTCTGAGCTTGTACATGGCTACCTCACCCTGGTGTCCGAACACTTTTCTCCTGCCTACGCCCCAGTGTGGTTCACGGATCAGGGAAGATAGGTGTTTGGCTGCTGAAATCACATGCACAGCTTGATCCGGATAGCATACTTGAGGGCTAACTCCAGAAACAGAACAGTGGGATGTGAGGACACTAGCAAGATAGAGAATTAATTACTCTATAGCCCAGTGAATAAGGCACTCGTCTAGGAGGTGGGAGACTTGTATGCAGTGACTATTATACACAATGGTACATTTTCAACAGGACAGACTGAGAGAGCCCCATATCAAAATATCCCAGAGCCCAGTGCTTGCTTGAGAGGTGGTATTCTTGTTCAAATCACTTTGCCTCATCAGGCAGAGAGAGGACGTAAACAAGGGTCTCACACATCTCACATAAGTAACCCTAATCACTGTCTGCCCCTCCCCTGCAAGAACCACCATAGCTGGCTAACTCCAGGAGAGGGTTCACAACTGAGAATCCCAGGCAGAGCTAGGTGCTGATCTCTCTGAAAGGGGTGGGGTTTAGCACACAACCTTCACCTCAGCATCTCCCATTGGCTAGCTTAGTTGGTTCCCGAGCTAGGGTGCTGGCTTTTGTGGATGGCATTCGAAGCCTCTCTCCCCATTCATTGTATAAGGAGCCTAGGCACCTTACTGAGACTTGGTGAATTGAGGTTTGGTCTTTGTGTGTGTGTGTAATTTTCTAGGCACCTAAAAGTTAGGTGTTGCAACACACCTCTTAAATCCCTTGGGAATCTAGCCCCAAATTCCTTCTGGTTAGTAAAAAGACTGGGATTTAAGAAGGGAATGCCTAGTTAAATACCTTATTAGCATGATGTGGATAATGCTTAATTTCTGTCATCTTGGATTTGCACACTCTCCACTCACACCCCATTTCCAATACTACACACTTGCAAGTAATGAGGAAGTGCACAGGAAACTCCAGCCACAGCACTGTTTAGCAAAGCGCTACACCTTATGCTTAGCCTTACTTTTCACCCTGGCATAATGCTCATTCGCACTGGGCTGGAGTCCACACCTTTCACACCTGGCTGTGCGCTGAACAAGGGACCAAAGACCAAGGAAGTAGAGCCTCCCTCCGTCCCTCTGAAGATGGTAGATAAGACTGGGTCAGATTTATCTTCATTTAATCCAATAGTGTTGAACCAGAGACTGGCCTGGTCCGCTATCGTAATTTTTCATGAGGAAACAGGGGCAGAAAGAGAGTAAATGATTTCCAAGGCTCATACAGTGCCTCTGACATGCCAGAGCTAAACCTCACAAGCCTAGATTTCTGTCCTGTGCTTTGACCTCAAGATTTTCCCCCTTTCTTGTCTAATGTTTTAGAGCATCCCAGAGCCCCGGAGCAGGTCATTCTTATGAAACATCTCTATTATTTTCTTCCAGTGCCTGAAAAAAAAAACTCAACACATTTATGAAATGTATTTGAAGTTTATTGCAGCCTAATGGCTCAAAAGCGCCTTTAGTAAATAGTAAATATTTAGACCCACTCAACAGCTGCAAAGCACCTATGCATAGAACGGGTTTGTTTACAGCTGGGCGGTGCTGCTAACAGAAAATGAAATGACAAAACAGAAATAAATCTTAAATTTCTTGAAAATACGGAGTACTGTGTTCTCTAGAGTAACTACTAGAACCATTTCAGTCAGCACTCTATGCCAAAGATCTTACATGGCCAAATTAAGTATAACAGCTCTGCTTAATATGGGGCTTGTGTGGCAATCAGAAGATTAAAAAATAATAGGGAAAAATGTAGTCCCACCAGTCTACATTATTCCAGCAAACCATTCAAACCTCTCTTTTCCATAAATACCAGGTTTTCTCAGCAGCCTTCTCAGCTGAGGCTTCGCTGGGGTAGAGGCATAGGATTTTATTAGGTAATAGGAAATGTCAGGGCATTTAAGGTACATCTGGAGGCTTTTAGAACAAAGGGAATAGACAGAAGAGGAATGGTGTAAATGTGAATATATTCCCCTACCACAGAATGGTATTTAAACAGTATTTTTGAAAGTAAATTCTGAAAATATAAAGATGGTAGCAAATGGGCATTTTATCCATCTTGAATTACTGTTACGCTGACTGAATATCTTGAAGAACACCTTGCACTGGTTATAAAAACAATCATCTGTTTGATTTAATATGCATGAGTTAAGTGAGGTGCAGCTTTTGCCTTCACTAGCTTTCTTGTAGAACATCCGAATTTTATATTTCCTTACTCCATTTAAATCTACATCTCTCCATTCTGCCTGTCGCCTGAATTCAAGGTGCAAGACTAGATAAAGCTACATTTAGAAGTCTATAGTTAGAGCAGCAAGATTCTTTAAAGAATTAAGTAGGTTTTTTTTAAATTTTAAAACAATTAAGGAGCATCACGCCAGACTAGACTCAGATATAAATCAGAGTCATTGGTTGGTGATATGTAATTGTCAAAGTGAGTTATTTAATTTAGTTAAGTACCGTGTTAGCTCTATTATTAGTCTAATGGATGTTTTTATAATATAACACCTAACTTTCCTGTACTCTTTAACATTACATACATTACATTACATGTCCAAGTTGTAAAGGGAAGTGGGGGAGAAGGACGAGGGGGAAGGAACAACTCTTTGTGTGATGCTCCAAACAGGGTCCATGGATTCTAGTGGGAACATTCCCTGGCCAGAGTGAGGGTCTCTGTAACAAGGGAATTGAGAGGGCTGGGGAAAAAAAGCAAGATAATGGGAGGCCAGAAAGGAGTTTAGTAAGAGTTCACTGTGTGCAGTGTTGATGTTAGCTCACTGACCCACCCTGAACAATAAGCAATCACAGCTGATCAGGAACATTGAATGTGCTACACTCGTCTTTAATTCTTGCTACTGTTCTACTATTAGCACTGACAATTCAAATCTCAGCAGAGATTGCACAAACTTGTTTTATCCATTAAGATGCTGTACATGTAACTTTTTGCATGCCGGACCTGCTCTGGGGTTGAGTGTGTAAAAAAACAGCAGAGTAAGGTCTTTAGTCTTGATGTATAATATGAAGATCAAAGGTACTCTTTGTTACATTGCAGATGGAATCAATCTGACATGCCGCAATCTATATGGCTGCAGGACTACTTTTATTATTCTGGATTGTTTTACTCTAAAAATATTGATATACAGCCCAACAAAAGGCAACACTTACCCTGGTTATTGCTGCAGCCTACCTAATACTTTCTGTTATCTGTGATGTACTGTTCTAATCATAGCTGACAGTTTGAAAAATGGCAGTATATTATGATATCAGGGTTTTAACGGTTTTAAAGACTCAAAATGTTTAACTAAAAATGTCTTTTGTATCAGCTCAGGGGTAAATATCAACCCTCTACAACAGATATAAAAGGATGAAGGATGTCTTCCTGCATTAGTTTGCAGCTGTTTGAGGCTGAGAAATAATACTGCAGCATTAAAACAAGTATCTGAAAGCATCTCACACATGCATTATTTTATAGATGCTGGTATGGGCCAGTGGAGTCAGCAGACCTGGGTTGTGTTTCTGGCTCGTCTGTTGAATTGCTGTGGAATCCTGTGCCTTAGTTTCTGCATCATAAAATGAGGATAAATCCACCACTGCAAAGCACTAAATTAATCTAAGGATGCATTATAAGTGCTCCAAGGATCTCAAAGTGCTTTACAAATATTAATTCATTAAATCCCCTCAACAACCCTGCCAAATTACCCATTTTTATTACTGTGATTTGTTACATACAAACAACATGCTTGCTGAGCCACAAGACTCACAAGATATCACTATCTTTGCCCTTTAGATCTTTGAATCTTAGTAGAGAGGCAACAGATTTTAGATTTCATAGCGGGGGGAAAGCGAAGCATAAAAAACTAACAATCAAAGCCACATGCTTTGTGGTTGTACTAGCAACAGGATTCATATCACCTGTCACCCAGTCTTGTGTTTTAACCAGTAGATCATTCTCACTCATGTCTTATAGCCTGTATTAAATTATACTCCTTTTTAATTAATTAGTTAAATTTTATTGTTTAACCAATCCACTTAAACAATAAAATTCAGCTCTCTATTACACATATGATACGTATATAGAATGTATAAAGGTATATAGAACAAGGTTAGAATGATGAAAATATTGTAATTAGTTGCAATAAATCTATTTTCTCAATGAAATTCTTTCACATATCAAAGTATAAAGGTATCTATTATAAACTGACCTGATGAGGTAGTATTCAGATGTGGATCCAAATTAGGTTTACATTAGAGTTCAAGGTTAAAGGTGAAGGTTCAGATTTGGATTAGAGGGAACTGAAATCTCAAATTGTTCTGATGTTATTTTTTTATAAACCTTGAAAGATAGTTCATCAAATCAGCTGCTGTTCCAAATTTTTAACACATTGGGCCAAAATCTGAACAGAATGGCTAAGATTTTGCTTGTATCCATCCCAAATAGAAAAACAGACCCAAGTTTAAGTTTGGATCCAACCAGGAACTAAAAGTGAATGGGTGATTTCACATTCTGCCATCCATATTCAAGATTTTAGTTTTCCCCATCTGTAGTATAAACAAAACAAAAGATCTGTATTAAAATATCAGTGTGGAATCTTGAAGATTTATTCTTTCCCATCATCATTATTTTCACGCAGCAAGTCTGTATCATTCAAGCTCAGTGGGCTAAACTTTTTTTTAAGTTGCCAGTATCAACGCTGAATTTTGAATTGCGGTTTCAGTCTTGTAGAGACATGACCAAGAGCTCTGTGGAGCTCAAGCACTTGTCTCTTTCACCAGCAGAAGCTGGTCCACCCACCTTGTCTTTGTAACCACTGTTAGTTTTAACCTTCCTATGTACTTGATTTCCAGTGCTACCAGTGGCTAAAGGAAAAAATTGTAAGTGAAGAAGGAAGAAAACAGCAAATAAAGCTGAAAGACCTTTCCCCAATTGCAGGTCGCCTTGGATGCACACTACCTCAGCTAGCAGTTGGTAAGAAATACTAAAAACATAATCTTTTATCGCTGCTTCTCTTCTGCTTTTTCTTGATACTTGACTTGGTTCACATCATAGTATTGAAGAGAAAAACTGCTCTAGAATTAATTCTCATATATCATTTGCTGATTTGCAGCAGATCATTGCAAACTAAGTCTTGCACAAACCCATGACGCTAATACTCCATTAGTATTCACTTATTCCATTTAAATCTCTTAAGTCAGAGGTAACTTAAAAGCTTTAATAGCCAGAGAAACAGCAATATTCTTGGGGCTTGCTGCATTTCAAATGGCACTTCCACAGTGACAGCCAGCAAGGATAGCTTCAGAGAGATGTGAATTAAATCAAGAGATGACTTAGAAAGACAGATTAAGTCAAGATCACTTAGGTAGTAGAAGCTGTAGAACAGGGTGCCAGGGATGGATGATGCCTGATGATGTGAAATGCAGGGCTACTTTATAAGGAGGCATGCACTTAAGAAAGAAGAGTAGATGAAAAGGAAGAAAAGTTATAGACTAACAAAATGCCAACTACTCTGTATTTTTGACTCATCACCTCTGGCAAAGACCAGATCTGTTTTCTTATAAAACAGCAATAGTGTGAGCTAGCAATTACTATGAAATAATCATGAGCCTTTGTTTCTTGTAGCATCCCAGGAACATGGTATCTTTGTAACAGCCACAGACCTGACTGACTCGTGCCTCTTAAATACACCTTTTTTTTCCAAAGCTGAAGTCAATCATTTTCAAGCATGCTGTCTTTTCCATGCTTGCCTTGAGCCATTACTGAAATGTTTCACACAGATTGCTGTCAGAGTAATGATCCTGCAGTTAAATAGACTATGTAACCACTCCTGTCCCCAGGCCAAAAAAAAAACCTGCTAATAAACTGATGCAGGAGCAGGTTAAGTGGTCAAAACTGATGCAGCAGCAGGCCATGTGGCTACATGCTTCTGCTTCCGCTGGAAGCTCTATTTATAGTTTTCTATCTAGGCCTTGTACATAAGACTGAAATATGGAAGTTGGATGAACATGACTAGAGATAGACTTTCATATGCTAAATAGCTTGGGGCTGTTTAGCTGAGAGGGGAAATAAATCAAGAAGTAGAAAATCAAGCTATACAATATAGTGAATAATATAAAAAAAGTAAATTGAGCACACCTATTTACCCTGTCCCATGAGAACAAGGAGACACTCAATGAAACTGATAGGAAGCAAATTCAAAACTGAAAAAAAGGAAACATTTAGACCAAGGCTGTCAAACATGCGGCCTGAATGCAGCCTGAAAATTTCTTCCATACAGCCATTGACTGCATCAGTGGGACCACACTCTCTCCCGAACAGAGAGTGTGGTATCACGGAGCGCAGTTTCACGTACACAGCACTCTGCAATGCTGCGAGAGTGCCGTAGTATTTTCATTTATGGTATGTGCAGCCCACTTGAAGTACATTTAAGTCAAATCTGGCCAGCCATAGCAAATGAGTTTGACACCCCGGATTTACACAACGTGTAAATAGCCTAAGGAACTCATTGCCACAAAGTAGCAAGTGCTTATTAAAAAGTGTTAAAGGATTTCATATTTACATGGATAATGAGATCATTTAGTTATTAGATGAGTTATCAGTTATTAGATGAGACTTTTTCAAGAAGGTACATAAAATCATGCTTCAGGATACAAACCTACCCCATCTGACAGGGATTAGGAAGAAATTAGCTCTATGTATAGATTCTTCTATAATCACCTACTAAGAGGTTTCTTGCACCCTTCTTTGAAGTATCTGTTATTGACCACTATCAGATAAATGATACTGGAATAAACTGATTACCCATCTGATACAGTCTGACAATTCCTCTGTTCCTAACAGTCATGTGATTTTATTCTCAGCATGGTGCCTGCGAAATGAAGGTGTGAGTTCTGTTCTTCTAGGATCTTCCAATCCAGAGCAGCTGATTGAAAATCTCGGAGCCATCCAGGCAAGTGGTGTATGCATAAATCCTACCAGTAACAGAGCTTTTACATAGGTCTGTTTGAAACTGTTTCAAGGTAACATTGAATCTAGCATGTTCAATATCCTGATTTTTAAAAAAATTTCATTTTCAGTTCCTCTGAAGTTGCATTGACACATTACAGAAACAAATATACTACACTTCACTGTAGTCAATAAAAATTACTTTCCAATCTTCAGTAGTCTTCTACAGGAGAATGTAAGATCCCATCTTATCTGCTCTGACATTAAATGTCACATAGCATTCATTTTTCAGGAGAGGGACTTGCACTGATATCCTTGACCCCAAACTTCCCTTCCCTCACTGTTCCATGATGTTTTTGTTTGTACATAGTGTACAGCAGATCTTCTATTTTACAGTCATAGTCTGGGAAGGAAAGCACAATATAAATGTAAAGTATTTACCATACAGAGAAAGAGAGCACTTACGTTATTTGATGTAATTGGTTTAATTTTGGAATACCTGTATCTTTAAGCAACCCTGATTACATGCAGGCTTTATTTTTTCTTCATCCTTAGGTTCTTCCAAAGATGACATCACATATTATAAGTGAAATAGACAACATTCTAGGGAATAAGCCCTATAGCAAGAAAGACTACAGATCATAATGCAATGCATGATTACATGGGACTGCATGGTTCAAACAGTGCTCTGTATATAGTACAGTACTGATTTAAATATCCGGTCATTAGAATCATTCAGCAGTTTGCTGCTCAGTCTCTATTGTTACTGGATTTTTCAAGGTCTGTGCTGTTGCTACCAATCTGCAGTAAAATTCAAAAGCACAGCTGATCTCTCTTACAACTGAGAATATTCTTTGTATTTTCTTATCTCTGACTAACGTCACTGATTCTTACTTTTCTCTTAGCACCTCATGCTTATGCAGTGAAATACACATATCAAGCAAAAAACTATTTATAACCTTTAGGTACTTGGTAATTAAAGAAGGATGTACAGATATATTTTTTCAATGAACAAAACAAAACTTAGGGTTTTAGTAAAACCATGTTCTAGGAAATTTCAACTATAAAAATTCTTCAGCTAGATCATAGAATGAGCCTGTTCAAATTTTTCAATTTGCATTTTTTTATATAGGCTTTGGGCTATACCTGAATAAGGACTTTAAAGTAAAAAGTCAGAAAATTAATTACAAGTTACATGGTTCAGCTTCTAAGTAAGTAGTCCAGTTAAGAATTTTGCATATGGAATGTGCTCAGCTGTTCATTACATAATTCACAGTTGCTGTAAAATACCAGACAATCAGATCTTTGTTTCGGTGGAAAGATTACATTTGCTCTGACTGTATTCTGGAAATCAGCCATAAATATTACGTTTAATATTTCTGACAAGGTATTTTTAAACAATTGGTAAGTTTTGTTGAACTGTTTCATCCTTACACAGGAAACACTGGTACAATTTATCAGCTAATTTGCCCATTTTAAGAACAGCTCCATAAATATAGTAACCTCACTTTGCTTTGCAAAATGCATTTACTATAACTTCAATAAGTGTATTTCACACATGTATTGCATACTCTATATTTCAAAAAGGATATGGTTATGTACAGTACATATAGGACCCTTCCTTGTATATCATTTTTCCTAACTTCATAACATAGGAGTGTTGCACACAATTATCAGATAAGACATGAACACAGATTTTTTTAATGTTTTTCTTTTCTTGTATTTCATCCAATGAGCTATGGTGTGTAAATGAACTTAGCTGCTGTATATTAGGAACCACAATCTGACCTCTGCTCGTACACAATAAAAGCATTTTGTGCACCTATGCTGTGAACTAGAACATTTATTACAATCAGTTATTTTGTTTTAGGGCAAGGAAATACATATTAAAGTGAGCAGCAAGGTGGAGAAAAAATCTTTAAAGACCCATAAAAATATTAATAAGATTTTTCACTGAAATCAGTGAGCTGTAAATGATCTTTATTTGGCCCACCAAGATCTTCTATTGCAGTGATCAACCACCCAAAAGAGGGCACATGGGGGGAAAAAAAACATTGTTAAATGAGGGGGGATATCCACTGCACTATGTTTCACCCACAGTTTTACTTACTCATCTATGCCACATGTTTATCATTATGTGTTTGCTGTGTATCGTGTTGATTAAATAAATATTTAAATAAGAATCCAAGAAACCCAATTTAACCCTTGTTTGAAGTAGAAGGGTTTCAGGAGTTTGTTACATAGGTGAAAAACTGAAATGCACTTTTTTTAGGGTGCTGACTGAACTATTCCCTTATTTATATACCAGTCTCTTCTAGGACACATTCCTTATGTTTCCCCCTCAGTCATGCTTTAATCTTTACTCTGTCTTTGTATAAGCCAAAATTAAGAATTCTTACTTGAGCTAGAGATAAATGTAATAAATACACATTAAAAAGGGAGGTGGCACTTATCCATTATTCAGAGAGAAAACTAATACAAAGTCAAGCACCTAACAACTTTCTCCCTATGTATGGAATTGAGCATCTCTAACAAGAGCACACAATCTTTATCACTTTAGACACTCGTACTGTCTCTGTGATTTATTGACACTGATCTTCTCTAAAGGGAAACAGATAGGGAAACACTTATAATGCAAACAGGAAAGGATTTGGAGAAAACTATGGGGGGGTGAGGCGGTTAAAATGAAGTCCAGAAAGATTCTGGGTTTCAAATATTTGTTCTTAAGCTTTTATCCTGTAACATTACCTCTCAGGAGAAACTCTCTGACTTGACAACAATGTGCTCTTGCTCTGGCTTTTTTCTTTTCATTATTGGTAATCTGTCACCTAGAGAAAAATATCTGCAACTTCCTCAAAGGCTGAAAGGCTAGGTCCCTCTCCTGCAAATTTTTAACTGTGCATGTGAGTAATGCCATTTAAGAGTCAATGGTACTATTTTTGTATCTGCTGCATTAGGCACATTTGCATTCTCTTCTTTGTTGGTTTCTATCCTCCCCATAACTCTACCTTATTGCAGAAATAATTTTTTTTGTTGCTGTCCTTAAAAGATTCATTGAAAAACGTGGACAAACTCTGCATAAGCTAAGGTTGGCCTGTCTTAATACCTGCTGTGCTCTGCCAGGTCTGCAGAGGCTTTATTTAATATTAAAAGTTAATCTTTATATACAGATATAAATATTAAAAGGTAATCTTCCTCATATGTATATATTGAATATATATGTATATTGGATTTATTTTATGCTGTCCAAATGTTCACTTTTTAGGGTGCTACAGATCTGTATTGACACCATCCTGACAACTTTTACGCCATTGTGTTTTGATGTTTAGGGGAGCTTGAATAGCAAAGCAATGTGGTGGTGTTGAATAAACACAGTAATAGGGGAAAAGAACATATCCCCAACCCCAGTCATAAAGGAGGTAGAGACATCCTTGGGGCAGTCAGCTTCAATCTAGCATACCAGTGAGATGTCAAGATCTTTAAGAGAGGCTCCCAGCACAGCTGAGGATGGCACACTGAAGGGGCAGGTTGGAATTCAGAGACCACAGGCCCAGGATGTAGGGGCTGCTGACTGGGGGAATACTACTTGAGAGCTTTGGCTGCCTGGGACACCTCAGAAGAGAGAATAGCTGGTTTTTTCTTCATTTGCTTTCTAAAGACCCTGGACTATGCCTTTTGGTGGTTCTTGACTTGCATCTAAACTACTGTACCTGCCTGCCCACATGCACACTGGAAAGGAGACAAATGTCCTGAGCAATGTGGCTGGAGGACTCCAGGGCAACTCATCCCTAAGGTCAGGGTCAATAGAGACAATGGTGACACCCACCATCCTTTTCCCCAGGGGTTGTCAGAAAAGTGTAATCTACTTCAGTTAAAATATTGACATTTAGATGGTCATCTTTAGGGTTGACTTAACCCATGTATCCCAATGGGCTACTTCTCATGCACAGCTGTTTCTGTATGTTTCCAACAGGAATTGCTTTAGGCTTAGTGGTGGCTCTTATTTTCAATGTTCTTTGTTACACCAGCATTTACCTTCCATGTTTTTTAAAATAACCCGTGTCAATGCCATGGGGCACATTGAGGCAACCACAATTACAGAGCTATTATAGTTTGCCATCTGAAAATTCTTGTGTCCAGAAATGTTGAGTGTTAATATCACGTAGCCCACGGCAATCAGTATTCTTGAACTTTTTATTAAAATATTTCAAATTGTAAGTGTGAAGGGGTGGATTGTCATTTTTTGTGAACTATTGAACCAGGCTCTCCTTTACACATATCAAACAGAACCATCATGTTTGCAAGGAAAGTCTGCCACAGAGTTCAGAGCATAGCTCTTTTCTCTGCTTTTGAGTAGTAGGCCAATCCAGTTTACTGAAACACTAACACAAACATTTGACAAGTCATTCTAACTATGATCACAAAGTGCTTCCAAGGAGTTAAGTTTATTACGGCTTCTGATAAAGTTTATTTCCGTCTTTCTGCCACTTAAGTTGGATTCATTTAATATTTCAACAATTCTTACCAAGTAATGAAAGTTTGCTTTATGTTTATTGTAAAAAATGTCAAGTTTTCAGACAGTTTGTATCTCCCACCCTTAAATCTTTAATAAAATTGGACCCTCCCACAAATGTGTCTATTTGGAACCTGTAGACAGCAGGGCAATCAGTCCAGATGAAGCACTTATAGACAGAATGTAGTTTCTGTGGGGAAAAGGTTAAGGATGTAAACATAAGGATACCACAAGCAACATCTCATGCAATAAACTTCTCTAGGAATCTGAAGAGAAAGGGTGGAAACAATGTTTTGCTACATTTTAATTTTGTAGTAGGTATTGCAGCATACTTGATGTCTAGTTTAGAGACGGATGCTATTAACAATTAAGCCATTTATAACGGAGCACTAACTTTTTTTTAAAAAAGTGTATAAACCCTAGACTAACACCTCAAAGATGTTTCAAATCCTGTTAACAGACAACCTATCTTGAAGTCGCATCAACCTAGTGCTGCATAAAAGTAAATTATTTCAGAGCTGGAGGAAATGATTTCACATTCAAGAAATTACTGCAGACTAGGAAAAAGATATCCTGCAAGCACAACACCACACAGCACCTAATGTTTAAATTTCCTGACACTACTATACCATAGGACAGTTCCATATAAATGGTAACTAGTTCTTATTACTAACACATATTACATCAAATTATCCATGCCACAGCAGCTCCTTCATATAGTTTAAATGAACTTGCCTCTCCTCTCCAAGAACATTCAATGCCACAGGAAAACAAAAACCTTCGGCATTCAAGTACAGTTTGGAGCTGCCGTGGTATAATCTCTATTTAAGACTATTCCATAACTTAATGCCCAAATGTTGGACAACTAGATAATGAAACTTCATAGCTATCAATAAAAAGCCTGTGAGCACTTCTCTAGCTGTATACAGTGAAACAGTAAAGGATACACAGTGGGGTTGAAATTCTTCAACAGGAAGAATGAAGCAATGATGACCAAGACAAGAAAGAGAGTGTTGTTGTAGAAGATAGAAAATGTTGTTGCTTCATAATCTGCAACTTCATTTTTCTTCCACAGAATTCTATGTATAAATACAAATAAGTGATTTTAAACATGTCTGGATTAATACAAATCTGGATGCTAACACCACTACTGCAGCACTCCTTTGCAGAGAGATGGCACGTTTTACATCAGTTTAAACTCTCAAAGTACCTTTTACCATGACAGAATGAGTTACTGAATATCAAAAACAAATCACCATAAAAGGACTATATGCCTTTTCTGTTACAGATAAATTAATAAAATCAGATGCATGCAGTGCAGTTAAACATTATCATCTCTTCTTTATGTAACAGAATGAAGAAATTACAAGGTAATAACCAAATTTATTAATTATACAGAGACATTCTCTACCTAGCTACAAACATACTGCTACTCTGACTGGTTTCAGGCTGCTTTTGCAATAGAGAATGCAGTCAGTGCTGCCTGAGGCCCCACAAGCTATTAACAGCAATACTAACCTATATGTATATGGTTTTTCAAAAATCTGAGTCCAAAGGTCACAAAAACTGAACTTTTATTACTAGATTGGGATGAATACTCATTTCACAGGTACAGTGCTCATGTTGTCAACTGAATGAAAAACATGGCCCTTGCTCTAAAAAGCTGATGGTTCAATTTCCAGAGGTATTCATCAGCACCTCTCAAGAGTCATACGTGTCTTAAGGTTTTTTTTAATACAGATATAGCACTAGAAAGTATTCATAATATGCACATCACTAACGTTCTTAGTCATTAAATACAAATTTGAGATTCACTTAGTTTGTCTATAACAGACAAACCCTTCACCACTCTTAGATATAGTTGCTTTTTAAAAAATTCTTTAAAATTTATTGTTCAGATTCAGTTATAGGAAGGCTGTTGTGAAAAGCTGAGTTTTGCTTCATGTTCCAAAGACAGTGAGTCTTGGCTTCTCTGATTCCATCTTGATAAAGGGTTCCCATTAAAACCCTGCTTCACAATGCTTCCATCAGCTCTAGAGTCCCTATTGATTGTAGATATTCAAGTTATGGAGCAAGAGACATTACCTAATATCCTATTGAGGGCCTTTAAAGTTAGGATCCTATTAATTGGTTTACATTATTTCATAACTTTTTCTAAGATTACCTCTCATCCTTCTCTTTACGAGACATCTTCCTATTGTCTGCCTCAGAAAGTTTGCGGGTAACTTCTTTGGAAACAGCATCTTCTCTCTTTTGGGCTACTCTGTAAGAATGGGTGTTTAGGTCAATCAAAATATTAAAGTTCAATAAGTACCATTTCTTCCCATTTACATTACGGATTTTAAACACAAACTGAAACATTTAGAAATGTTGTGTCAAGTTAGACACCAAAAGAAAGAAAATTGATTTTTAAAGAATTAATCCAATGTAATTTCTGATATTACAGCTGCCCACAAGATCTTTGCTAATATTGGTTCTTTTCCTTTTAGTCAAAAATGTTTTTCGCACAGGAATGGGATATACCTACACAAACAGTAGAAATCTATTGACAATGTAAGGGAAATAGTACACCTTTCTTGCATATCTGTCTGTGTATTTGACATCCTTAACACCAAACTAAAAAAAATATAGTTTCCCATTGATCTTTCAGGTTTAGTGATCTCAGGTGTTACATGCAACAAGTGTACGAACAGACTTAACTGTGATTTTCAACTAATAATCTTGTGAGCCCTCAGCACACTGACATTTTGAGACAGCAGTCATTTACTTGGCTGAGGATGCTCATCGCCACAGTAAAACCAATGAAAGTTAGCATTCTAATTTTTCTTCTGATGGTCTAACGTTTTCAGCAGAAATTTACCAGACAAAATTTGAGCTTGATGCTTAGGAACTATTTAGTTAGTCAAGAGCAAAAACAATTCACTGACCAATATTCAATATCAGATATCATTGAAAAGTGGCTCAGAACTTCCAAAAACCCTGCAATCCTTATGTAAAGCAAAGAATTTTTTTCAACTATAATTACATTTTAGACCAAAAAAGGAGAATCTCCTCCCACACTGCATGGTGGTCCTTTAGGATACTCTTCCCACTGGCAAATGATACTTCCAGGGAGTTTCCAGAGGAGTTGTATGTTTTAGGAATAGGATTGCATTCTCCATAGGTGAATTCCTCAGAGATCAATATCAGAACTGGGTAAAAACTTGAAGAAACGACCCAGTGTAAATGTCATTTTCACCATCTGTGTTATGAAAAGATTCACATTGTTGGCAAACTTACTTGTGTTTGAGAACAAACTTGACATTCTTGTAGGCAAAAGCTACCAGATAGGTACTGACCAGGGTCATTACACTGTAAAGAACTGCAGACTGAACAAGATCCATATGCCATATCCGCCAGTACAACCCTAAAAAACAAACACCCAGATTAAGATTTGTTCATTCCCCCATTAAGTGACTCACCTAACCAACATTTTGTCTCCAACACACTTGACCTATAACTAGCCTCTTGTGTTGGCTGGAAGGAGCGGGACACAGCTAGGAGGCTTATGCCCACTTAAAAAACAAAATCACTTCTCTGCGCCTCGACGCCCCCCTGCTACGGACAGGGAAGCTGAAGGGCACGTTAGCCAGGCCCGGGTTTGGGCCGCCCCGCAGGAGCACGGTCCACAGCTGCCTGCCAGGGTGGGACTCGGGATCCTCGACCCCATGGTCACGTCCCGTCCCCAGGCCAGGCTGAGGGGCCGCCAGATGGGCTCCGAGGAAGTCGCTGGGCTGGACACCGGCACCGGACGGAGCCAGACCCCGCCCCGCCACCCCCGGCTAACGCGCCACGTCGCCGCCGCGAGCCAGGCCGGAGATCCGCACTCACAGATAGGGATGGCGGACACGATGAAGGCGTTGCCGAAGAAGAGCGCCGAGGACTTGGCCGAGAGATTGCGGCTGAAGTCCTGCAGCAGCAGGTCCTCCTCCGACTGCTGCCGGGCCCCGCTGCCGCCCTTCGGAGCCATCGTCGCCGAGCGAGCCAGCGACCCTGCTAACGCGGCGCTGGACTGGTCCTGCTAGGGACCCGTAGCCGCCGAGCTGTACACTCAGCACACAGAGGCAAGCGGGGCCGGGGCTGCCTCCGCGCAGAGTCCTTCCGGGGTCAACCGCTGCCTCAGCTCCTTCCGGCCCCGAAACGCCGCGGAAAGCGGCTCGCTTGGGCTGGCCAGAAGAGCAGACGCCGGCAGGAGAAGTCGCGCGTCGTAGCAAACACACCCTAACTGGGGGGGATATTTCCCGCCCCCAACGAGGCGGGGATCGCTTCCGGGTCACCCGCGGCCCGGCCTGACGTGGACGGCAATATGGGGGAGGGGTTACTAGTTTCCTCCTCGACCGCTGGAGGCGATGTGCGCGCGGGGCGGAGCGGTGACGTGGGCCGGAGGAAGGCGCCGGGCGGGAGCGCCGAGATCAGGGCCAGCTGTCCCTGCCCCCATCCCCATCCCCATCCCCGGGGCTCCCAGCCCTGCCCCTAGCCCGGCAGGGAAGGGCCGTTGTTGTCGGTCCTATCACAGGCCGCTGGGCGGTGCGCAGGGGCCAGGTCTCTAATGAGCCGGGGTCAGTCCCGCTGCCTGCCTCCACCATTTGCATAAAGTGTCAGTCAGGGGCAGAGCTAGCAGCTGGGATGGTCCAACTGGAGCTGCCCCATGGTGCCAGCCGTCTGCACCACCCCTGAGTCATTGCTGGCCGTATGGTGGCTTCACACCTGCATGTCAGCTTGCAGCACAAGTGCCCGCTGACCTCGCACCACAAGGGCATCGCTGCGCCAACGCGAGCATGCTGTTGAGGGGTACAGCACGGTAAAGCCCCCTAGCGTGTGGAGTGTGTTACACATTGTGGTAACTTTACGTCGAGCTGTCATCCTCTTGCAACCCTGCTGTTGCCACCTACTGTGATTGAGAGCACAGAGATCTGCCAGCTTGCAGGATCGGGGCCCAAGTTTTTTAAGGTAATGAGTGTATGCCTCCTGTTTTAAGTGTCATAGGACATGGTCTACTTGGACTTTCTGATTCTGAATCCTAAGTTAGGCAAAGCACGCTGAAAACTAAGAAACCGAGAACAAAGTCTGTGTATGAGAAACTGCAAGGAAGAGGACACTAGTAAACCACATTTAGGCCTGATCTGTATTAGAGAGTTTTGTCGACCAAAGTCAGTAATGGTTGACAGAACAGAGGTGGCGTGTACACTGCAATCAACCAGTTGCCTACAAAGCTGTATAAAACCACCTTGAGAAGTCTAAGGTTTATTTAGGCCGATGCAGTGTCTGTGGAGACACTGCATCCCCTTCCATGGATGGTGGGCTCTCATTTTTGTCAATTGATAAGAAAGCCCAAGTCTGGGGTGCTGTTACCTGGTGACAGGTTTCTGTTTCCGGCTGGGAGAAGGGCAAGAAGTCTGGGTGCTTCTCCAGTTGCTCCCTACTGGTGCAGCCTTGTAATTTACATGGCTGAGCCATGAAACTTTTATGGCTGCCCATTCTGGTGTGGAACAGGGAGGTAACTCTCTGACTCCCAGCAAAGAAAGGGCAGGAGAGAAATCCCTGCAGGCTTCTCTAGACTCCAGGCTGGGCCAGGAGAGTGGGAATAGGGGGCAGCCCACAGGGAACCCAGGAGCCTGTAGGATCCTGGCAGATAGCCAAGAGGTGGGGTTCTCAGCTCACACTTCCCTTAGGTTGGTAGAAGTGCTGGTGATGATGCATTCCACTAGCCCAAGGAGGACAGTGTGGACATCAGCCACAACTGTAATTACCACAGTGGCTGTAAGTTGAACTGTTAGGTTGATTTATTTTTTAAGGGTAGGCAGTGCCTTACTCTTTGTTCTAATCTCCCTTTTTAAATGTTGTTGGCATAATTCCTTTGCAGCTATTTCTCTCACTTGTTTCAATTTTTAAGGCTTTCACTAGTAGCCTTGGGAGAGTATTCCATAATCTGTTAGATTTTGCTGTTAGGATATTCTGATAGCCTGAATTTTCCTTGGGGGAATTTAGTTCTGAAACTCCATGTTTTCTAGGACAATATTAAGAAGTTCCTCTCTCCCATCTTGGTATTTACATCTGGCACAAGCATTATAATTACAAATATTTTTATTATTGTTTAACTAAAATAGAAATCTTTAATTCCTTTAATCTTTCCTCATAAATCAATCCATTTGTTTAATTTACCTTAATCTGTCCCTAGTTTATCTTTCATGTGAGAAAAATTAGGTGCTGTATCAGGGAAGGGAAGTGCTAGCTGGAAATTTCAAAATAACTTGAGAGAGACACAGCCATTAAAAAAAAAAAAAAACCCCAAGGAGTCCTGTAGCACTTTTAAAGACTAATAAATGCATGAGCTTTCGTGGGCTTCATGAGATGCTAGAAGACTCCTTGTTTGTTTTGCTGAACTAGACTAACAGGGCTACCTCTCTGGAACTTGTCAACATCCATTCAAGAAATCTGTGCATAGATAAACATGTCTGAATCACCTTTCGTTAAGCTGTAAACTTATATGAAAGTTAATTTTATGATTTGCACTGCTGGTTACCAAAACATAGCTCAGCAAGACTGCTATTGTGTGAGCAGGGCTAGTGTCAGTGATCTCATGCTACCTATAGGCCAGTGGGGAAGCACCATATCAGCAAATGAGCCCCTCCTGCAGCACTCAGTTATTGCTTGAAATAGGGTAGGACACTTAATCATTGGATGGTGATGTTACTGCTTCTCCCATCTATTATTCCTAGTCTGCAAACATTAGTTCATGTTGGACCTCCCTCCCATTACAACAGTTTATTTTAAGCACTGTCTGTGAGGTTTTTCACATTATTTTACATTTTCACTAAACTGTAAAATCCAGTAATTGATGAGACTCCCCCACATAGTTCATTCACCTCTCCCACCCCTCTGTCTCTATTTGGCAGTCTCCAGATAACTCAACTTCATTGGCTTATAGTTGGAAGGTTTTCTTCACACCCTGAAAGAGTTAAAAACTTAACTAAAACAACAACAAAAGTGTAAACTCTTCAAAAAAGAAATTCCATAGGGCTGAGTTTTCAAAGGTATTTAGGCACCTAAAGATGCACAAAGAACCTTAGTGGGATTTTCAAAAACACCTAGCTGCAAACTTCCAGGATGACACCTATGTGTTTTTGAATGTCCTGCTAGTTACCTATCTTAAGGCACCTAAATACCTTTAAAAATCTGACCCATAGTTTCCCACTTTCTCCTTGACTGCATTTTTAGGTTAAACTACATTTGTGGAAACGGTTTATTCAACAGGCCTTTGGCAAATGTGTTTGCCCCCTAGATGGCACTCTGAAATTTCTTTTAAATGTAGAGCATTACTCAAGTAAGGGAGACTGGGAATATTGAGATCTGCCTTTGGGTGGTTCTTAAAGCAACACTAAATCAATTACATATTATTAATAATACTATTTATTTATGTGACTAAACAGTTTGCAAACATTATTAGTCAAAGGAACTTTCTGTCCAAGACATGTTGTTGTTCTGAGAAATGGCCAGAGTGTTCCAGCTTTATTTGTGGGGATGATTTCAGGGTGGGGTTGTTTTGAGGTTATGATATAGCTGTGCCTTGCCAGTGCTGTTTGGTACACGCATATATTTCTCCATTTGAGTAGAGTGAGGAAATTTTTTTTTTTTTTAAAAAGCAACGTTTGTATGTAGGATCAAAATCCAAGTTCCTGTCCCAGGACTGGATACACACAGTCAGCGCTTTGGGAAAATATCTTCTTCCTTCTGTCCAGGAAGACCATTTGCTTTTCATATCCAAATAGTTGGGTGGGTAAGTTATGATTTACATAGGGATTGTTGTAATTATGTGTGAACTGTGTTTTTAAACATGGTTACACTACAAACCTAAAAGAGTTTTCTCCCCACTCTTTTTGTTATATAATGAAGAAGCAGGTTCCCAGCCTTTGAGTACTGTGAATAGAGAGGAATATGTGAGATTATTTTGTTTGTACCTTACAAAACATATGTATGATTTCCCCACTTGCAGTCTGGATTGGTGTATGGCTGTGTCATCCCAATTTCTCATTCCTGGGTCCCAGCTTACCCTGCTTTGCTGTGTGAACCACCCATTCCTGAGTTGGCTCATGCCCAGCCTCCAGCATGTAATCAAGCCCTGACTTAGTGAAGGAGCACTTCTGGCCAGCCACTCATGCGGTAGATCCCCCAGCAAACACTCCTAGCCCCTGATGCAGCCCCAGGAACTGCCATCTTGCAGAGTTCGGTGCTGCGCATGGCACCCTGCAACCTCATTTACGTTTGTCTGTCAATATATCAAAGAAATCGATATGCACCAGCTCTGTCACTCTAAACAAGGTCTCTGCACACAATCTACATACACTGTTGTAGATAAAACAAACAAGTTTATTGACTACAGCAAGATTTTAAGTGATACTAAAGCCAGATATACAGTGGCCGTGAAAGGAAGGAAGGAGGGAGGGAGATTCGAAAGCTATGTAAAATAACTTGAGTATCTCCATTTGACTTCCTAACACCAACTTACTGCACCATCTCCTCTGCACTGAGTTGAAGGGACATGCCCTCCCTTTGACTCAGCACTGCTCTTCTTGAGGATGGACTTACTACGTCGACTTTCAGACCTATTGAATGGATCTTCACTGACTGCTCAATTGAACTGAAAAGATCGAACTGATGGTGGCAAATTTGCTTCCATCAGTGTAGACCTGACCTAAGTCAGATTATTAATAAATCAAGGATTTAATCACAGTTAACTAAAAGATAACTTGTATTCTAAACTAAGACTAATATGCCTGTCTCTTTCAATCCATGATGTTAACTTCTTGGGTATCAGTTTACTACACAGGCTAGTTGTGACACATCTTGCAACCCGGCTCTGCCTCCTTGAGGGAAGGTGCCAGTCCTTGGTGGTGTTTGGGAACGAGATTCCAGAGGAGAGCCCTTATACAAAAGTCTCTTTCTTTTAACAAGTTTCCTTGACACCCCCTAGGGTCAGTTGAATGTCCATATCTGGCAATGTGTGTGATTTTTTTTTTCCCCCCCCTTTTGAGCCAAGGTGCTCAAAGGTACTTAGACCAGTCTATTGGTCCTGTCTGTGTGCCTCTGCAAGGCATGGAACCATAACTCTGTGTTTGTCTGTATCCATTCAAGCCATCTGAGATGCAAATTTGGGGCTATAACATGGCAGAGTTTCATATCTGTGCATATGTGACATTACAGAAAATGAAACATGCTACCATAACGATAACATTCAGCATGTCACAAGCATTCCAGAAACACCTTCCATGACATATTTTGCATCAAACTGTACACAGTTACACTGGAAGGGTGAACACGCATGATAACAAATCACACCATAAGGGTGTACGTGGTGTACAGCGTGTCACGAGAGAGGACTATGTATTTTGTTTGTACTTTGCAGAACATATGATAGCTCAGGACTGCATTACAGACTCCACTTTGGATCCCATCCTGTTTGGGAGCCAGTCACAATATGGTATTGCCCAGCATTATTAACACATTCATGTGTCCCAGAGCAGAGGGAGCAGGACTGCTTTCATCATGCTCTGAAATTGTGACACAGCCCTGCAAAGTTCAAGATTACCTAGATTTGGAAACATGATTAAAACGTGGCATGGTCTCTTCTACAGTGCAAGAACAAGCCATGCTTTACCTGTGTCGGACACTGTCACTGACGATTTCCATAGTGCAGACAGTAACTTTTATTTGATCCACTGTGCATAAATAAAATAAACAAAGTAAAGTTCCTTACAAGGTATTGGGGCTTTTTATTTTATTTCTCTTTTATACTGATTTAGGCCTTGTCTATATTGAAAATACTGCGTCGATCCTCATGGATCGACACAGCGGGGTCAATTGAGAGGCCAGTGTAGACCTCCTCTATTGATCCAGGAAGCTCTCTCCCATTGATGCAGTAATTCTACCCCTCCCAGTGGAGTAACACTGCGTTAAAGGGAGAGCCCTTCAAGTCGACGCAGCTGAGTGAAGACCCGGAGTAACTAAGTTGAGAGGTACAGTATTTTTTAAATTTAAATACAGTAAATACTGCAAGAGAATTTTTTACTGAAAAATCTACATGACATTATTTCAGTAATTTTCACTTTCTTTGTTGGAGGGACACTGCTAAGATTTATTTGATAAAGTTAAATAAACAAACACTGGGAGAAGGAAATTAAATTAGAGGTGCATGGGTTTTGAGACTTTCCAGACAATGGAA
>ML685816.1:30397-133957 GCA_007922175.1 Pelusios castaneus
TTTTTTTTTTTTTTTTAAACAACCTGGCATTTTTCTCTTTTAATGGTGTTGGCACTGGCAGGCTGTAGCTTTAAGCAAAGCCTCACTTGGACCAAAACGCCATGAAGGTTACGTGCTCACTTTCAATTGTGTTACATTTGTATGACAAAAAATAAATCCGGAAACAAGCCCATGGTGTTCAGTCAAAACTGCTGGAATTTATTGCTTTTCCTTAAGGGCCTGACTGGCATTATGCTGAGCGGGAGGCTCTGAATGCTCTCTGCTCAGACACCACAGGATGCAGAGGACACTTAGCAAGAGCTAAGCACCTGGCAGAATCACTCATTATGTACTTCGATTTCACTACATAATAAATTTTATTGAGCCAGGAGCAGCAGCATATTGATCTCCTGAATGTTTCAATAAATAATTTCTGTCATTTATAATGAGGTTCTAATAATTGCAGAGTCCTACTGCTTCAGGAACAAACATGCTGTATGAAACGTGTACCCTTCTAAAACGTTTATGGCCCTTATGCATGAGGGTTTGTTTGTTTTCTGATAGCACATAATATGTGTAGGAGTGGGTGCTCTTTCTGTTGTCTAAAATTACTCCTGTGAAAAGACTCATAGATTGTAAAATCAGAAGGGACCAATATGATCATCTAGTCTGGCCTCCTGCACAATGCAGGCCACAAAACCTCACCCACCCACTCCTACAATAAACCTCTAACTTATGACTGAGCTATTAAAGTCCTCAAATCATGATTTAAAGACTTTAAGATACAGAGACTCCACCAGTAAGTGAGCAATGCCCCATGCTACAGAGGAAGGTGAAAAACCCCCAGAACTCTATCCATGGATGAGGGAAAGACCCAAAAACAGTCAAAGTTACATCTAATACAGAATCCAATCCCAACCCCATAAGACTTAGTAATGAGCTGTCCCTATTCACATAAGTAATGTCATTGAAATGAATGAGACTAGAGGACTCCTTTCATAAGGTCTACTTGCATAAGGAAGGGTTTGCAAGACCAAGCCAATAGTTTTGATATTAATATCTGAAGAAAATGTAGCTGTGCAAAAAAGTAAATTTACATTTCTGATTCAACTATTTAAAAAAAAATCACTGATTTTTTTTTTTTGCCAAAATTTGAATATAGTGCAAACTATCCCTCTTCCTCAGTATTTTGCTATTTTCCTCAAAAACAAATACAATTCTTTTTAGAAACGGGTTTTTCCCTGTAAAAATTGTGACTTTTCATCTGGGACAGATATCTTAGAAATTTGTCATTTTTCCTCGAGGGTGGAATTTTAATATTTTTGTTTCTACCACAATTTGTGTTTGTTAGCAGAACTGGCAAGTTTTGCCTAGTACTTGGTTCCCTCATTGTCACAAACCTAGAAAAACCTCCAGATTTGCATGTGGCTGAGCCTTTATTCTTATATGTACAAAAGGAGAAGGGAAGACAAATTTTAGGTTGTACGTGTAAAGAAATTAGCTAAAATTCTAACCCTGTCTCCTTTAATCAAGCCGTTATGGAAAATCAGACACAACAGATGAAGAAACCTTAGAAGATCACCCAACACTTGTCTGTCTGAATTACTCTTCATTTCTTAGTTTCTGATCTTGCAAGTAGATCCAGTTGCAGGTTCAGCACCTTAGTTCGGTATTGTCTAAGCTACAGAAGCTCTCCAACCTTGAAAGGATTTCCATGCGCAGTTCTTCAAACTCTGTTCAGTTAACAGTTCATCTTGTCCGTGTGTGCATTTCTGCCATGCGTGGATGGATGTCTCCCTTGGTGCCTGAGCATCTGCACATAGGAACATATAATGAAATATTAAGAGACCCTTAATAACAAAGTGACAAATCCTGCACATACCACAGCTGAAAACTTAATGCAGTGTTAATATTGTTTGAGGAGTGAAGTGGGAGGCATTATTTTAATTGTGTATTTCTTGGTTTTAGACATTCATTTGTTTTTCCGTAATTGTTTAGTTCTTGGAGTTCAGAGGTTTAAGCAGAGTGCATGGGTAGAAATCACTGATCATCAGCCTTAATTCTAATTAATGAAGGTTTTGGGCAGTAAATGTCCATTGTTTTTTGAAGAAGTGTTTAGTAGTGAGGAGGGACATTGTGTCTATGTCTGGAGGAGGAGTGGGGATTAGTGGCTGTCCCTGGGAATACCCAGAGCCACTTAAACCCAGCTCTACCTTCCTCCTGGTCCTTCCATAACCTGATAGGATTAGAAGGTCATGGAGAAGAGAGAAGATGGTAACCAGTGGGCTGTGAGGAGCAGATCTATCTCCAGAGGCAGCAATGAGGAAGATAGGAGAGCTCCAGACTCTCTACTCCACTTTGGGAAGGGAAGGGGCTACTGTAAGTGGAAAGGCCTACTCAGCCTAGGGAATTACATGCCCCATTCATCTCAGTGGAGTATCCTCAGCTGTATAAGAACACCCCATTGGGATGTAACTCAGAGAGATGTGAACCGAACTGCTCCTTTCAGTGGTGATCTTTCCCAAAGCTACCAGCTCTTCCCTGGAACACCAATTTTCAAGACAATCTTTGTATGCAAGTGGATTTTAGAGCAATTTGAATATTAAAATTATGTTCCTATGTGTGTGCGGGGGCTGTCTGTATCTGGTATATTTAAACCCCTGGACCAAACGACCACAAAGAGCACTCTTTCCCTTTTGTGTCACAATTCAAGGGAATGTTATTAGGCATGTGAATTTTAGAGCATTTTGAAAATTAAAATAAGCTCATTTTGTGAGGAGCCAGAAATTAGGAACCCCTTGATCTAGGATTCTCAAACTTTTTTCCCCCAGGAGCCCTTTGAAGAGACTTCAGGCTGTGACAACCCCTCCCCCCCCCCAGTGATGACCCCCTCCATGCCACGCTGCCCTTACTTCTGTGCTGCTGCTGGGGGTGGCGTTGCCTTCAAAACACCCAGTCAGCAGCTGCTGCTGCTTTCCGGAAACCCAGCTCTGAAGGTCTCTGGCTGTCAGCCATGCGTGACAGTGACAGTTGCAGCCATAGCTTGTGCAGGGATTGACAGCTTGTGACCTCCCCAAAAATAAGCTCCTGAACCCTTGAGAGGTCCTGACCCCCGGTTTGAGAACTCTTACCCTTGATCAGTGACTCCAAATTTGCATTGTAAATGCCAGCCCTCTTTGCCACACATCAGGTTTTAAGGCAGTTGACCCATGTGTGGGTTTTAGAGTACTTTGAAAATTATAAGCAACTCATTTTTGTTTGAGGAGTAGGGGGAGCCTATTTCCCAGAAACCCCTTAACCAAATGATCCCAGATTTACATCTCAACTAGTACCCCGATCCTTGTTGTGCATGTGGAGACACCTCTCTATCACTGAGGTTTCAGCTCCTACACACAGGCGAGGCTCCATTCTTTGCCATGCCCTAGTAATGTTGGAGAGGTCAGAGAAAGGAGGGAAGTTTGTGGGTCTCTGCACTCTTACCTGCCACAGAGCAGCGCTTCCACAGTGTATGTGCAACTCATTCTCCACTGCATCACCCAAGGCTTGAACCAGCTTGTAGATCTAACTTTAATTCTAAATAAATTTTTGAAATATTGCTTCCATACAGAGGCAATGAGTACCAGACGTTAGCAGGCTTGAAACCTGGCCTAGTGATATCAATTTGTAGTGGATTAGTGCACTACTTTGTATTCCAGCAAAAAAAAGTTATAAGAACTATAATTTTGATGTCACATGGGTATTTTAGAAGGTGCTGTGTCTCAGGAACATGTTGCTGAAATAACCACAGATTTGGACTCTTAGCCCTATACATAGCCTCAATGAGATACAGGAAATGTCGAGGAAATCAGAACATACCTGTGAATTTTAGAGTACTCATTGAAACCAGCTCTTAAACGGTAAGCTGGTCTCAACCTCAACTATAATGGTGCTTCCACCCTATCTCTGAAAACATATAGCAATAAGGGTAGTGAAACTGGAGGTTTCTGCTGTGCCAGACCCACCCCCCAGATACAGAGCAAAAGCTATCATCGAGGTCACTGAGTGTTATATTAGCATTTCAACCTTAGCTGGATGGTTTTCTCTAATGGACCCCTGGCAAAGCAACGTTGCAAGAAGTCCATTTAATCAAGTTGTGCATAGAGAAGACTATTTAGCCCCTGGTTCAACAGCAATAGTGTCTCCCTTTATGTGTAAAATTCCCAGGAGTTCCATGTTTTCACTGAAAACAAAATACTTATATTCTGTACTCATGTTATATATAGAAGTGCCAAGAGAAGCCATTTTGACCTGAAAGCAGCTATAAATGCTGCCATCTCTGTTATTTATGGAAAGCAGACCTGTTAAGTTGTAAAACACTGAGAATAGCAGTAAGCATTCTAGACATATAGAGATTTTTCTGTACTAGTAAGCTATCCTCCCACTTTCTTTGAATCTCTAAACTGGGAACAGTGCGTAGTATTTTACAAGGGCTCTGTTAGTTCCCATATGGAATTTGTTTTGTCTATTTAATTGTTTCGGTTTATTTGTGCTAAATGTGGCCTGCAGGCACAATCAATGTAGGAATAAAAAGCAAACTTTTCTGGGACCTTGCAATTTTAGTCTTTAAGAGTGCCACAGGACTCCTTGTTTGTTTTTCTGATACCTGTGATTAATAGTAAATCAGTCGGCTCTTTAGAGCAGGTACATCTGTCTGCTTTTATGCTGATCTTTATTTCTCAGTGCCCAAGAATGATTGTCATCTGCAGGACAGCCTGAAGGAAGCTAGGTCCTTACCAGACTTGAATATTATTTTCATGTTTAGACAGAAGGAGAAATTAATTATGGAGTCAGGAACACTAGTGACTCCATAATGAATGTTACTTGGAGGTTTTCCCTCAGAATTAAATGTTCCTTAGGTGTGAAAATCTTTCTGGCAGTGGAATTTATGTAGTTCTGATACGCAAAGGTGGGGCAGGATTTGCAGGGGCCTGTGCAAAGGTTGCTCATGCCGTGCACTGGAACTAGGTTGAGGTGTGTCAAAGGTAAGATCAAAGGATCTGTTGCGACACAGACCTTGTCTTCTGTTCCATCCTTGGAAAAGGTGTGCGAGTGCGCTCGTCCTGAAGTACTGCTCTGGAGTTGCTCTACGGGCTGGGTGAGCGTTCCTTTTCTCCCCAGTGACCAGCCTTATGCATGGATATCTAGAGTGCAGCCCGTTTTTGGGGCTGTATATTTTGGTTGGAGGATTTGGGCTTTCAGTTATGCATGTGCTAGAGAACATCAAACTAAAACCGTATGTCCAAACATACCCGAACTTTTCAGTTCTGAACTGAATCTAAATTTAGTACGTGGCTGTTTCCTATTTCTGTAGTAGACCAAATGATCTGCAGATCTGGGAGTTGTGTTGCAGGTCTGTCTGTGATCCACACAGGAATAGTGTTTCCAGTCTTGTCTTTTGGGTCTGTATTCTCAAAGTGAGACTTTTCAACATTCAATCAATGTCATTTCATGTATTAAAAAATCTTTTATAGTGATTATTTCAAGCTATGAAGGCCTTTTCCTTTGCTCCCTTTTATTCAATATGGCCTTTTCCACAGACTCGGAATGCACTTGCTTGGTTATACCTCTGTAAATGCTTAGGAACACAAAAAGATTATATCAGCTGGTAGCAGAGTTTTGTAAATGTTGCTCCTCAAGTTTTCCAAACAGGCTGTATCATTTCTGTTTTGCTTTAGCTCTACTAAGATGAATAAATATTTTAATAACCTGATAACTTAAACTTCTAGTTGAATTCAAAAGCTCGTGATAATGTCACACTAACTTACGACTACCATAGAAGACCCTTGAAATTAATAGATTGTACATAAGAGCTTTCTGCATTGATAAGACCTTTTGGTTTTCAATTTTTACTGAAAATTCCCAGGTTTCATGAAAACTATTAAGTTTTTAATGATTTCAGTACATGAAAATACTGATTATGTTAAGAAAATCCAATACATTATGTTAGCTAGTTGTGTTTGTTAATCATAAATTAGTCTAATGCAAATGTGAGGCTGTCTGTTTAAAATAATAGTATAGTGGAAGATATACACGCGTACATGTGTGGATGTGTACATACAGTTAACATACAATTCATTTAAATAAACAACAACATTAAGCCACTTTTAAACTTCCATTACTCTTACTTTTCTGGTTTTTGCTTTCTTTTTGTCCTCCTTTTCCTCAGTATTAGCCCGGACAGTTTGACAGTTACCCAGAGAACTGTGAACCTAAATTTTTTGCACCCATTTTTAAATTTTTTAGATAAACACTGGTGAATTCCTAGGAAATTTTAAACAACGTAAAAACTGAAATTGAAGGGGTTTATATAGTGTATAATGACAGAGTTTTAGTTAAAATGCTGTATAGCTAATGACTTTTAGGTCTAGAGTTATCAAATTGAAATGTTAACAATTATGCCAAAAAGAAATATAAACTAGCATATATCCTCTGGGAATGCTATGAAAATCCCATTTGTGATTAAATATGTGTCACCTTTTTGGTGAAATATGGAATCCCAATGAAGTTTGCATACTGTGCCTATCGTACAGACAGTACAAAACATGGTGTCCACTGTAGAAGTTGCTAGGGTCCACACCCATGTATAATGTATACATAATATAACAAACCATATGTCTCTGACATGGACTTCAATATGTCACCTCTGTTCTTTCCTTTTTTAACATGATTATCTGAGTAAATCACAGGACATATAATCTAGAGACTATTAATGTTTTAGAACTACTTTTTTTATTTCAACCAGGAGCAGAATGTGAGCCAACAGTGTGTCTATCCTGCTTTTAGAACAGAAAATCAGTATCAGTGATATATTTTCTATTACATGAGGAACAAACCCTGTCAAGTGCTCCTCTTTTTAAATCAAGACGAAACTCAGTTATTTTAATATGATCAGCAACATTTCAGTATGTGTTTCCTCCAGATTTTCTGCACCTGTGCAGTCAAGTTTTATGTTTCAGCTTGTGACCTCTGTTCCAGCATGATATATGTTCAAGCTGAATCATATTCAAAGCTGCAGGTGTCCTCCCCACTAATATCAAAAGTACCCACCTCTTTCTGTTGACTGAAAGCTGCCCTTTAATCAGCATCCCAAACTAAGACATACACTTGGCTGACTTAACAGCCATTAGTTTTCTGCCTGGCAATCATCTGTCTTGCTCTGTCCCTCCAAAAGGGTCATTTCTTAGGCACAGATATAATATCCTGTATTGGTTTCAATAAGTATTTCACCATCAAGTCTGTCCTCGCACAGGCATGACTTCCATCGTTTCCTTTCTCCTTGTAATACGCTAATAGGTCTAACGTCACCATCTGTGAACCACACTGCTCACTAAAAGCATGTCTACGCTGCATCTAGGAGCAAGTCTCCACAGCCTTGGGCTAACGGGGCTCATGCTGGTGCCCTAAACAGAGCTGTATAGACTTTGCTTTGACGTTGTGGCTTGAGCTTTCAAGCCCACCCCCCTGCTTTCCCTAGGGTTTCAGAGCCCAAGCTCCAACGCAAGTTGTAGAGTCTACATGGACTCTGGGTACGTTTACACTGAAATCAGGAGATGTGATTGCAGCACATGTAGTTCTATTTAGCGCAAAGCTAGCTTGACTAACAATAGTAGTGTAGCCAGAGCAGTCGCATGAGCTACGAGTACAACTCCGCCTAGGATCTTGAACGTGTACACCAGTGGTTCCCAACCTTTTGTCTGCCGTAGCACACCTTGATACCTTTATTATTTTGAGGCACACCACCATAGAGTTTCCAAATGAACTTATGAATAGTCATGAGCCAATGAGCCAATCCAGAACTCTTCGAGTCGTTTTTCAAAAAATTCTGTGGCACACCTGCTCAGGCCTAATGGCACACCTGTATGCTGTGGTACGCTGGTTGGGAAACACTGACGTACACACCTGTCCTGTGCTTTCACCCCTGCTTCCATAGCTACAATGCTGTGGTTACTGAAGCTAGCTTTGATTTCGCTAGAGAAAAGCGATTGTCCTGTGCTGCAATCATACCTCCTAGTTGCAGTATAGACACCATAAGATGGCTCTTTAGTTTGAACCCCTTTATATTATAGACGTTTTCTGTCGTTCTTTCAAGAGGAAAATTGTGTGTCATCCTGACCAGTGATTAACCATTCCCTCTGGTTCTGATTGCCTCCACCACAGACTCCTGTATTAGTATTCTGAACAAAAACTACAGATCCAGACACCACTGAACATTGGTTAAGTTCAGATCCAAAAACAGATCTAGACTTCATAGCTGGCATCTTCTCCTGTAATAATGGACCAAACCTGGACCTAAGTGAGGAGAGAATTTAGCCCTAATTTAGGATTTGTGTTGATTCATTTGTTACCTCACCCCGGCACAATCAAAAATATATGTTGCTGAAAATTTACCCTTCTTTTCTAGATTAGTTTACTAAAAGTTAGGTCCTGGATTCTTTTCTCAGGCAAATAAATAAAGACTTTACTCGGTTCTGAATAAGGATAACAGAATGTGGTCCTAGACCTGTTTCTTTTATACTTTTTCATGGTGCCTGTTTCTGTATCCATGTTCTCATGCTGATCAGTTCTGACACCATATAATCATCTAGCACTAATACTTTTGATTGATATAAGTAGCATTAGGGTGCCAAATTTATGATACCCGTACCCATGCTGAATAATACTTTACACCACAAGTGTCCTACTGAAGTCGATGAGACTGACTTCTTTTGTACTAAGGCACTAACTGCTCCATGCAAGGGAATCACAAACTCAGATCTTGTAAAGACTTTACAGTCAGAGCCCCGTGCCTACCCCATAACTTTGGCGGGACTCCTCAGAGGAGTAAAGATGTATTTATACAGAGTCTTTCCAGAATCAGCCTTTGACTTAGCAACTGGAGTTCTGTTAAATATTTGCTTTAGTAGCAAAAGTGTTAGCAGTCATTGTCGTCCACAATATACTGCACTGGTGTTATCTTCCAGGTGGCCCCTTTGGAATTCACTGAAACTATGATTAGTGAATGACTGTTAGTTATATGTAAGACATAAATCATCTGCTCAGGGAAGTTCTTAAAATTCTTGAAAGTGTTTCTAAGTTAGTGTTGTTTGACCTAAAGTAAATCTATAAAACCAAGAATGTTCCAACACAGTTTAGTTTAAATAGGAATCAGCATACACAAAAGAAAACATGGGGCTGCCATCCGCACAGTAATGCTTACCATCTGGTAGGACCCTTCTATTAAAAAGAAGTCACATAGAGCGTAAAATTAGCTTTTGTCTAAACACAGAGTTGTGCAGATTTAACTAAATTGGCTTGTGTTGATACTTGAATTGGTTTGCGTACCCTAGTTTATGAATATAGCTAAATCAGTGTAAGGCATTATTAAACCAATTTGAGATTGTCAACTGAAAGGTATTAGTTCTAAACTGATTTAGTGAAATTAGTGTAATGCCCTTCTGTGGGCACTCTTAAATTGGTTTAGAGAGTGCCCATCCAATTTCTCAACTGATGTAGAAAAATTAGGGCAATTTTTGTGGGTAATAAAGTCTTTATAAATTCTCTTTTAGTGAATAGCTGTCAATTTTTTTTAGAGGTTCCACTTACATTGAAGAAATAACATGTTTTTAGACCCATGTGACAATACATAGTTGAAATGATTGAGTTTTGCACTGTTTTAACTGAGTTTCTGTTTAAGGCTGCAGCCTACAAATGATCAAGGTGTAGAATGGCTCGAAAATAAAAATAAACCACAATTCTATCCAAGATCACTGTCTTTTAAAGATGACAGTAGTTTACCATGTTAAGGGTATAACCAGTTGAAAAGGGTCTTTTGGTCCAGGTTGTATGTACCTACTTGGGGAACAAATATTTGATAATGTGCTCTTCTGTTTAGCAGACAAAGGTTTAAGAAGTTCTAATAGTTGGAGATTGAAGCTAGACCAGTTGAGATTGGAAGTAAGGTGTACATTTTTAATAGCGGGGGTAATTAATCTCTGGAACAAATTTATCAAGGCTGTGGTGAATTCTCCATCCCTGGCAATTTTAAAATCAACATATGTTTTTCTATAAGAGGTTGTAGTTCAAACAGGAATTCTTTTCCAAAGTTCTATGGCCTGTGCGGTGCGGGAGGTCAGACTAAATCGAGGTAGTCAATAGGTGGAACGTTGGCCAAATGCAGATGGCTGAACAGTTTTAAATGGATCCTGAAATCTTTTTATTTAGATATTACCATTATTGTTGTTTTTATTAGATTCTCTGGAGTCTGTTTCTTGACTCTACCTTGACCAAGAAACTTGGAGTTTGACAAAAAACAATAGGAGTTTAAAAAAAAAACAAAAAAAACTGGGCTAGATGATCACAGTGCTTCCTTCTGGCCTTTGAATCTGTGAATCTATGAATCAGGTCCCCCAGATTGGTCAGACTTGCAGTGTAGACAGCACATCAGTTTCCCCCTCCAGTTAGTGCAACACTAATGTTTATAGTTGCAATGGAAAAAATCACCTAGAAAAATATCCTTATAAAGCAGGGGCTCTCAACCTGTTTACCATTGTCAGAGCCACATACGCAGCTGTCTATGTGTCGCGTGGGCCATGTCCACACAATATATGTACTGTCTGCATGGCCATGAGGATGACATAGGCCGCAGCTGTGTGCTGTTAGGGCTGCAATAGTCCCTGGTTTGAGAACCACTGTATAAAAGGCTGAGGGATTTGGCAAACAATTGAGCGGTTTTGTTTGCTTGATGAGCTAATAGCAAGCAATGTCTATTGGAGGCATAACAGCTGTTTATTATACAAGATTCTTTCTTTCACAATGAGTTTTCAGAATTAGGAGCAGTTCTTCATCTGACTAACTCCCATGGCAGAATTGATACCTGAATTACAACAGAAATTAATAACCTATTTCCAAAAGTCATTTGGTTTCATTGTTCTAATATATTGAAAACATGACCGTCTTGCAGAGATATAGGCCAGTGTGCTTTGAGGCCCACAGTCCTCAACCCACAATCTTGAAATAGCAAGAGGTGTCTGCAGAAATGATCAGCAGCTAAATATTTTCAGGGTAGCAACTCTCTGAATCACTAATTCCATATCCCCACAAGTGAATCAGACTACACACACAGATATTTCTAATGAGCAAGCCAGGAAGGAGTGAGCAGAAGATGTGTGTCTGTATTTGTGTGCACTGCATGTTTTGGGTAATGCAATGGTTTCACTAAGCATTCAAGACCTTACTTGCTAAAAAGAAATGCCTAGCTGAGTCACATTCTTAATACGAGATTTTGAGCACCAATGGGGATGTGGAATTTATGATGCATAAGGGGAACAATACTTTTGATATGGCTACATACTAGCACAATGGCTGAACTCATGCAGACCTGGATACAATGGAGTTCCCACTCACACCAAAGTAAGTTAAAGGAAAATCAGGCCTATACTGTATAGCAAAACCAAACAAATGTATTTATTTTTAGTTTGTAGGAAAAAAACTATTTGGACCCTCTATTTAAAAATAAAAATTAAATTAGCCAGCTTTTTCCATTTACACAGAAGGACCAAATGGTAGAACAGAAGAAAACAAACAAGTCTGAGGCTTGATTCCAGTTGTAGACTTGCTCCTGGCTAGCACCAGAAAGTAAAATAATCTGTGTGTAGTGATTAACAGAAGCGTCATATCAAAACTGTTACAGCAGTAGGGCACTGCTGTCCTTTCAAAAGACAACGCATGTTAATCAGATATACAATACTACAGATCTACACGAGATTTGTTAGCAACAGTCAGCAGTGGGGTACCAGAAGAGCAAGTAAGTAGCTTTGTTTTATTTATGGTCATGTGTACTGTTAAAATGGGTGGGGTTTCCAAAAGAACTCCATGCTGCCCTAACTCTGCTGCCATTGAAGTAAGTGGCTCTTGTAGAGAGCATGCTCCGCACGTCTTACATTTCACTTTGGGAGCTGTTCTCACAACTCTTATGTAAGTTCATCATGGTGTACTTCATTTACACTGTCTTACGCAGCTTCATGTCCCATCACCATAAGGCTTTTACCAAGCTTCAGCGTACTTCTTTGGCCCAGGGGAAGAGAGGTCTCACCTCTTTGAGATCCTGGGCTCCTTTCCTTTCCTTCCAGTTTTCCTGCCTCTCTTCCTGTCTCCCATTTAACAGTCCCCAAGCTAATAAGTTGAGTCCCATTTTTAACTGGTTAATCATCCACTCCTAATAATTATCTCCAGTTTGGCCCATGCAGGGACGTTTACAAAGTGCGGAGTGGTGAGCCAGCCCTACACCACTTTCACTCTGTCACAGCTCTCAGTGGAAGCAGATTTAGAAACAATTTCAGGCTAATGCTAAGAGCTTTTGAAAATCTCACTTCATCCTGTTTGGACCTTGCAGTTCCCGCTATACCAGTGGCTACAGCAACATTGGGAAAATGTCAAAGGGGTAGCCGTGTTAGTCTATTGTAGAAAGACAACAGAGTCTTGTGGCACTTTTAAAGACTAACAGATTTATTTATCGCATGAGCTTTCGTGGGAGAAAATCCCACTTCGTCAGACTTTGTACTTTGTACTCACCCACAACCATTTCAGATTTGAAGATGATCTATACCTTCAAGTCAGTGGCACTGCCATGGGTACCCGCATGGCCCCACAATATGCCAACATCTTTATGGCCGATTTAGAACAACGTTTCCTCACGTCTCATCCCAAAGCACCCCTACTTTACCTACGCTACATTGATGACATCTTCATCATCTGGACCCATGGTAAAGATGCCCTTGAAGATTTCCATAGAGATTTCAACAATTTCCACAACACAATCAACACTCCACACAAGAGAACACTCCACACAAGAGATCCACTTTCTGGACACTACCGTGCAAATTAGCGATGGGCACATAAAGACCTCCCTATACCGCAAACCTACTGATCGGTATAGTTACCTACACCCCTGGAGCTTCCATCCTCAACACACCACACGATCCATTGTGTACAGTCAAGCCCTAAGATATAACCGCATTTGCTCTGACCCTTTAGACAGAGACAGACACCTTCAGGATCTCTACCAGGCATTCTTAAAACTACAGTACAAACCCGCAGAAGTGAAGAAACAAATTGACAGAGCCAGACGGGTACCCAGAAGTCAACTACTGCAGGAGAAGCCCATGAAAAACAACAACAGAACGCCACTGGTCACCACCTACAACCCCCAAGCCAGACCTCTTCAACACATCATCAAAAATCTACAGCCTATTTTACAAGATGATCCCTCACTCTCTCAAGCCTTGGGAGACAGACCTCTCCTTGCTTTCAGACAGCCCCCTAATCTTAAAAGGATACTTACCAGCAACTACAGATCACAGAGCAGAAACACTAAAGCAGGAACACAGCCCTGCAGCAGACCACGCTGCCAACTTTGCCCTCATATCTACACTGATGACACCATCACAGGGCCTAATCATGCCACCTACTCCATCAAGGGCTCGTTCACCTGCTCATCCACCAATGTGATTTATGCCATCATGTGCCGGAAATGCCCCTCTGCCTTATATATTGGACAGACAGGACAGTCTCTGCGCCAAAGAATCAATGGACACAAATCTGACATCAGAAATTGCAACACTGCAAAACCTGTAGGGGAACACTTCAATCTCCCTGCTCACTCCCTTGACAACTTGTTAATAGCTGTGTTGAAACAGATGAATAACAAATCACAGCTTCAAAGAGAGACTGCAGAACTCGAACTTATATGCGAATTTGACTCAGTTGTCTTGGGGTTAAACAGGGACTATGGATTTTTCTCGCATTACAACAAGTGATTTGACCTCCCCCTCCTCTATGTGCTGTTCCCCAGTGTTCTGAATCCTAATACCTATTTTGATTTGCTGTTACAGCCTGACCTGATGCTATGTCATACACTCCCCTGCATTTAATTTCCTCCCACTCTGTCACTTTCCTATCTTCAAAGCGTCTGACGAAGTGGGATTTTCTCCCACGAAAGCTCATGCGATAAATAAATCTGTTAGTCTTTAAAAGTGCCACAGGACTCTTTTGTCATTGGGAAAATGATCAGTGTTGAAAATGTCGAGATTCTCCCAGTAGGTGGCACCAGAGTTAAAGCCACTGCCTTGGACTTATTTTACAACCCTTTGCCATCTTTCTGCCGCAAATCTGAGTTGCATTCAAAACCCAACGTCATCTTCTTCCTTTACTTTCTCCCATGTGAGCTTTCTAAGCACATTGTTTGATTTTTGACAAACAAAATCAAAATCATAGGTCTGTAGACTTGCAGTTATCAAAGCTAGAATAGAAAGGGCAGATAGAAATGGACAACCAGAAAAGGAGTTTGCCAGAAGTCTACGTTATTTATTTCTAGAAAGTAATATAATCCCTTTTTTCTTAAAAAAGGGGGCGGGCAATCTTTAAATATAACAAAACCTAGCCTACAAAGTATTTTTGTGCTAAAAATGGACCCAAATACATTTCATAGAGTACCCTGCAAAATCTAGATTATCTAATAGATTCATTACCTTTCACTGACATTATGAACTGAGATATCTGAGTTCCATTTTCCAGTTATTAACTCGTTTAATGTCTGCAGCAACATTCCTTTTCTCTTGGAACGTATATAACCTGACTTGCTGGCACATGTCGGTGTCAAAACACGGCGGGGACTTTCATATTATCGCTGAGGTCAATATTAACACTTGGCATCAAGTACAGGCCTCAAAAGGTACCATCTATTTGCTTACTTTGTATAAAGTAATAGCTTGTTAGTAAATATTAGTTTCTATTGATGAATTATATCCTTGAATAGTTAGCTTCACTCCTTGGCATCTGTCCAATATATTTACATCTCATTTATCCAAAGCTTTTAAACATTAGCAAATTATATTTAATGCATGTAAGAAGCTGATGAGAGTTTTGATAAAATATTAAAGTAGTTATGGCTTTGTACTCTGCTTCTTACTGTAAATAAATGATCAGAAGCTAGGCAGTGATTTATTTAAAAAGAACAGGACATTTATCTATTCCTTTCTCTCACTTTCTCCCACCTTTTCATACAAACTGTAAAGAAAAAAGGCAGTTCTGTAGAATCATTTACAATGTTGAGAGGACCGTAGAATGGGAGTCAGGAGATCCAGTTTCCATTCCGATTGTCAGTGGTTTGCTATTTTCTCTTGAGTGAGTCACTTTGCTGCTCTGTGTTCATTTTCTCTTTCTGGTAAAATATACACCAGACCATTTAAATTGTGTAATATTAATAAATATTTAACATTTAGATAGCTTTTTGGCTCAGTAGATCTCAAAGCGCTTTCAACAATAATGATACTTAACCATTTTTAAAGCACGTGTATACTATATAAATGAGATATGGTGGTTAGAGCAAAATAGTACAAGAATCTGGTGTGAAATTCTGGGCCCATTAAAAGTGGGAACCTTGCCATGATCTTCATTTGGGACAAGATTAATCCTTGAGCTGTATTCTTGCCTCTTCTATTGACTTGTATAAACTTGGGAGATCACTTACTGTAAATTTCCAATCTGTAAAATACAAATTGGGACAATAATGCTCAATTACCTCACAAAGGTATTGAGATGTTTGAATTTTGTAAAATGTTTTGAGATCTTCAGCTGAAAGGCACCAGATGAATCCAAGTTTTATCACAAATAATCTCAAAACTCTTTTTTTGGTATTAACTTCAGCACTATGTGAACTTGCTTAGTATGGGTGTCAGTCACACAGCTTCTGTTTCTAGTAGCTAAGCTCTTAAAATAACAAAGGTGTTGCACTCTCTCATGAGCACTCTGTAATTTCACAAAGGTAGCCTTGCTGTGCAAACTCGTTTGCATGCTGACCTTGCAACACCTTTATCTGAAAGGACCAGCTCAAGTACTCTACAGAAATATGTGCCAGCCACCACCTTCATTCAGAGCCTTTTCTTTTCAGTAGTTTCAAAGTTTACTGGTCCCACATTTGAGAAAATGAAAATGTAAACATACAAAGTTTCAGGCAAATGACTAAACTAGATCAATCTGTTGAAAAAGGTATCTTAAAGGATGAGAAGTACTTTTTGCTTCACCAACTTGGTTTCCTGATTATTAAGAGGCCAGTAAAAAGAGGTATATTTAAAAACAGAGGGTCATATGCTTCCATGCCTTGTGCCCGGAAAACTGTCATAACGTGCTATAAAGCCTGCTTCCAAATTCTGTACATAACATAAGCTAAAATCTCCTATGTTTTATATTCTAACATACAAACTATGGACAATCAGGTAAAGATCTATTAACTACGGAAAAAGGACATAGTCTAAAGATGTCTTGGAGAGAGTGAGACAAATCCAAAATGGAAAAATAAAGAAAAAGTCCTGTTTTGCCCCTATACAAATAATTGTCAAATCTGATATAAACTTAAAGGATCTGCAGAAAACTGATAGGTTAATGATGCTTTGACTTGATGTGGTGATAGCAAAAATCCTGCACTTGGTGGTGGCCAAAGATAAATGTTTCTGTTGGTGTCTAAATATACCGGGTCATCTGTAAATGGTGTGTGAGGTGATGGGAAATTGATCTCGGAGGCGAAGGGTTTAGATACGTTTGATTCTAAAGGGGTAGCTGTGTTAGTCTATTGTAGAAAGACAACAGAGTCCTGTGGCACTTTTAAAGACTAACAGATTTATTTATCGCATGAGCTTTCATGGGAGAAAATCCCACTTCGTCAGACGCTTTGAAGATGGGAAACTTACCCAAGTTTGATGTATGTTTTCATATGTCATGACCTCTTGCTGCAGCTTCTGTCCAACATCTCCTGTAGTAGAGCAGTCCTATGCAGCATCCCCAGAAGGTTAGCTACAGGTTTTTAATCTTTTCAGTGGGTGTTTCTGGTGACACCCACTGCTGGTTACTACTAACATTGTTTGCACTTGACTTGATGGCGCAATACCTGTTTAGTAACATAGCTCAGTTTGGAATCTTAGCCTTTTGTGTACCTTTTCACTGAACAAGTGGGAGCATGCAGCCCAAAAGGTTGCTGTTTCTTCAAATTCTCTAGGACAAATGTGTTTCCTCCTGAGAAGCAATAAGAAGGGGAAGAAACCTGAGCTTCTCCTCTCACAGTTTCTTCTGCAACCTCAAGATTAAGTGCAGGGGATTGTGGCGTCGATAGCTTGCAAACTGTGTGGATCCTGAGAACACACAAAGACAGAACATACATACATAGATCCACCCCTTCGATGCAGTTAGTCAGGCTTTTTTGTTGCAGCGCCTTCCTGGCAGGAAGGGTCTTTTGGGAGCCGTGCTGCGTTGGCTGTATGTACCACTCATCTTATAGGCTGGAGTAGAAGCCATAAAAAAGAAATAATGAGCTTTCTTTTTTGTTGGGATATCCAGTAAAAGTGCTCTATGTTAGGATACAAGCATGCCACCAAGTGATTCTTTCTTGGCTTTTCACTGTCCTTTCTTTACCCCACCCAGATCTACAGAGTCCCAGTTGTGTAGATTTGAATTTCAGAGGGCCATAAGGGGGAAGGAAGCAAACAGCACGTTGGTAGCTCTCCCTTCCCCTGCAATATGCTCCCAAATTCCACCCACTTTAGCTCCCCTCCATGACAAAGAGATCAGCTTAATGTGTTGCTTTGTGTTTTGGGAAACATTCAAATGTCAAAGAAGATTCCATTTTTATGAGGACGCATTGTGATGCATGTTGGAATCTGAAGCCTTTTTTTGGAAATGGGGACGTGTGAGGCTAAAGCTGAGAAGCTAGAAATGAGTGCACGTATTGAGCATTCCATGACTTGGATGTCAGAAGTGTTAATTACGGCACTCTGATGCAGTTTACCATTTGAAAGAATTAATTAAAGCACACTTGCTATTGCCAAGGCCATGAAACTTGTAAATAGAAATGAGATCATACCTGCATGGTGGTCATAGTTTCTCTTTGTATGCTGTGTAGCCTCAGCACTTGCTGTGTGATCCTACAGGGTGCCAGGATGTAGCTCTTTAAATTATATGTCCGTCTACAAAAAGATAGTTATTCTAGGCCAAATTCTGACCTCAGTTACACTCTGTCAACCAACTGAAATGAGTGAGAATTGTGCGCAGGCTTCTCTAAGAGCAGAGTTTGGCCTTGTGTTATTTATAGCTTACATATAAAATATGCTGTTCCAAATAGGCAGATAATTTCTGTGTTGGTAGTTTTTAAAAAATAAACTGAGCTGCTTAGTTAGTTTCATCTGACATAAATGCAGACATGGCAACATATTCCATATCCTCATTGCCTACATGCTGTAAATTTCTTGTTTTGTTAGTTAAAGTATAGCATAGTTACCAAGATGAAAGGCGTGATCACAGGACTCCTTGTTTGTAATATTTTGTACTTTGTTTCATCCATGTCACAGATGGGGTAACCTATAACCCACTCTTTATTATGCCACTCCTAAATGAAGTTAGCCCTCAACTCATGAAGGTAAATTCCTTAGCTTTAATGGAGCAATGTCATAGAAGCATTTTTCTCTTTGCATTTAAACTACAACTGTGTAACATTTTCAAATTACGTTGTTAACTAAAAATGACCTGCACAATTTTGGGGACCAAGCCTGCATTTTCCTCTGCATCTAGTACTCACTAAAATAACTAGGTATCTGGTGCACAAGGAGTGAAGGATTGAGCCCTTGTCTAGACCAATTTTAATTACACTACAGTGACTTCTATGTTTTATTACTTACCTCATTATACTTCACTATATCTGGGAAATTAATTAACCCAGGTAAATGGAATTCTGATGCTCTCAGGTCACTTAAAGTTGATGGACACATAGCCATACCGTCTGCTGAAGCCCACTAATCAAATATATGTATATGACTCACCATAGAGACATCTCAACCAATGGCACCAGCGTGTTGAACTAATCTGTCATGTTCTAGCAAATGCACAAAGTTTAGGAACAAAAATGACAGCAGGGTACGGCTGCTGCATAAAAGGAGAATTGGAAACATATTCTTTACAAAACCATAGATAAAATATACTAGATAAAGATATCCTAAGGAAAATGCAGGGGAAAAATCCCAAATTGCTTATGTTTTATAGTAATAGTACTAACATAAGGTTTTCCTCTTCAGAGGACTGTACAAATATTAATTAATGGCTTAAGCACCAATTCTTCAAGGAGCTCAGACCAAGCCTGTGCCTGTGCCATATGGCACTCCATTGCAATGTAAGGGGCTCTGGGTGGTGCGGATGGGACCTTAGATTTGATCTGATCTAGTGTATATCACTGGTTCCAACCTGTTTGGCTCTAGGGACACAGATTATTTTTACAACTCTAAAGGGTCCCTAGTCTCTGCCAGTGCTGATCTCCCCTCCCTCTGGCTCCAGCAGGGACCCTAGTGCCTATGGACCCAGGCAGAGTGGTTTGACACAGTCCCTGCTACGGCCGAGAGAGAGGAGCGCTGATCTCCCATCCCCTTTGCTGCAGAAAGGAGCCTGCATCAGTCTTGCAGCCCCATGGCAACGCACTTGTCCTGGATCTGTAGGCAGACTCCCTTCTGCAGTTAATGGGTGGGGAGCTGCAGGCCATTCAAGATCCCGCAAGCCAAAAGTGCCTGTGGGCTATGGGCTGGGAACCACTGGTGTATATCCTTCAACACCTGTGTTGAAATCTGATCATTCATAGTGGGGAAGCTTGGACCATTGAAGTCAGTGGAAATTGTGCCATAGATTTCAGTGGAGCCAAGGATTTCATCCATGGTGTTGTTTCTCCTAACCTGTGAGGATACTGTTATGTGGTTTTAAGAAAGTAGTATCCATCTCTCTCATTCACTCACAGGCATGCATGTGTGCACAGACACACATGTAGACATCCAGGCACCTACGTTTTTCACATATAGCTAGTTATTTGGGACCTAATCCTAAATTCTTTGCAAGCCCATTTGGAGTGTGCAAGGAATACAGGATGGGGCCATTATATCTAAAATTAAATAAAACCAACAGTAACAGATCAAATGCGCAAGGATTTCTATTTTCTCTTTATTGTATGTCATTAAATTTCCTGATTACTACCAGGCTTTTTTAATCATATTCGATTTGCTTTTCATAATCTAACACTTGTTAGCAAGCATGGGTCTCATGGTATGATAACGATTTTATTAACCTGACTTTTAGAATAGTTTTTAAAACCACGCACAATATAAACATACTTAACGCTATATGACTGGCTGCCTTCTGCTTCCATCCTGCGTGTTGTTTATTATTTTAAAGATAGTTAATTTAAAGCACTTAAGGGAGAACTTCCTTTGTGCCAAACCTTCCACTACTCCTGTTAATGTAAATAGTATCACTCCCTCTCCACTTCTGCTTTCCTCATTTCCCCACTCAGGCCCCTCGCTTTTTGTCCTTCCAGATCCGACACTCACTGTAAGTTACAGGCAGAAGTGGACTCTTTTCCCAGGAAATCATGACCAACGGGGGAGTGGGTGGATTTGTGTGTGTTAATTACAGGATCATTACTGTATGGGAGCCGTCCAGTTCCGCTCTCGGCTTGTGAAAGGTAAAACACGATGGTTTGTTCAGGGTGTGACCGAAAGCAGTCTTTTCGTGCACACTGCTCTCCCTGTCCGTCTCCGGAACAAAGTGACCCTTCAGCCGGCCCCCGCGGGGCTTTCAGCCGCACAGAGAGTACAGGATCCTCCCGAGCGTTTCTCTCGCTCAGTCCCAGAGACACAGGGGGAAAGGGAGGAGCCGGATTCCTGGGCCGGCGAGGGGCAGCTCCCTCCCTCCTTCCCTCGCCTGCTCGTAGCTCCTCCCCGAGTCGTGCGGCTGCTTGGCGAGAGCTCTCCGGAAGCAATATTTAAAACAGCTCCGGTGGGTGCAGCAGAGGGAGCCGGAGGGCGGAATGAGCGCTTTGGCACGTACGAGAGCTGCGCGCAGCAGGGAGCGACAGGGCGGCCGGCTCCGCACCACCGGCTCCGCTTCAGCCTAGGCTCTGCGCCGGCCGAGAGTCAGGTAGTGCGGGGGCCGGCCGGGAAGACTGGAGCGGGCGGACACTGAGCAGCAGCCCCGAGCTGGGGCGGGCGGGCGGCGGGACTAGCCGCCGGGAGGGCGGCGCTGCACGGCCCGGGGAGCAGATCGCGGTGTCCGGGCGTCTGTTCCGGAGCTTCCCCAGCAAAGCCGCCGCCGGTCGGTCCCTGCGCGGAGCGAGGGTCCGTGTGTCCCTGCACAGCCTGTGCGCGCCTCGGGCCCGGGGGTCTCTTCCCGCCGGCATGGGGAGGGGCGGGTCGCTGTAAACCAGAGCAGCCTGGCTGGGGCTGGGGCCGGGCCGGGCGCAGGGAGCGGAGCGAGCCGCAAACGTCCCTAAGTCACCCGCTTGCTGCGCGGACCTCCCCACGGGCTGCTAGGCTCGGCCGAGGCAAAATGCAGCGTCCATCGCGCCCGATCCTGTCGGGTTGGAGGGGCTAAGCCTCTATCGGCCAGACCCGTCTGTGGCGGGGTGTTTCGTGGCTCCGGCAGGGAACCGCTGGCTGGTGACAGTGGAAGAGTAAAACTGATGCAGGGTAGATAGAGGAACTTTCCAAGTAACCCGAAGAACCCCAACTCGGAGGACACAGCAGCATTTTCCTAGTTTTCTTTTTCCTTGCCCTTCGGATGACGCTGTGCCCAGTTAATGTGACCTGTCTGCAAATGGATCGTGACTGTAACAAAGATCATTTTGCAGAACAGACATTCAGCATGACAAGCACAATTGGATCATATCTGAGTTTTCCGGGGGTTTTCTTCAGAACCAGCTAGTTTCACTTGAATTCGTAGATATTGTTAGTATAGCATCATCTTTGATGTACTAGACAGTAAAATTTTAGGCCACATGTTATGTGTTTGGTTAGTTTTTAATTAAATGTAATCAAATATTATCAGACTGGTGGTGAAGAAATCAGCATTTTGTCTTCCAATGACCCCCTAGAAATGTATTATGTATTTGCATTTTGGAGAAATTGGGGGGGGGGGGGGGGGTTTAAAAGCAACTGTTTCCCTTATTCCTGGCAATGAACACACTCCTTCATTCCCTTTCCTGAGCAGTGCAGTTCTAGCTGGACAGACCTGCAGCAGGCAGGCGAGCTTCTTGGTGTGTCACACTAGGGTGACTAAAGTGCAGTATCAATGTCTGAGTCAGACAGAGCATACAGACATGTGGGACTGTGTGAGGCTGTATCCAGGCACAAAGTGGGAGTGTCTAGGCATGTCTGAGACTTAAGTGGTGTGTGAGTAGTGAGAGGGAATGATGGAAGTATTTGCAGTACTGTTTAAACACAAAAGGTGAAATCCTGTTACCTATTAAAGGTAATGGGAATATTGCCATTGAGTTCAGTGGGGCCAGGATTTCAATTCTAGAATTAAAAGGTGAGGGAGGGGGCATGTGAGACTGTATAAGACAAAATGTGTGTGTGTGGAGTGAGTGTGTGAGTCTGAGAAATAGAGAGAGAGTGTTAAAAGTTGGAGGGAACATATTACATTGTATGTTTGAGGGATTGAATCTCGGGGGGTGGGAGGAGTGAGAGAGAGAGAGAGAGAGAGAGCCATACATTCTTTACGTCTATACAATATGATGCCAAAGGCATGGATATTAATAAACACCAGGATGAGAAGAAGGCACCAGTTCTTCCTGCCCCCTCCAGGGACTGTGTATGCCTTAGTGTGTTTCTGAGACTCTGTGTGAGAAGATTGCAAGTGTGTGGTTGGGATTAATTAGTCTGAGTTTTGTTGGTTTCATGCTTTACGTGCCTGGGGGCTACCCACAAACACAGAAGGAGGAGGAGTTTGCTTAGCTGTCTTGAAATCCTCTCCAGGAGTGATCTTGTTCGTGTCAACCGTGAGCAATTAGATTAACTATCTTGTTTTCCCTTCTGCCCTAGGTTGGCTATTGTGAGGCTCTGGGAGTTTGAACGTGACTTGGAGAAAGCAGAATCTGTGTCTGATGGATGCCAAACTAGAGCCAGCCTGTGTTGTGCAGCAGGTCCACTGTGCAGGGATGAAATGCCCTTCTTCAGAGGACTTTCCTCCCCAGATAGGGCTGTCTGATAAGATCCCACCAGTGAAGCCTTGCTTCAAGAAGAAGCAGCAAGTGCAGAAGAGGCTGGACACAGAAACTCTTAGGACTTTGCGGCCCATCTTCACTAGTTTGCTGGGAGCTAGGACCTTGGAAGGAGTCTTTGTGCCCAGAGGCCAAAGTGGAGGTCATAGCAATTTATGTGAACCCATTGTGAAAAAGGCCCTGGGACTCAGTACTCCCTGTCCCCAGCCAGGCAGCAGTGTGGCTGTGCTGATGCCAGGAGCTCCAGATGTGCAAGGTCAAATGCCAGAGACTCATCCTCCCCCTGGCCACACTGAGCAGGAGGGTCAATCTGGGGTTCAGGGCTTCCCATCAGAAACCAATCCTGGAACTGCTGTTGATTCCACTAATGAATCATTCCAGCATCATCCCTTTCGTTCAGTCTCTGGTGATGCTGCCCCCTGTCCAGTGTGCCCAGACAAAATACTGGAAGGTTACATGTCTGGGTTATTCCAGAACAGCTGCTTGGTGCAGTACAGCTTGAACCAAAATGATGAATTCAATTCTGGGCTCTTCCAGGATAAAAGTGAGGAGGCTTCGCTTGATCTTGTGTTTGAACTCTTGAACCAGCTGCAATACCATACCCATCAGGAGGATGGGATAGAGATCTGTGTGGATTTTCTGCAAGGCACTTGTATTTATGGCAGTGACTGTCCCAAACATCACACTGTGTTGCCATATCACTGGCAGATCAGGAGGACGGCTACTCAGACCTGGCAGAGTGTGACCAATGACTCCCAGGAGCATCTGGAAAGACTCTACTGCAACCCAGACAATGACAGGATCAAAGTGAAGTACCGGTAGGTAATTGTGTTCACTCATTAGCAAAGCCAAGTGCACATAACTAAACAGCAATTAAGGAAAATAAAAAATGAATTCTGTTTCCATACAATTGGGGAACAGATTGGTATTTTTTAGATATTACAGTATGCTGCCTTTTACTACAATCTATAATATTGCCTGTACTGACTAGTTTGGCCCTGTGCAGAGAACCATTTTTTGTCAGGGATATGCTGAGTGTTAAAAGTTCTAACCCTAGGAATGTTCTGTTCTCCTCCAGAGACGACCATGCCCCTTCAATCGTTCCCTCCCCTCCAAATACCCTCTTGTCTTTTCTGTATCTGTCTTTTAGACTGTGAACTTTACAGGGGAGTGGCTGTCTTTGTCTTCTACAGCATGCAGCATATTGTCAATGCTGCCCTAATAAATAATAACAGCATATGTTGAAGAAAATTTTAGGTTGGTGGAAGAAGAATGATGCTAATCTGCTTGTTCAGGATCTGTCTGTAATCACTATCTCAGTTCACTGTACTGGAACATCTGAATGTCTCTGCTAAAATGATGAAGGTGCTACTTCTAAGACTTGAGTGAAATGATGTGAATGGGGTCATTTCATACCTCTGCTAGGGTTCATAGCCCATTAAGTCAAAAAGAGTGGCCACTGAAATTAGTGGGAATACTCCCTTTTTAGTCAATAGATATATAAATGTTTAGGTTTGGTCAGTATGTCTTCCTGTTTGCAGGCTGAGAGAGACTGACGCATACAGGTCTACATCTAGAAGGCTTTTTTCATCCCAGAGGGACTAGAAACTTTTGATAAATAGAATCTTATAGTAACTGAGAGGCTCAACAGAGAATGTTGGTATGGCCTGTATTCTTCAGAACTGGCTGATCAACCCCTGAACTCAAACTTGTCTCTGCATTAGGAACTGCTCACCTCTGACTGTTTAAAGAGAACAATAGAATAAGTGAGCATTAGAAATGATTCAGACAGGAATGATACAGCAAGTGCTTTCAGTCAGTGTGAATCCAGGTTTACCCCACACATTCCAAGTACATTTTTCATGAGTACATTCTAAGCAACTTTTCAAATTAAACAACTGATCCCTTCAGGGTAGGGGTGGTGTAAATTTCACCTAGCAAAGAATGTTTGGTGATAACTTCGCTATTTGAATGAGAGCATTCTTATTCAAAACTTTTTAAAGGGCTGTTCTCCAACTTCAGCAATTTCACCTAGGAGTGTCAGACTGCAGATTAAAAGTCATTGTTTCCTGCATAGTCAATGTGGTGTTTTCTGAAAATCAAAGAGAAGAGGGTAAATTATTATTCAGATTTAGTTCTCACTTTGGGTTGATACTGCTCCCACCCATGTCAATGGCAAAATTCTCCTTTTATTTCTGTGTTGCAGGATCAGGGCCTTTGGGAGAACGTAGGCTGCTAGAAATAAGTGATGAAGAAGATCTATTAAGATTTTTCAAGTCCATAGCCCTGTAAATGCAAAAAAAATTAAGTTGACACAGCAGTTTTACTCAGGGGTGTGAAAAATCCTCCCCCTCGAGTGAGGTAGTTGAGCATACACAGTGCTAGGTTGAGAATTCTGCTATCAAACTAACATCTCTCAGGGAGGTGGATTACCCATGTGGATGGAAGAACCCCTCCTGCGCTGCAGTGAGCACCTACACTGAAGTGCTACAGCCTCACCCCTGCAGTAGCCTTTCAAGTGTAAACTCAGCACCTTTCCATTGGAGGACTGTGATATATGGAAATGAAACTACACTTGTATGAGTCCTTCTACTGGAAAGTAAAACTGTGGCATTAACTATTTCCTTCCCCTGCCTCAAATGAAGGCTCTTGTAGGGAACTCATAAACACAAAGCTCAATGCCTTGGAGATATAGGTGAAATACTGGAGGAAATCTGTTACGTGTTGTTTCTCAGATCTTTTCTTATTTTTCTATTGCTATATTGTATTTTCTCTCTCTCTCTCATGACATTCCTTAAATCAGTGCCCAGGGAAGTCAGTGGGAGTCTTTCTGTTGACTTTATTGAGCTCTGGATTAGGCTCTAAAGCCCTAGACTCATCAGTTATAACCTGTGAAGTCCTAAAATACCACATCCTTTTATTGAGAACACCCAGGAAGATGATGACATCACCTAAGTAGTTCATAACCTGCATTGAAAATTAAGGCAAGATAGAGAAAAAGAAATGGAATTGCATATTTGAGAGAATAAGCTTGATCCCATGTTACAAAATTAAGTCTCAGACAAATGTTTTTCCTCAAAAAACCCTAAGTTGCAAATAGATGGAATCCACTAGATTTTAATTTTACGATGTTGTGCTGCCATTTTTAGGTTGTTTAAACTGTATGTAACTGGCTGTGAAAATTGGAAAAAATAAATTAGCTAGAAAAAAAGAGCATGGAAATAAGAAATTAGATCTAAGTAACTAAAATCGGAGCTCTGCTAATAACCAAAAAGTTTCTTAAGTTTATAATAATAAACCCATCATTGTGTTGGTGTGAATAATTAAGCAAAAGAAAAGCCTGTCACAGCCACTTGAATCTTCCCACTTTCAGATTGTAAAACAGGCAGACTAACACCCTCCCTCTTTAAGTTTATGATGCAGATTTCTAGTCTGGTGAGTATTTTAGCATCGTGGTACATCGAGTGTCTGTCTGTCTAAACTAGTCAGAAAGAAATTTACCAGGATTATTGTCAAACACATTCTGTTCTGTTGCCATGAGTAAAGTGAGAGAGCAGTGTAATCCCAGAAAATCCAGGAATGCTGGGTCAGAACGATACTGAACGTTCCATAGCACCGGAAGAGTGTTCGAGAACACTCTAGGGACTGTGTTGCTGAAGTACAGAGACGGATCCAATTCAGGTTGTTCAAAAATCTGTTTTGAACAACAGCCTTGGGGGTAGTGTTCATTTTATTTTGGGGGGGAACACAAGGAGGTAGCATATTGAGTATAAATAAGTTTAACGCTTTTTAGTTGCTAAACTTCCTCATTGTTGCTGATCCTGTTGTCTTTATCTCAGTGTCTGTGTTGACTTGGGCAGGAAACGTGGGCTTAGTCAATACTACAGAATCGGGCCCTGGAGTAAGGCTTAATATACATCAGCAATTTGCAGCATCCTTTGACACTTTCTATTAAAAGACTTACATTAAATGTTATTTTGGAATTAAAATCTAGCAAATGCTGTATATCCAACTATTTAATTCCTGGAGAAATCTACCTTTGAAGATAGTTATCCGCATGAGTCTTTTGAACAATGAATCTGATATTCTGAAAAACTTGATTAGACTTTTACATTTTTTTAAAAAGTCCTTTGGGGGTTGTAGTGTTAGAGGAAGCTTTGTATGGCAAACAGTATCCCTTTATGTCAGAGAAACCTCCCAATCCTTTGAGTATTGACTATTTGGGGTCAATATGAGTCTTCATGGAGTTCACTTGTGGTCACTGCAACCTGACTTTTCCTGTATTCCAAAGCAGTGTTGTGTTTCCTGGCAACAAGATGCAGATAGCGGCATGTTGAACCTTGCTGAGAGGCTCACAAACAAGCTAGAGCAGCTCATGGTTCACATGGTTACCACATTATTTGGCTAAAGCTATTAATCTCTTGTGGTCAGACTAGCTTTACAGGCTATCTATGCAGATTGCACAAAACAAGGACCTGCCTGTTCAGCAGTTTGCATGTCCAAGAAAGGCCAAGCAGAAACCACCCTCACTAGTAACTCAAGGGTGGTAGTTGTTCATTTCCCCCCTATTTTGAACATGGTTTATATGGCAGAGTGACTTATTCTTACACTTTGAGTCCAGAATATCTTCATGGTGGAGAGCTTCCAGAAAGTTCATAGTTCTGAGCCATTGGTGCAATTAGGGATAATCTTTCTAATTTAGATCTTAATGTTCTGTAGGTACACAGTTATAGGAATCTTTCGCCTCACCAGTATTCTTTGTTCTGTTGCTCATCTAAACATACTTTCAGTTGTTGGATTTTACCTAAGGGAATATGATTTTAAAGTAGGAAATACAGTGAACCTTGTTTAACTAGTTCATTGTAATAAGGATGTCTCAGACCTTCAGTTACTGCAATTTGACTTCCAACTGAATATATCATTTTATCATAAATGGGCTCTTTATGTTTTGCTCTCTCAAATCTTCAGTATGTTTGGAGACAAATAGCAACAACTCTAAGATAGCTGAGGTTATGAATTTCAGCATGTTCAAAAATTCTCAAGCACTTAGTCTTCTTCCTCATACAGGTAAGAAAAGGCCTTGGAGAATATTTGAGAGAACAATGCCAAGTACCACTTTCCAGTATGAGAGTGCCCAGGCTATGATATTTTAGGATCCCTTCAGTAAATGATGATGATTGGCTGCCGAGTTAAGCAGGCATTTGTTGTGGTTTGGTTTGGTTTTTATGCTTTATATAAATCATTCATCTGTTTCTGCAGAATATGGGAAAAGTTGAAAGGCACTATATTAATCAGCTTTTCACAACTAAATTTATCATTACTTATGGCATTATGGTCTTCATAAAACCAACCTGTAATATTCAGCCAATCCCTCATTTGGCTGAGTATCCCAGCATCTCTGTTTGGAAAGGAGACAACCTTCATGGAGTGTAATTTCTAGCCATCAACTCCATTATACTCCTCTTTCTTCTCACATTCCAAATTACTGTGAGATGAACTGTTCATGGTGCTTCTCACTGGTTCTTGTGACAGCCTTTTATTAAAGGACTGAATAGAAGCTCCCTAAAACTGGACAAAATATATACATATGCCTCTGACTTTTTAAAAAAAAAAATATCATTAGAGTGTTTCTATATGGTTCTAAAGTTACTTAGAGCCAAATAGATGCCTTTTTACCTCCTCTGGGACTTCAGACTGGGTCGATTTGTTTGAATAGTTAAATTAAACAAGTTATCTTTCAAATCTGCACAGCTGTTGCAATGTATGAGAACTCATTATGAGTTATTGATAATATCAGAGATGAGAACAGCTGAAATTTACTGTGCCTTGTGACTTCTTGATAGTTCTTGAATTTACACAGCTGAATGGATTTGAATTTATTTTTAAAAATTCTTTACTAGAAAGAAAGCGAGAGAGAGAGACTCTAAATGTGTGAAGTGACTTTTTTAAAATGTGCCTTGTGCTTTATGATAATACAGGCCAATGAATTCTTATTCGCCCCTTGTTATGCTTCAATTTACATATGAAATAAAGCTAATTGGATTCTAGCTATAAAAATCTGGAGATATTATAAGGCCTATGAGGAGTTGTCATAGGAATCAGCAGCAATCATTCATTTATTCCCTTTCTCCTTTTGCATCAATAAACAGATTGGAATTTTGAGAGCAGCTGTCACCTGGCTTCAGGTTTAGGTCAGTCTGTTCCTTGTGTACTTATGGTAATGAAACAATCCTTTCTAAAAGCCAAGATGTATAAGTCTTAAATCAGGTTGCTTGGAAGAATTGTTTTAGGTAACCCAGCAGTCACAATATTGTGTAATTGCCAACCAGTGCAGTTCATTTAAGGATGAATCACAGAAAAGAACTCACTAAAATAGTTTCTTTAGTTGGGGCATTGATCCTGAAGTCCTCTCTGACTTAGACCAAGTACTTGTTGAAATCAGTAGGCATTATAAATGAATATGGACTGAACAAGGAGGCCCTTGCAGCCACACTTTCAAAAATGGCTCTGATTTTGGGTATCTCAAAAGTGCCCAGCTTGAGATGCTAAGTTTCCCACCCAAAAAGTGAGACTTCTAGGGTCAGTAGCCACTTTATTGATTTGTGACTGATCATCCACCATAAAATTCTAATGTCTGATATAATTTTATTTGTCACAAATCTAGTTTCATTTCAATATTCATGAAGTTTTGATATAGGGTAGAATTTTCAAAAGCAGCTAAGTGATTTAGGAAACAGACTCCTAGTTGCAGAAGTGATGCATGGCAGTGGGTGGGGATGCAGAACTATGTGCTTCCTCCCTTTGCAGCTTGGCTTGTACTGAGCATAACCACATGGACCAAGCATCCTCAGTAACTCTGCTGAAGCCAACTACCCTCACTCTTTCTCCACTTCCGCCCCTTCACTGTTGGCAAGCAAGGGTCATCTCTGCCTAGTTGTATCTCTTTTCAAAATTGGACTTGAGGTCCTAAATCACTTAAATGCTTTTGAAAATTCTACCCATTATCACTTTTTAAAAATCAAGGTATTACTCTTGAAGCAGTTTGAAAGCCTTGGGGACTGAAGTTGCATATCCATAGAGCTGCTTCCTCAGGATCACCTTTCTAATATGTCTTCATATTGTTTTGAGCGATCATATGTAGTTGAGCTGGTTGAGAGCTTTTAGATGGAACAATTTTCTGTCTGAAAATGCATTTTCATTTTAATCAGAACCTTTTGTGGAATTGTATACATTTCAACCTTTTTGACAAGGAAGGTCTAATCAGGAAATTCAAAGTGATTCATTTTGATTGATTTTGTTTTGACTTCTTTCATTTATCTAGAGATGCATTATTAAAATAAATAGTATAATATTCTGAAACAAAATAATCCAACCTTATCGAAGCCAAATATTTCAGTCATCCTGAATCAAAAATTTTTCAAAGTTTTCATTTCATGGGAAATTTGAATTTTTTTGAGATGTTTGAATTTTCTATGGAATGGAAATTCCATTTTCCAACAAGTTATAATATTTATCAGTGACAGTTAAATTTTTCCCTTACTTGGTCAGAGTTCCAAGAAATTCCACCACCAAATGAAGGTTTATACTCTGCCACCCGTAACTGCATTCACTGGTACCACTATTGTCATTCAAGATAGGGTACAAGACAGTTTTCACATTCTAATTATTTGATTCTACTAAACTGTGTTAGATTCAAGCTGGTAACTTAGAAATACATTATCAATTACCTACCCTTGAAGGCAGTCTCCTACAGCCTCAACATTTGAATTTTCATTGGCTTCTTAACAGAAAAATGAAAAAAAAAATCAAATGCACTATTAAACCTTGCATTTCTGGCTTCTTTTTAATGCCTCTCTATAATATTTGTACTTATTTGGGAGGCAAAAAAAGAAAATGACAGAGTGTACAAAAGATTTGAGTGCTATTGATCACTCTCCTTTTGGTGAGATATCTGTATTTACAATAAATTTGTTAAAATTCACGGTATAAATTATGAGGTTGTACAGTAATTTGTGATACTTTCCTTGTTCACATAGAGCTATAAAACTGTGAGAAGCTCTAAAAGAAGAATACTGGCATATATAATGGATGGAAAAGTGCCTCTAACAACATTTACCCAGTTGTTAAGATTATTTATACATTATTTTTCCCTATTGTTAATTGACATTTTTTTAATAAGTGGGTCATGGACCTCATTTGGCTCAGATATACGAGGCTGAAAATTTGACTTTTATGGTCTATCAGCTTTTGGTAGAGAGTCTCAAAGTTGGATTGGTTTACACTAGCCTATTCCTGGGAGGTGCAGAGAAAAATCTGATAGTTTATTATGCTGGGTAGTACTTTGTGATAATAGGAACACACATTCATTAGAACTAAATTCAGCTCTTAAGTACAAAGACGCAATCTTATCAAAGTTGGACTAATACCCCAGTGAGCAGAATTGAGCTTACCCTATACAAAATAAAAAGCTTGTTTCTAAATTCACTGTTTCCAAATGAATAGGTCATAGTTCTAAGGCTGATTGCTTTACTTTGCTTATTTTACCAACGTATATAGTTACTGTTGCTACGGTATAAAAAGTCAGGCCAAAAGAGAGTTAAGGAAGGGCTCTGTTTACTTGTTTCTTAACAGCAAGTGAGTGAGAATTTGTCTCCCTGATTATGCTTACCTGTTATATTCTGTGTATTTACTGGGAACACCCCACTTGACCAATGATGATGAAGTGAAGGACAGGCATCACGAGAAATGGATCAAACATGAGACCAAAGATGTTGGGGACAAGGTGTCCTTTTATTTAGCAGAAACCAATTATTCAGAAGTTCTCTGATAAAGGTTATGGTACTCAGGGGAAGAAAAGAGTATTGTAATAAAATACCTCTTTGAGGTGAGTAGACTTACAGGGCCAGATTCCACACTCAGTTAAAACAGTAAAACTTCATTGACTTAGTGGAGTTATTCCTGCCTGATACCTATGTGAGAGCAGAATCAGATCAGTTGTACCAAGCTTTGAAAATGTGGAACAACAGGTACAGATGGTATTCCACACTTCAGTGTGAAGGGTTCTTGTATGCACATTTATACAAGTTGTGCACATGTAAGATTTTTGTGGGTTGGACAGATAGGTTTGCAGTCCTGCAGGTGCACCTGTTGTATTGAGTTTTTAAAAACCGGCCCAGATTAGTTTTTAATGATAGAACTTGGCACTTATTGAGTACTTTTTTTATCTGAGGATCTACAAATACTTGAAAAAAATTAACTTTTAAATGTTCTGAGTAAAAATATTGAGTCAGGTTCATTTGGGCTGCTTTTATCCCATTCTGGTGTCAAAAAGTAGTCATGAGCCCAGCCTACTGGTCAATTACTCTTGGTTTCTGCCTGGTTTGTGTCATCAGAGTGGTGCAAAGAAACCAAAATATTGAAGTGAATCTGGCCTATAAATTCTGCAGGCCATATCCTCAGCTGGAGTAAGTCAGAGTATCTGAATTTATTTGAGTGGAGCATGCTGATTATATTAGCCGAGGATTTCAATACAAGTCTTTGAATGCAAATAGAAGAGACAACTTGGACGTGCACTCTGAAACTCAATACATCAGTAATGTTTAGAAGACCTGAGTAAGTCTGACATAAGCATTGTATTCATTAGGGGCTAGAGTCCCATTTGAGTTACACCAGTGTAAATCTGGAGCAACACCATTCTAGTTATTCCAGATTTACAACACTGCAACAACAGAGTTGGACCTTTTACTTCCCACTCCTCCTCCTTTAGTTTGGAAAAAAGAAAGAAAGAACATTTCATCTGATGAATATCTGCAAAATTGTGGAAAGTAATAAAACTGGTTTACAGGCAGAAAGTAAACGTTTTGCATCATGATTGATGGAGGTAAAGATTTAGGGATGAACTTTGCTTGTTGTGACATGTTTTCTCTTTCTGGATCATATTTACTGTATATTAGCTGCATGGCTTATAGCAGTGGATTTCAAACTATGGGTCAGGACCAAGTACTGGGTCGCAGACCCTCAGGTATTAGGCCGCGTCAGCCCCCTGCTGCCGCTGGCACAAGACTGGAATGCATTGCTTAAAGATGAAATTGTTGGGTCACGGGCATAAATGATTTTTTTCAATTGGGTTCCGAGAAAAAAGTCTGAAAACTACTGGCTTACAGTCATAGCTGAGAGAAGCTATGTGACGTGGTGAAAGGACAGATTAAGCAAAATAGTCACCATATAATTTCCTGCTTTGCCTGTCTCCTGTCCTCTTTCATTCTGTAGTTTAAGAATGTTGAAATAAAGATAAGATCATGAGTGAACATCATGTTTACCATCTTTAGTGTTAGAGCAAATGCTAATGCAAGATATTGCAGCTTTGGGGGATGCTGTTCATTCCTCTGATAGGGGAGTCCTGCACCCAAAACACAGTCACATCTCTATTGCTACACTATCAAAACCATGAGAAAAATTCCATTCTTTAAGACTCCTTAGAACTGTTTGGCTTGCTGTTGCTTCATTTAGCAAAACGTTGTGAAATGTTTTGCAGTGACTGGTTTTTTTTATTTGGGAGTGGGAAATACCTAAAAGGCTTTTAGCCTTTTAAAGAAAGGAATGACTCTACTGGTTAGACCAGAGGACTCAAGAGTCAGGATTCCAGGCCTATTTTTGTGTCTGCCATTGAAATCCTCTGTGTTCTTGGTCAAGTCACAAGACTTCTCTGTGCCCACTCACCATTTGCAGAATAATTGATGGGAATAATAATACTTAGTTGTTACTTCCTGTGGGAGTGTTAATTACTTATTTTGAGATAGAACTTTCAGATCCTGTGAGCTGTGATACTGTACAAGTATTTCAATAAAAGAGGCCTGATTTCAGTCTCCACAAGTCAGTGGGAGTATCAGACACTCAACACCATTGAGAATCATGCTGTACATGCCAGATATGTATTTAGGAGCCTAATCTTGGCCACACAGGTTTAAATATTCATTTTTATATCATGAAATATTGCAAAATTAAAAACCTGAAATATCTCATCCAGTCTCTCCATTTGCCAAATCCAGACCTATCGCAACTAGGTGCAACTCTGATGAGTTCTTGGAGTTATACTTGTTTACACCAGTTTTGATTTTTTTACCCTTTCTTTTTGTTATTTTGGCATTACAGTTCCTGAGGTCCAGTCATGTCCTCCTTAATTTTAATAGCAAAACTTATTCTGCTTCTCACCTAAAATACACATTTAAGGCCAGATTCAAAGACTTCAGAAGTCATTAGATAGACTCCCGTTGATTTCAATGGGTTTTGGATCGTGTATTTACAGGGTTCAACTCACAATGGTGTCTCAGTCCCTATCTATTTCAATGTGAGCAAATTTGGACATTTGTCTTCCCGGATCTGAAGCAGTGATGCTTAAAACTACCACCAACCTCACTTAGAAAAACCTGCAAATATAATTCACTTGATGTGAAATTCAGCCTCATAGAATACAGCTTAAATAGCTCGTAAACTTTGTGCTTGCCATCTCTACAGAGCTAGATTGCACTTTACAACTTTGCACAACTATTTGCACTGAATAACAGAAAATAGCACTCACTTTAAAAATTGACTGAGCTGCCCAAAAGGTCTGACTAGGTAACCAGTATTCTTGTGACTTATATTTCACTGAATTTAATTTAACCAAACTTGCGAATTTGAGCATAAAAGAAGGACTTCATATCTATTTGGAGACCCAGCTGAGCAGTTGTTCTCTTGAATAGTGTTAAACTTTTGTTACTTCAGGGAGGAGCATGGTTTAGTCACAGAGAGGAAATCAACAGTTACATACTTTGAGATAGTGTTTAGCTCTTAATCTTGCTTCATATCACAGCTGGTCTGATGGGAACCGAGTTTCATTTCCTGTACAGATAATTGTTGATCGGTGCACTTTTTTTTTTCCTTTTCTGTTGCCTAACATGTGGTAAGTTTCATGACATGTAACTGAACTTGGGTGCAGAATTTAAAACCCACATACTTTTTCACATTACTTCTGAGAAAAAAAAATCTTTTTTCTCTTAAACCTCTGTTGCACATAGTATGTGGTACAATCGCCTGGTTACAAGGTTAGTCCATAGACGGTTCACTCATTAAACTTGAGATCATCTTTGAACAGAGCAACTTGTGATTTTAATTTGCTTTTAGTAGGTGCATAAGAAGCTTGCTGTAAAGGGTACAAAATAGATTTCAGGTGGCTTCATTGCCCACAGTGATCCAAATTCCATTCTGCGTTCACTAAGACAACTTCGTTGAAGTCAATGGAATACACCCATAGCTACATACACACACATTTAAGAAGTGTTTATCGAAGAGTACAGAATATTTACTCCTGTAATATAAATAAAATTCCATCAAACAACTCAGTTTTATAAAGAAGGCACATGATAGTTAGTGGTTGAAGTACAGGACAGGTTGTTAAGAGGTCTCTATTCCGAGTTCTACAACTGATTTGCCTTGTGACTTTTCACAAGTCATTTAAGCTTCTCCATGTTAGAATTTCTCTAGCTGTAAAAAGGGGATGATAACATCTACCTACCTCATAGGGGTGCCATGAGGCACAGTTTAAGGTTTGTAAAGTGCATTAAATGTCTCAGTTGAAAGTTGCTGTAGAAATACCAAGTATTTTATTATTGGTTACACATTGTATAGCTAAATATGCAGTGGGGAGTATCTCTTGACTCAGCAGAGTGTTCAAATGAATTTCCTTCTTTCCCAAATCTGTACCCAACTATTATCTCCACCATTTCCTTTCCTGCTACTGGCATTTCCTGATAGAAAGTGACTGTGAGTTAACCAACATTGACTGGGTTGTCTTTTAATCTCATCACCAACAGTACCCTCCTTCATAATAAAATGTATCCACGAATGGTATTGGAACATGAAGGATTCTCTTGCATGGAATTAATCATTTGGGGAAAGTTCAAGGAGTGGTTGAAAGGGCACCCACTTTATCCTTGCCCCACTAAGATGGGTTTTAATTACCAATTCAAACATTGTCTATCCTACATTATGTAGGACCACCCATATTTTATACCCACATTTACCTGACTTCAATGGGTTTTGGATCAGGTTCTTGCAGAGTACAACTCATAATGATTTCTGGGCCCGTATCTATTTCAGTGGGAGCAAATTTGGACCCATGTCTTCCAGGATCTTCCCTGCTGCCATTTCACATTATTAATTATTTACATCAGAAATATTGACTCATGATACAGAGGTTAAACAAAGAGTAATTTTGGCTAAAGTGTGGATCTCACTCTTATTTTTCCTAAGTCCCTGATTTTTGGATCTTTGTCCCATGTTTAGGCTTTGTGCAATTGAGTCTTGGTCTATACTGCAGGTGCTTTTCAGCAGCAGTTGAAGGGAGAAACACAAGTTAGTTAAAATAACTTGCATATCTCCCTTTGACTGCCATCAACATGATGTCTTCAGTGCTCTGAGTCAACTGGAAATGGCCTCCCATCAGTGCCGCACTACACCACTCCCAATCTATAGAGCAGGTCTTCACAGACCTAATTAGTCAACCAGGAAGTTCTATCTGATGGCTGCAAATTTGACACTGTATGTATAGACTTGCCCCAATAGATACAATTGTCATATTTACTTTCATCACCAGTATCTCAGAGCTAAAACCAGGAATGTAATCACACAATCACCTGCTGTACCAATCACAACTAATTTTGTTTCTGGGCTTTGCATTACATATGCTCATAGTAGGTCTGTTTTTTGAGTCACAAGAGGAAATGTTTTAAATGAAACACTATTAACAAACAAATTTTGTGGACTTGTTATATTAAGGTTGCAGTGCATGAATACCAGCAAATGTTACAATTGAAAAAGCTTAAGCATTTCAAAAAATAGAAATAATTATAGAAAGGTAAGTAGAAATTCAAAGCTATCCCCAGCTCATATAGGCACTTATTTAACATAGGTCCTTTTATTTAACTTCTGTTACATAGGCTAGTCTAAATATTCCTAGATTTTAAAACATATGTCAGTTCTGAAGTTTTATGGTTCAGGTGTAGAGGGATCTCAAAAAAGTCAAATACTTTGGCTGAGATATTCAACAATGTCTCAGTGACCTGTGCCCCCTGCTCCCACCAAAGTTTATTGGGATGCGGGCATTTAAATGTCCAGCTTGTTTTGGAAATGTCACCTTTTTTAATATATAGTTTGAAAAGTATCATTTTTCAAGCATCCATTATTTAAAAGGAAGTTTGGTTTTTTCAAACTTTTTGGAAGAATCTACTCTTCTGTATCCTGAAAGAAATCACTCCATTTTTCCTTTGGCAAAATTCTGAGGGAAATGGGTAGTAGATTCCATATTCATTGCACCAGATCCCTTTAAAGATTCCTTTAACGGAATAACAAACCTCTGTCCTCAACCTCAACTTCCTTTCCCCTCATGGGACCTAAACCTAATGCTGGAAGGGCTGACTAGGCCTTTCTTCATATCTATGGCCACCTGTTCAATAGCATACTTCTTTATGAAAATGGTCTTTCTGATTGCAATTGCCTCAGCTAGAAGAACAGGGGAAATAGCAGTGGTGATCCCCCATACAGTGTTCTGCCCAGAGAAGGTTACATCTGAAGTTTATCCCTAAAGTGATGATGATCTCATTTGACATGAATTAGTCTATTCATCTTCCTGCCTTCTACTCTAAGCCTTATCAAGATAAAATGGAGACTGTGCTGCATATCTTAGGTGAGCCCTGGCATTCTACTTTGATGGGACAAAAACCTTCAGGAAATCCCTTAAACTATTTCTCTCCGTGGCGGAAAGATCTAAGGTATCAGCATATCAGTCCAGAGACTCTCAAAGTGGGTCTCAAATTACATCTGACAGTGCTACCAAATTTGAATCATGACCCCTCTGGACTTGATCTGTACACATTCCATAAGATTGATATCTGTTTCATTCTTTAGGAATGTCCCCTTCTTAGAAATTTGTAAAGTGGCAATGTGGGTGTCAGTCTATTCCTTTGCAGAACATTCTGCAATCACTGGGAACTCTGCCTCTAATGCTATCTGATTCCACTGTACTATCATCTGTGACTCACCTAACCTGGAAGTCCCAGCCCTCCAAGGAGGGTACTGCTTGGGGAACAGTGGAGCACCCACTACTCGAAGTAGTAGTAGTAGTTACTCATCTTGTGCTGTTATGATGGTTCTTTGAGATGTGTATCTCTATGGGTGCTCCGCTATTGGCCCTCTTCCCCTCCTCGTCAGAGTTTTCACTGACACTGCTGTACAGAGGGAACTGAGGATGGTTTGCCCACGTGCACTGGCTAGTGTTATAGTACAGCACTAGAAGAGACACAGCTCACAGTGGACACAGACCTCCAATCAGCAGCAGAGACACAGACATACCTTCTGTGGAGCACCTGTAGGGGGACACGTCTCAAAGAATCATTGTTATTGCACAAGGTGAGTAACTTCTTGAGGAATCCACAATTCTCACAATATTGCAAGTTAAGTAGGGCCTTAATTATTAGAAACATCAGTCATGTATCAATAGCCGGCCATGATTTGGGCGCCTGTCTTCCTAGGAACTTAATCACTTATGTGACACTTTAGAGAGTTCTCAGAATGTTAGTATATGGCCTTGAAAACACAGTTTGGGTAGCAACGATGGCTGTTGGGATTATGCTCCTCTATACAGTATTTGCATTGATACAAGGCTATTGCAGATCTTTGCCCACTGTGTAATCATGTCAGTAAAACCAGCAATATCTGCCAAGTAAAGAGCTTCATTTATCAAAGACAATACTGATGTGATAATAGAGCTGTAGAAATAATTCACCAAACACTTTTAAAATTGCAATCTATTTTGCATTTCATTATGATTTTGTGAATAAGGCAGAGGGTTTGGGGAAGGGGGGACGTGCTATGCTGTGTCACGAACTTTGGCTTCAAAATATGACAGAATGACAGATTGGGAGTGAATATGAGGCCACTTTTTATTCCAAACAATCCTATTTTGAAATGGGAAAAAAGGAGGGGGGAAAAAAGTATTAATCTTTACAAAATTGGATATTTTATTCAAAGATGAATTTGTGTCAAAATATACAAATGTGGTCTATATTTTAAAGTAAAAAATTAAAAATCCTCTGAAATAGAATTACAAATATTGTCATGAAAAATTGCACACACAAATTCACATTGATGACACTGCTTGCAAATACTTCAGATAATAATAATAATAGCTCGGTTCTTCAACAGAAATGATTTCCACATGATTTCACACATTTGTTTTCAAATAAAAATAGTATTGGAAAAAAATGATAACGCCAGGAAGGTGGGGGTTTTTTCACTTCAGAAAGTGTATTTTTTAGACCTGCATTCAATTTCAACAGCTTCACACTGGTAATGTATTACAACTAGTGCTGATTTTCTTATCAATGGGTGTAGTTTTTTTTTTTTTTTTTTTTTATCATTTACACTCAATGTTTGATTTCTGCATACTGCTGTTATCTAAAGTTTAGAATATTACTCTTACTCCTTATGAATCAGTGTGGGTGTTTGTGCAGTGTGCATTGATAAAATATGCTGTGGATCATCAGATTTAATTACTGTATCAGCTGATAAGACACATAAGGTATTAGAATAGGCCTCCTTGTTGTGATTTAATTATTCTTCATATCCAGATTGAGGTGGTAATAATTTAATATGTGGCAACACATTTAGAGAATACATAGTTAATCATTCTAGAGATTCTGCACATTATACTGTCTTCTCAACAGAATTCTTTTGAGAATCACTGTTATAACATGACATCTTTTTAGATAACAGTATTGATCGACTTGGCAAAATGTGCCTTATCTGTAGCAATTTATAAACATGAAAGATGTGGAATTTACCACTTGGCAACATTCTTATTATACATGGTTACACTGTTGCAGTAAGACTGAAAGTTCTTGGCCATGAATCACAGGTCTCTGAAAATGAATGGGCCACATTCATGCCTGGTGTAACTCTATGTACTCTTCAGTGGAGTTAGAAAGGAGTGCTTTTGTCCCAAAGTATTTGGGACACAGCAGCTGCTGGAACTATAAAAATGTCACTTAATATTTTTCTCTTACCTCTCCTTGAAGACTATATAGGAGTATAGTGAAGAATAAAAAGAGCTAAGCTAAAATAACCATTTATCCAAAAAAAACTGGGCCAGTTCCTTAGAGTGGGAGTTTCTGGGAGCAGGAACCAGTGTCCCTTCTTATGTGTCTGGGAAGAGTCAAGCACCTCAGGAGCCCAACTGCAAACAAACACATACAAACTAATAGTAAATCCTGAAATGTGTTGCACGTGTATCGCTCCTATTGAGAGTTCAAAGAGAGCTGTGTGTGTGTTCAGCACCTCTCAGGAGTTAGACCCATTTGTTGTGTTACTTATATAGAAAACAAGTAAAACCCCACAGATGGAAGGGAGCATACCAATGGGATGCATTTTCTTTCCTTTCCTGTCTCAGGCTAATCAATAAAGTGTCACTAACCCATGTTTAAATACCCATCGCTTTTGCGAATGTCAGATATGGCACTTTGTTTTTTACAGGTTTAACATGCAAGAGTTGTTAAATAAACTACATGCTTTTCAAATATTAGCCATATTTTTTCTGGTTATATTCAGTGCAAAAAGGAAATACTTAACATTGGATTAAATGCCATGTTTATAATTCTCAAAAGATTCATTCCTTCTGAGTTATTAGCGCTTAATGAAAAATTATCAAAACATAAGGGTATAAATAATTTATAAGTGAAAACAAATGGCAGTAGCTGTCACATTTGCTAATCCTAGCCATTTTACTAAAGAAATCTGATTCTTTTTGTCAGAGTGGAGTGACACTATGTAAGCAGCTTTGTCAGGAATTGATCTTTATACGGACAAATAGGGGTGTGCTCGGTGTACCTTTCAGTCCCACAAAGCTGTGTCTGTGCACTGTAATCTATGGTCCTCTGGAATCATTTGTTCCTTTGAATGTCCTGTTTTAAGCTCCCATTTGCTAATAAACTGCTGACCTTCGAAGTATTTCTCAGTTAGCTAATAAGCAGTCATTTTAAGTTACCTGGGTTTATTATTTGTTTGATTTATTTATTGGCTGACAACACCAAAATTTGCTGTAAATTAATTTTATGGCAGTTTATAAAAAATGGACTCCTATTTTCAAGGCAGTCTACAGAAAGCCTAGTATGTGCATCTATGTTCTGATTTGTTGCTGAGGCTCCCACGAACATCTCTTCTCAAACTACTATGAAAATATGCAAACTGCCAAATAATAAATATTATTGTATTACCAAGCACATGTGCATCTCAGCAAATTTATACTGCCCTTTACAGAACATAGATAAGACATATCCCTTGCTCATAAAAGCTTACAACCTAGGGGCTGGATTGTGATTTGCTCACGTAAGGAGTAAGGCGCTGCTCAATGGGAGTTATAATCTATCATTCTAGCCCACAACCATAAATGAAGCTATTCACATCTGTGTTATAAACACCTTATGTAAATAAACCGTAGCACATTATTAAGGATAGGTAATATTTTAAGATCTTTGAAAGCCATTACCAATGAGAGGTGAAGTTCATAATTGAATAAACTACTGCACAAGGGGTTCATTCTATATAGTCTTCTTGCAAGAAAACTCCCACATGCCCTCTCTGTACCTGGCTTAGTGTTATACTTGGGAGCTATGTACACAGCTTTCACTGGAGACAGAACCTCAAGACTTTATGTGGATATAGCTTTTTTTAACACAAATCTAGATACTCTCAGATTAGAAAGAGATGTTTACATCTGGATCAGTTCAAAACTTTGAGAATCAATACCGTCTTTTACTGTTTCTCTGAAACTGGTTTGAAAGAGTTTGACTGACCAGTGGGGATTGTTTGCCTAGAGCATGGTTTCTAAAACATTGCTTATCTCCCTCAACAGTGGCTGGTCAAATGATGTTAGAAGCCATTTTTGCTGACCCACACTGAAGCCACAATTAAATGTGACTCCTACATCAGCATAACAGAGCCATGTTTTTTCCTTGAGGTAAAGAATATAGGCATGACTCTTGATCAGTAATATCAGTTTTCTCTCATGTATTTCTGAAAGAACTAGATCACTTTATGTAAAGTTGAATGTTGAAATGTTGATTTTTGTAGCACCAATACAGCTAGCAGAACAAAAAGCAAATATTTCTCTGGATAAGCTTCATAATAGTGAAATCAGTTTTCCTTTTCATATTATGCCAGTTCTTTTCTGCCGTACATGTGATGAAAGATAATTGAACTCTCTGGTGGATTAGCAGCAGATGCTCCTCATCTGGAGACATTTACATTTCCCCTTCTTCCCTGAAGCACTAACTTTCACAAGAATAACCTTTTGAATAGTATTTGGCTGCTTCATCAAACATGGTTGTCTGATGTACTTGCTTAGGTAGAATGTTACAAATGTCAAGGATGCATATATTGATCTTTCCATAAATCATCTATAGTGAACAAATATCTCTGGAGTCGGAAGGTTTCTTTTTTTCTGTACTTATACAGTATTTCTTCACCAGTGTCCTAATATATTAAGGGTTAGATTTCCCATATCCCATATGTGTGTTGGGGGAAGAACTGGGAGCATTCCCATCCTCTGCTCTCCATGTAAATAGCAGGTGATCCCTGCAATAGGAGTAGGAGGAGAGGGGGAGGGGGGATGCGGTTTATGACTCCATTACTCTTCCTCCTCACTGGCCAGCCAGAAAGAGTGAAACATCCTGCAGCCTCCTAAGGGGTCAAGTAGTAGATACACAACCAGGAGTTCTGGAATTTCCTTATCCCCAGCCGCAAGATGGTACGGCTCCATGCTGTACACAGCCCTCCTTTGTCATAATCTGGCTGTAGATAGGAGGCCCAGATTGTGTTCACTTACCTCCCACACAGCCCTGCTGAAGTCCAGGGTGCTATGGGAAGTATGAGTACAGAATTGACCCTGAGTGCTTAGGGTTCTTACGTTTGCTTGCCACTAATGGTTGAGCATGGTGCAATTGAGACATGCTGTGATAGCATTGTTTCAGTCTCCCTCTCCCACCTCCTATCCCCCACAGTGTTCATGGATGAATTAAAAACTGAAGTGTTTTTCTTATTCTTTCCAGGGGACATGAGTTTTTGGTGGATCTGAATGTTATGAACTTGTATGAAACCATTGAGTTTGACCAAATGCGGAGGCTGTCTACACCATCTTGCACCAGTTCCAATTCCAGCTACTACACTGTCTGGAAATACTTCTGCAGGGACCACTTTGGCTGGAGAGAGTATTCAGAGGTATCTACAATTTTCCATAAGCCTGTGTTCAACCACGAAGTATATTGGAAACACTTCCTCAGGAGAAGTGGGCATCCCCCCTTGGTCTCTTTGCCCAAAACAAGAGTAGTTTCTGCATAATATTTCATGTGTCCTTTCTCAGAGAGCCGACTCTCTTCACTGGCAAGAGGCTGAATAGTTTTTGTCTCCACTGAGAATCTATTAATGTATAACACAGCAAAGATTTTGTTTCTCTGTGGTCAAAATTCACCTTGCATCCTACAGCTATAGAAAACTTCCAGGGTGGCAGAGTGCCGGGTCAGAGGCCTTGCAGGGAGGGATAGGGGCTTGGCCAGTGGGGCTACTGTTGGGCAGATTCATTGACCAAACCCTTGTTAAGGTGCTTCCCAGAGGTTTCAACAACTATTCTAATGCAGAGCTTGGACCAGCAGCTGTATGACTACTTAACCCCTGCCTGCCTATGAGATGGCAGTGTATTTAAGTTTTGCCCAGCCCTGGTCTCCACAGAGTTCCCGTGCTCAAATTCATTGATTTGATCTTAGTGCACTGGTACAGGGTATTGAATTTCATCCCATCAGATGGGCTTAATCTTGCCATATGTACACCTGCACTGGGGAGGTGTGGAGCCACATTGCCCCAGCTTGGAGTGCCAAGAAAAACTGTATCTCAAGGAGGTAGAGTCCTTCTCAGAGTTCACCCTGCATGCAGAAGCAGAACTCCATTCAGGCCTGGTCTACACTGGCTGTTGGTTTTGACAGCAGTCAATGAATGATACATAAGCTACATACAGTAACTCGCATATCTCCCGTCAATATCCTAACATCTACTTATCACAGTGTCTCCACTGTGCTGCACCAACAGCCAATGCCCTCCCATCAACGCTGCAATACTTGCCAGAGTGAATTAACAGAGTCGACTTCTGGGTTCGATTGAGTGAGTCTTCACCGCTGCTTAATCGAATCTACAAAATTGATCCTGCACTGCAAGGGAAGACATACCCTCAGGCAACAGCCTACTGCTTCCTGTGTGCCTTTCTGTCCTCATATACCTGCAGAGCTGCTGAATACAGGCTGGTCCTGTAAGATCAGATTTATTTTCAGCCTTGGACCTGGCTTAGACTTGTTCCTGTAAAAACCCAGAAGTAGAGAACCACAATCTAAAGCATTTTAGTAAACCAGAGCCACTAAACCTCTGTAATGTTTTCCTCTTTTTAAAAGTCTAAAGGCTCAGGGAGCCATGTTTCCAAAATGACCTGATATTCAGAGAATGAAACTAATTGGTTCCAAGGGTGTCACCAGATTCACAAGAACACTACTGTACTTCGCTACACCAAGATTTATAATATTTCTGTGCATTAGTCTCCATTCCTCATTTAGAAAGCCACAGAAATGTAAAAAATAACTCAAACCTCAGGGTGACTGTTGAATAGAATCAGTATTGCACACAGCCAGCAGAGACAGCAATAAAATGAGAAGTATGCTCTGCTGAACTTTTGGTCCACAAGTGACCTGTGATAACATTTTAAATGTGGAAGCTGACTAATAGTTACTACCAAATTTAAGAGCAACTTGACACATACTAGTTTCAGGGGAGTGTGGCTAATCCCTTGACAACTGATTTTAAGATAATGAAAGAGTATGTTATAGAAACCAGTCCTTAAATGAGAACTCCTCTCATTCTGATCAATTCTTTGTTCTGAAAACTCACTTTGGGAAGGCAGATGAATGGTTTAATGGTGGGAGTCCTGTGTTCTGTTCTCAACTTTACCAATGATTCACTGTGTGACCTCCAGCATGTCACTTAAGCCTTCTGTGCCTCAGTTTATCCAGCTACAAAACGTGGCTGCTATTATTCCTCTCATACGGGAGTACAGTGAAACTATTTAATATTTGTTCTGACATTCTCTACAATCTAAATTCAAATGAGTGAATGAACATGTAAATAATTTAATGTAAGTCACCATTCTATTAATGCTTCTGAAGCAGACATTTGGGGTTTATAATGTGATTAGACAAATACCCATTTAACCTTTTAGCAGTGTAGCTGAATTATTGTAATAAAAAAACTTTACAGAAATAGCTGAAGATAGAAGCAGCGTTGTTCTTTTGCATTAACTTACCATAACTTACTCTCTCTTTCAACAGCCTGTTGTACGATTGATAGAAGAAGCCAACTGCCGGGGTCTGAAAGAGGTCCGGTTTGTTACCTGGCATAATCAGTATATCTTAAACATCAAAGATGGCTTCCAACAAAATGCTTGTTTCCGAAGGGAAATCAAGAGGAGACCCCTTCTTCGCTCGTGTGTTGTGCTGATGCCATTCTTACAGTAAGTATCCCTGGGGCTGCAAACTTTACAAGTGTGAAGGGCGCTTTTCAAAGGTCTCTTCATATGGTTACATCCCTTCTTTAAGACATGATGGAGGGAATTTTTTTCCTTACTGGCTAGGAAAATATGGAAATAGATAACTGAACTCAAAATCAAGTGCTTTGGAAGTCAATCCTGTAGGGTTTCTGAATTAGCAAGATTTATTTTTTTATGTATGAACAGGGGCTTTGATTCAGTAAAGCATCTTGTAGAGGAAAGATGCTTTAAGCATGTGGTTAGTTCACACTGAAAAAAATTAATGCTTAAAGCTAAGCTTATGCTTGCGTGCTTTCCTGAACCACGACCGTAGACTTTTGACGTAAAAAGATGACAAAGCTTTGCAGTCTTCACCATTGGATTTATAGACATGTGGGGGAATGATGTCACCCCACATGCTCGTTAGTGCTGCCAAAGTACAGGGAATGTGATAGGAAGAAACTGGGGTCCACATTTAATTTACTGCATCCATGAATAGCCATTTTCTCCCCTTGAACGTGATTGCTAGCCTGTACTCAAAATCTAAGATTCAGTAGTGTGCAACTCTGCCCAGATGCACACATTTGTTAGAAGGCATAACAAACTTTGCACTCCCTCTGGCCCTTGCGTCTTTTCCGCTCAGGTACAGTCTTTTTTGGGACAAGAGGCACTGTTCTATCATAGCAGCCTCTGTTGTTGATTAGCTACCTAAAATGAGATCAGTCTTGAACTTCTACCTAGTGCATGCTGCAAACCTTGGAGCAGTAGAACTCCAGCTGCATGAGAGAGAAGTCAGGGCAGGATTTGGTCCAGTGCTTCTAGAAGTCAGTTTCAGAAATGTCACTGTAGTTGGATGCTGAAATGTAAAATCTGAACTCTCCACCTCTACTGCCTTAGTCTGGGGGGGCTCAGCTTCCTGCTACTAGGTTACACTGTGCAAAGCCAACATATAGCAGCTGACTGCTCCTCCTTCTGTCTCCCTGCCTCAGCTGTTCCATGAATTCTAAGGCAAGCAGAAGGCATTGAGGCAAGGAGTGGAAAGAGCACACTCAGCCGGTGGTTCTGAGAGTGGAGGAAAGGCGGGGTGGGCCAGCCTACTGTCATGAGGGATATCCTGTTGTGGGATGGAGCATTTTGGGTCTCTAGGAGTGGCCCTCCGACAGTTTGGATGGACATTTGATTGTGTATCTAAACACCAGCTCTTACGACTGACACACAGTATCCACATTCAAATGAAGCTAATGTTCACCCCAATCCTTCACGGCCCTACCATGACTGAGTATCTTCCTGTCCTCAGGCTTCCAGTTATGTAGAGAATCCAGCCTGCCAAGGCTTTCAGTGTTGGCATCTGTGTATACCTTACAGGATGAACAACATCTGAGGGGCTCCTTCCCACTAGGCAATATTTGTTTGGCTTTTTTTTTTTAAGGGCATAATTTACAGGGCTTCTGAACATGAGAGGTGTAGATGTACTTGAAGCTTGTCAAACGATTGTCCAAATTTCTCTTTGTCACTCTCCTTGGTCATCACCAAGCCATCAGCTCTGGACTCCATAAAAAATAAAAGTTTAAAAAATGTTATTTTCAAGAACAATTAGAGATGAAGCAAGCCTTGTTTTCTCATCTCTGCATTAGGGGTGAACTTGTTCACCCAAAAGCCAGATGAGAAAAGTGTTGTGTTGTAGTCCTTTTTGATTAGAACTCATAAAAATGCCATTTTTGTGATCTTGCCAGCAGAGCTGGAAACATTATTGTCAGAGTCCAGTAGTTAGACACATATTGTCCTCTTAGCAGATGGGTGGAAGTCATTAGTCTGACTGGCAGTTTGTCATGCTGAGCTAATCAAAGGAGATTTAACTGCTGTACTAGGGTTAGATGCTCATTAGCTTGCTGAATTGTTATAGCATTATAATTGTGAGGTGAAAGTTAATTTGTTCAGGGCCTTGAAACCAGTAATTGTTGGAAACATTTTCAGTTAAAAATCTTGTGTTGGGAAAACCAAGAACTATAAAACGATATTGGAAAAAAGAGTAAATACATGAAAACATGGACTTCCTAGTGATAGAATATCTGATTCTAATCTTAGGGGAGAAAACAAAGAATATGAGTTGTTTTCCTTCATAATCTGTCTTGCGCTGAATGCTTGTTTAACTACAGTTTTACGGGTCTGATCCTGAGAAGTTCTGAGCATCTGCAGCTCCCAGTATCTTTAATGGACTCATGGTAAAGTTTCCATTGTCCCGTCATAAACCTACTTGGTGCAGGAACCCGGAGACCTGATGATTACCACAAATAAAAGCAATGGTCTCACACCACCTATTAGCTAAGGATAGCAGTTTGCTGTAGGGGGAGGTCTTACTATTCAGATTTCATTATTTCACAGAATATTTTATAGTACTTCATTAGTTCACTGTCAAGTACAGCGGCTGCCATTAAAAAGTCAAATTTGCCACTAGTTACAAACTTTTTTCCTATACCTAAAGTGAGAGAGAGAGGTTATGGTACTTAACATAGGAATTAAGGTAAATGCCTGATAATGGTTGGTGAATGTTGACTTTTTAATGGCTTTTTATGCAATATAAATGCTTACAATAAATTTACTCTTGTCCAAAAAAAAAAAAAAAAAAAAAAACAAAGTACATTAAATAGTGCAATACCTTTAATAATTTTATTGTTTGCTCTTTTATTTTCTAATCTGTAACATTTGTTAATTTGCACTGGGTCATCCAATCATTAGTATGAATTAGGGAGGTTTTGCTATAATATTACCACCACCCACTGGCCTTTTCACATTGGGGGCAAAAAAACACAACACATAAATCCCCATTGTAATTTTGCAGGCAGTTGCTTTGAAATTATTAGGAAGTATATTTGCAGTCCATCCTCTGGGCTTCCTTTATACTATTAATGAACATAGCAGACCAAATTCTGAACTCAGTTAAACTGAATAAAAGAACTCAGCGCCGATGTCAGTGGGGTTGTTGAGAGTTTATAGGGCTGTAACTAAGATCAGAATTTGGCTAGTGGTTCTACTTTTCAGCATTGTACAACTGATGAAATCTATGTAAGGAGATAGTTTTAAGTGTAGTTCTGCTCTGAAACTTACCTTGTTAAAAATGGTGTTATGGGGATCACTGTTGTCTCTCAGAGACCCAAATCACATCTGGTAAGTTTTTAAAAACAAACAGCTTTTTCTAACTCTCTTTCAGCCCTGTAAGTTTAACCTTTAATCAGAAAGTCACACTGGGTTCTTTCTGGCTTTACACATCACCAGTAAAGATTCTGCAATCAGAACTTGGTTGATAACTCTGCTGATAATACAGGGAGAAGAATAGAATCCAGCTGCCTTTCCCACAGCTGTGTTGGCTCTGCAGTGAAAAGCAGAGGGGTGTAACTTAGTTGGTACAGAGTCTGAATGCACGTGGAGAGCAGACTGGTTGAATAAGGAAGTGCCAGTTTTACAGTCACTTTTCAACTAGAACCACACTTTAGTCGAAGGAAATTGGCCACAATTGTGTTGCCTTCAACAAATTCTTCTATAGACGTATCATAGTAAGCTTTTTGCAAAGACGGCATAGAGAGCTAAATCTTGCTTGCCTTTCCCATCTGCCAAGTTTGACTGTTCTAAATTCCACTACTTGTATAAGACAGACAGGATTTGATCTCTGGTGTAGACAAAACTCAATTTGCCTAATGTAGCCATTGATAAACAGAACATTCTCATGTCCTCCTTTCCTTCTAGCGAGAGCAAATGAGATTTGCCTTGTTTCAGTAGTGACAAGTTTGGAAGCTAGTAACTTTAAGGGTGTACTTAACATGAGCTCCACTGCTTGGGAATAAATACAGAGCTGTACCGTGTGTGTCAAAGGTGTAGGTCAGAGACTCGTGATTTCATAATTTGGCCTTGGCTAAGTGGCATCACTTACTCATGACTGCTCTTTACTGATCACTTTTGCCATGGCTAGGCCCTGGAATCAGAAGTGTCCATTCCCCAAGTGCCTGAGTCTGGAAACAGTAAAAGGAGTTCAGGTCAAGTGCTGAGCTGCCGTAAACTGACATCTGTATAGACTCCACTGATTTATACTCTCTGAAGATCTGGCCTTCAGACTTTAAGCTCGTAGGACCTGAAACTACATGACCTTGCTTGACCCTGGGACTAGTCAAGTAAACAAGCATAATTTAGTTGAATAAAGTTTGCAGGTTCAGGTTCCTAATCAGGTTAATATAGGCCAGTTACCCTGTTAGTTATCTAAACCTAGCAGATGTTAAATGTATCTGTCCACACCTGTGAAACATGCTGCAGAATTGGAATTATTTGCTATGGGTGAAATTTCAACTCCACTGAAATCACTGGCAAAATTTTCAGTCATTCAGCGGCACCAGGATTTCATCCTCTTAAGAATTCAGCCAAGTATATGTGCAGCAAACACTAGTTTTCCTTCCTTTGGCACAAATGGTTTGCTCCCTCTTACCTGGCAGCTCTTCCCACAGCAGAAGTGGGCCAAGACATGAAAATACACAAATACAGATAACGTGTTGACTCATTCTAGAGAGCTTTCCTCAGAACAGTTTGAGCAATGCTGATATTCTCTCTTGTGGCATTAATTGTTTACCCATTATTTATCCTGGACCATAAATCACGTTCTGCCTTTACTATGTGAAGGGTGATCTAAGGGCGTATGGAGGCCTGCTGTCAAAAGGTTGTTCTGTTCTTCTTCTGTATGTTGCTTGTTCAATGGAAACGGTTAATGGGTCACAGTAAATCTGCAAGATTATCAAATGGGAATGGAATTGTGTTCTGCCTGTGTGAGAGCTTTAGAAACAATTATCTGCCACTGCCACATGGAACATTCTAGGTTTCTCTGCAGATTCGAAGCCTTAAATGACACCCAAGATAATAGGTTTCCATCAATAGCTTTTGCACTGAAGTTTTTCTGTTCATGAACTGATTCTGTAGTCGGGCAAGCTTAAGAGTTTTGGCACTGGTTTGAACAGACACCGAACTAAGGATGAAATGGATACGGTGTTTGGCATGCTCTTTTTAACCAAGCATTTGAGCTCTATAAAGTATGGCATTGCCATATAGCTGTAAAGCAGCAACAATTTAAAAGATAGTGGAGGGCTCAATAATCATAGTTTGAAAGTCTTATTTCTGATTGTTAAAGTGTAAATCCTTTCTCCTTCCCAAACTAGGACTCTGGGTGGCAATCCTCCAATACCTTCTCCATCAACTGAACCAGCCTCTTCACAAGTCTTATCTCCAACAGTTATTACCTCCGTAAACATTTACCCTGAAACTTGGATTAGTATGGATCCATCTCAGGACTTCATCCAAGTGCCTGTTTCTAAGGAAGATAAAAGCTACAGAACCATTTACAATCTGTTTCACAAGACAGTGCCAGAGACCAAATATAGAATTTTGAAAATACAGAGAGTTCAAAACCAGTTTCTCTGGGAGAAGTATAAAAGGTGAGTACATGTGAATAGTTTTTTTATCATTATGGAAAACTTCCTTGCTGAAATGAAAAGAGAAATGTAAACTGATTATTAAGCAGAATATATAAACTTCAGCAAATCTTGTCTTTTTTTTTTTTTTTTTTTTTAAAGCAACAGCTTTAAGTTGAATAATTTTGCTTGAAAAGTAGTGTACACGTTTCCTGAAAATTCTTGTGAGGTTTATAGCTGCATTTTGACAAAGAAATGAAGTGTTCTCTTTTCCCTCCCATAATTCTGTTAAAGAGAACACTAATATGTGGAGAACTTTACAGCCATAGATCTGCACTGAAAATTCATCTTCACTTTTTTTTATTCCAGGAAAAAGGAATATATGTCTAAAAAAATGACAGGGCTTGACAGAATAATGAATGAAAGGCACCTCTTCCATGGTACCACGCAAGATGTAGTGGATGGAATCTGCAAGCACAACTTTGATCCACGAGTCTGTGGCAAGCATGCCACCATGTTTGGACAAGGCAGTTATTTTGCGAGGAAGGCGAGCTACTCTCATAACTTTTCCAAAAGGTCACCCAAAGGAATTCATTACATGTTTTTGGCTAAAGTACTCACAGGAAGATACACCGTCGGCAATCATACTATGAGGAGACCTCCACCTGTGAATCCTGGCAGCATCACCAGTGACCTATATGACTCTTGTGTGGACAATTACTTTGAACCTCAGATTTTTGTCATTTTTAACGATGACCAGAGCTACCCTTACTTTGTTGTTCAGTATGAAGAAGTTAGTAACACTGTCTCCATTTGAAAATCCTCCATGCTGCTAAATTATTCATTACAATGAACTGACAGTTGTAGTCATTTTTGTGGAAAAGTGGACTTTACAGAGCTGATTAAAGTTAGTGACCGAGAGCAGTGCTTCTCAGCCCCTGTGTCAGGGCACATTACTGCATCACCGCATAGAGCCAGTGTGTCGCAGGGAGCTGGGGAGATGGCTGGATTTGGCCTGGGCTAGTGTGTCTTGTAGAATCACAATATCCTGCCAAGTGTGTCACAACCACAAAAGTTGAGAACCACTGGCTTCGAGGGCTTACAAAATGAAAAAGAAGCAGCCCTAAAGTGACCAGTTGAGCACTTGCTGTTTATGTATGTGCAAATTGTAAATATTTTCTCATTGTTTATAGTTAAAAATCTGTGCCTTTTGTTATAAAACTGTTTATTTATGTTAGTAAATATTCATGTTTAAAAAATGGGTTGGTCAAATTATTTAAATGATGTTGTGCAGATGCTGGTTCGTAGTTGACTTGAAAATTACTTACGCCCTGATCCTAAAATCTTAAACTTGTTAAAATGCAGAATCCAGATAACTAGCAGCAAAAGGAGATCTGTGAACTGCTAATGTTGACCTTTAATGTATCTTGGAACATTAGGGAAGTTCTTGAACTGGAGAGAAGTTAATTTTATGCCATTACTTAAAGAGGATGAGACAATTAAAATAGGCCAATTAAAAACTAACATTGATCCTGGGCAAAACTGTAGTCCATCAGTTTTTCTATAGTCTATAAAGAATTAAGGTTGATAGCATAATTAATGTAGATCAACATTCTGTGGAAAACAGGTCTTGTCTAACAAACTGGATACCATTTTCTAATGAGATTACAAGTTTGGTTTGTAAAGGTAAATGGATTAAAAACTGGCTAACTCAGATCTCAAAAACAGTTGAGGAATCCTTATCCTCTGAGGTGTATCTAATGAGGCTCAGAGGGATCTGTTCTTGGCCCATTGCCATTTGATATCTTGAGCAATGATCTGAAAGAAGACATGAAATCATTGATTTGTAAAATTGCAGACAACACAAGAAATGCTAAAGTGGTAAATAACAATAGGGCTAGGCAAGTATACAGACCAACCTGGATTGCTTGGGAAAATAGGCTCATCTGAGCAACATGCATTTCAATGCTGCAGAATGCAAGTTCATATGTGTAGGAACAAAAAAAAAGCAGGTGATAGTTACGAGAGAGGAGACTGTATCCAAGAGAACAGTAACACTGAAAAGGATTTAAGGATTATGGTACATAACTGTCTGCATAGGAGCGCTCAGTACAGCGCTGTAGCTAAGCGGGCAAACATGATCCTCAGATGGATAAGCAGAGAAATATCAAGTAGAAGAAGGGAGATGGCACTGCTTCTATATGTTAAAATAAATTAGTGAATCTCCACTTCTGGTGTCCCCATCTCATAAAGTGTGTTGAAAAACTGGAAAAGGTTCAGATAAAGGTACAAAAATGTGAATCTGGAACACCTGCATCAAGGTCTGAGACTTCTTCTGTTTAAGTTATCCAAGAGAAAGTTAAGGGGTGACTCGATCATGGGGTACAAGTAGGTTTATGGGAAGCAGATCCCTGTTACTAGCTCTTTAACAGAAAAAAAAAAAAGTCATCAAAAGCTGAGGCTAGACAAATTCAAGCTAGAAATATCATGCAGTTTAACAGGGAATGTAATTAACCATGGGAACAACCTGTTTATGGACATGGTGGATTCTTTATTACGTCATGTCTTAAAATAGGTCTTTCTCCAATATATGCAGTAGCCTGGACAGAAGTTTGATGCAGTGATCACTGGATGATGGTCTAGGGCTTGTATTATGCAGAAGGTCAGACTACATAATCATAATGGTCCCATCTGCCCCTAACATTGGTTAATCTAATCTGCATGAGCAGAGCCTCCTTGCCTTCAACTGAGCTTCGCATGGGTGCTGATGTCTGCTCGCACAGATCTCATTGCAGAATCAGGGATTTATTTTTATTTTAAAGAGATGCACTAGTGAAGAGAGAGAAAATTCTCCATTCCAATTATAATAGAAGTGCAGCAATTCCTGTATTAATATATCTGAAAAGAAGTCATGTGTTACAGACCAGTAACCATTACAGGCCTGACCCAGAGCCGTCGGGTGTTGAGAGAGACTCCTATTGACACCAGTTAGCTTTCAGTCAGGTTCCATTAGTAGAACTGTTAAGAATTAACTTTGATTCCTTGAGTCTGTAACAGTAAATTTAAGTTATCTAGAGCTACATGTACATTTTATTTATGAATCTTTAGACTGGAATCTGAAGTCATATTAGAATTAAAATTAAAAATTAACACATCAAAAGCAATTGTGTCCTGCTAAATCTTCTAAACCCGTCTTCGTACCCTAATCTACTAGTTTCACCTGAGTGACTCACGAGATGCTGTTGTAACACAAAAGGACACATTCTACTGCATTTAGAATTCCAGAAGATACTCCACTTCCTGCAGACAGCTGAACAATGAATGTGCTCATCAGTGTTACTACAGCGTGCTGTCCTACTACTTAATTCAGTCTCATTTCAGCAGAACATTTGATAAAAGATTCAAGGACACAGTAAATGGAAAGTTTCTTACAAAGTGTCTACACTGGAGTTTTAAGAAGTGGTTTTACAAGAGATAACTTTGATTTTATAACGTTAGCCAAGTATACACACAGTGAGTTGTAGTTTCAGTTTGAGAGAGGTGGTTGACAGGAAACCTAGGGCACATAAGTGTTCACCTCAGAGAGCTACATTGAGGTAAAACTACAACTCACCTTGTCTACAGATTGTGAAATGTTAGCCATCATGTTAAAAACACCTTTTTTGCTATTATAGACATGACCTCAGAGTATCTCTCGGGTTCACCATGCACAAATGTAGCTCCACTGATCTAAATGCAAGTTCTCCTGGTTCTCATTCATGTGAAAAGACTCAGGCTCTGGGGACATTGTGTTGCCATCGATCCACAGCAGACATCTTTGGGATGCTCTTTTCTGCATCCACGTTCTACATGTAGCCTAATGAAACCAACGTTTAACAAATAGACACAAGATTCCCTCGAGCACCAATGCTGCATATCTTCCCCCCACCCTGATGTTAGCAGCCCCAGGGGATAACACTGCATGCTGTCAATTATTCATGGGTCAGCTTGCCACAAGGGTGTAGCACTCTGGAGCTGAACTGCTGCACTCAAATTTAAGGAGGAAAGCTTTGCATACATTAATACAGTTTACTGCAGCATAGCTACCACCCCTTCTGCCCCACCTAGGTTCTGGGCTGTATGGGTGGTTTAGCAGCTGTAAACCCACTCACCACCATCCTAGCCTGTCCTAAGCATTCTTCTCTGTCCTGGAGGAGAATCACTGCTCTGCCATGTGCAGAAGGTGCTGAGTCTCTGAGCAACCCCACTCAGATTGCTCTGCCATCCTGTGCGGCAGAACTCAGGTGCTCCCACTATGCTTAGGAGCTTTCATATCTCTACAAAGCAGAAGAAAGGACCCTGCCTTTTAGCTGCATATGGCTGATTCAGCAAAGAATCATGCTAAGTAGCATATATTATGATTGTTACTTAAGGTACTTACCACAGTGTTACTATTCCAGGGCCCTGTGTAGATTTGCTGGCTGACTCAAAGCAGATTTCATTGGTGCCAGATAAAATAATATCCATCCCTCTTTACTTGGGGGGAGAGGGAGTTAAGGAGGGACATAAAGGTCAGCTGTATTCCATGTTTGTTATGGGATGTGCAGGCATGTAGAAGATCCAAGGGCAAGGCCCCTGGGGTGAGTAAAACACTGCCCACCCCGTATCCAGTTGGAGGGAAGACAGGACACCACCCTTAAGGTTAACTGGTGACGCCTGCTTTCTGTTTCTGTGCTGATTGCAAGAGGCTAGTAGGCAGCTGTGTGTGTTTGGCCTCGTTACAGAGTGGTTTTCAGAGTTAGAGAGGGGGCGTTATCCGAGACAGGAGAAACATGGCTGGTGATGTGCTTCTCAAAGGCCTAGGTAAGGATTTCACTTTCTTCTGTGCACTAGGTGTTTTTATGATGTAAATGTACTGGTGCATAATACCTGGCTTGGGGACTCAAACATCTGAGGATTTCTCTACAGTGAAAAATGATGCTGGTGTAAAATAGGCTGTGCATTTAAACCAGTCTAGCTCCTACAGTGGATATCCAATCAGCATACACAGTTTTTTTTTTTCCAGTTTAGCCAATATCACTTTACAAGGGGTTGATGTAAACTAAAAAAAGCCACTCTCTCTCTCTGGAATGACCATGTATAGCGTTAGACCTGCATATTCCTCAATCTCTTTAATTATACCAGTAAAACTTTCCTCTGTAGACAAAGCTTTGGAGTTATGGTCTTTTTACAGTTGTAGGTCTCACTTTCAGAGCCCTTATGCCTGCATCTCCGTCATGGTGAGTTCCTTCCCCCAGTGGTCTGCAGCAGCTTCTGGAAACCAGCGTTTCCAAGTGCAGTTAGTGAGACACGAACTGGTAGGCAGATTCACTGTGGACATGAAAACCTGCCATGTTGTGGCTCTTACCCAGCTGTGTCACCTGCCCTCTCTCCTTGCTCAGCTACCTTCACAGCTGGCAGGTTTTTCTAACTCTCTGGAAAATTGCTCATGGATTGAAATGCCCTGCTACACTGTTTGGTAGATGATTTAATTTAGAGTGTAATCTCTCAGTACTAGATGCTTCTTTCTTTTGTGCTGGTTCCCTAGTGGTCTAATTGTGGGGGCATGGAGCAGGGCGAGTGGCACTCTTTCAAGCTCCACTCCCAGAAGAAGATCCACCTGCACAAGTCACTTCTTATAGAAATGTGTATTTTTCAACATATGATCCCCCCTGTCCTTCATTACATGCTGTGAAATAACTAACAAAATACTACCACTGGGCATCTCAATTTAACACCCACTGACATAAATGGGGCAGTTCACACCTATTTGAGTTATTGCCCAGGGTGGAGGAACCTGGAACAGATATCAGTTACACTCGGTTCACAGGATGATGCTATTTGGTCAATATCTACTAGGGCACATCTTCCTTACAATTAGCCTAGGCTAGGCTAGCTTTGCTCAGTACAGACCCAGGTGGCTGTTTCCTCATTGGTGCTGGATTTCTGGGGGGACATCCCCTGGCTTTTTTAACTTTCTTAAGCTGTGCTGCTCTAGGAATTCTTTTGCAGTATTGCGGGGTCTCTTTCCTCCCCCACCAGTCTGGAACTGCTCTGAGCCCCTCAACTCCCTGAAGTCCCCGCTCCCAGTGGATAGCAAGGCACGGCTCTGACTGAGGGGGATGAGCTATTCCTACTGTAGCAATTAATACAACTCCTTTTGGTAACAGACAGCCAATGCAGCCATGGAAAAGGACACTTTGACAGCAGCTTGTTCTTTCCCCACCCCAGTGTGCCCTGCTGAGCTCACAGGCTGTCTGCAGACATGGAGTAATAGAAACCACTAGCGATGAGGTTTAATAGCTGTGGAATCCCCCTGTGCTGTCAGAGCTGAGATGATGGAAGCTGGAGGGGCGAACTGAGCTGCAAAGGGAGATATGGGAAGTCGGCTCTGCTGAGAAACCTGCCAGGCTGCTTAGACGACAGTGCTTTCTGTATGAGAAGGTCTTCTGCATCCCCAGGAAATCACATGTGTACAGTAGTGTGTGCCACACTAAACATGCAACCAATGATTTGGATTTTTTGACCTGCTTGGAATCTATCTCAGATCACCATGTGGATGGTGAGGAAGAGGAAGAAGCAGTGGCAGGGAAAATGGAGGTTCATCTGCCCTCAAGTGAAGCTTTGTCCCCTCTAACAATAACACGCAGTCAGTGGCAGCTCAGGTTTTACTCAGCTACAGCAATGCTTGTTCTCTGCTTCATCAGGCCTGGGGGCTGTTCCCTAGTCTCCTCCCTAAAATGGTCCTCTGATTCCAGCCAGAGATTGTACTGGCTGCACCTTGGAAAAGTCAGCATCTGCTCCAGCTCTGCTGGCTCCTCTAGTTCCAAAAAACCCAGCCAGCAGGAGAGGTGACTATGCCATGCACCACATCAAATTCATCATTGGCCGTTGTGATACTTTTCTCCTTGCAGTGAGAAGCCTTCCAGTGAATCTCCTCCTCCACCAGCTTCTTGGAGATATCCTCATGGCATGGGTGATTTCAGGTTCGTCTCCCCAAATTTGGGTCTTACTGACCTCACACCAGAGAGCCACCTGATCTTTGGTGTCAGCAGCTGGTACCATGCTGGGAAGATGATTTCCCAGATGGTCTCTTTCGCAAAACCATGCTCTGAAGTGTCCCTCGCCTCTAATTACAGAAACTGGGAATGGGTAACGGGATAGATGTCTTCATGGTTATCTGTCCTGGTTATTCCTCTGAAGCGCCTGGCATTGGCTGCTGTCAGAAGACAGGATGCTGAGCTAGCTGGAGCACTGGTCTGACTCAGCATGGCTGTTCTTATGTTCAAGCGCTGTGGAAGAGCAATAGAAACGTAACTGGATGTGTGCAATGTAGAGATTAAACACCAGCCTGGTATATAGAAACTGGAAGGTGACTTCTGATGCACAAGAGGAGAGTAGGTAGAAGGGAAGAAAATATGGTATGGGAGAATTGTGGGAAGACACTGGCGGAGCATTAGTACTTGTATGATTAGTCTGTGTCTTTAACTTGAGCTGGTAACCCATCCATGTTCCAGTAAAGTAGAAACCATACTCCAGTATATATCCCCTGCCAAGCTGGCCCAGGCTAAAAGCACCACCATCTGCAGGCCAGAGGTTTTTGTGCATGTATGGCGCAAAAACCTGCTGTCTATTAATTTTCATTTGGTGACACCCTACCCTCCAGTTCTTATGTTATGAGAAGGGGTAAATAACACTTCTTTATTTAGTTGCTTCACATCAGTCATAATTTTATAGACCTCTGTCATATCTGCCCTTCGTTGTCTCTCCTCCAAGTATTATTATTGCTCCTCATTTGTCCCATACCCCTTCCATTTCATGCATCTGATGAAGTGGAATTGTACCCATGAAAGCTCATGCAATAAATAAATTTGTTAGTCTTTAAAAGTCCCACAGGACTCCTCATTTGTTTTGCTAATTATTTTTGTTTACCTTCTCTGTACTTTTTTCAATTCCAATGTATCTCTTTTTGAGGTGGGGTGAACAGGTCTGCACACATTACTCAAGAGGTGGGTGTACCATGAGTTGTATAGAGGCAACATATTTTGTCTTATTATCTATCCCTTTCCTAATGAGTCTCAGCATTGTTAGCTTTTTTGACTTCTGCACATGGAATGGATGTTTTCTGAGAACTAGTCACAATGCCTCCGAGATCTTTTTTGAGTGGTAACAGCTAATTTAGACCATCACTTCATATGTATAGTTGGAATTATATTTTTCCAATGTGCATTACTTTGTAGTTATCAACATTGAATTTCCAGCTGCCATTTTGTTGCCCAGTCACTCAGTTTTGTGAGATCCCTTTTTAACTCTTTGCAGTCTGCTTTGGACTTGCCTATCTTGATTAGTTTTGTGTTGTCTACAAATTTTGCTCTCACTGGTTACCCCTTTTTCCAAATAATTTATGAATATGTTGAACAATACTGGTCCCAGTGCAGACTGCTGGGGGGCATGACTATTTACCTCTCTCCAGTCTGAAAACTGACCATTTATTCTCATCCTTTGTTTCCTATCTTTAAACCAGTTACTGATCCAGGAGAGGATCTTCCCTATTTCCCATGACAGCTTACTTTTGCTTAAGAGCCCTTGGTGAGGAACTTTGTCAAAGGTTTTCTGAAACTCTAAGTACACTATATCCACCAGATCACTCTTATCCACATGTTTGTTGATTCTCTCAAAGAATTCTAGTAGATTGATGAGGCATGATTTCTCTTTATAAAAACCATGTCGACTTTTCCCAACAAATAATGTTCATCTATCTGTCTGATAACTCTATTCTTTACCATAGTTTTAGCCAATTTGCCTGGTACCTATAAGTGCTGGGATCACCTCTGGAGCCCCTTTTTAAAAAGTTGACATCCCATTAGCTATACTCCAGTTATCTGGTACAGAAGCTCATTTAGGTGCACTGCTTGCCCTCTGTAATATTCAGATGATTGAAGTTTTCCTACATTCTGGCCCACTTTTAAAATTTCCTTTTTAGTTAGTAAAAATAGCTGCAAGTGCTGATTAAAAAGCCCTTGCTTGCACTGCAGGGTATTGACAATATTTATGTTGTTTCCATACCAACGCGTTCAGAAATACAGAGTAGCTTTCAAAGACTTATCAAATTAGTAACTTCTTACCATATGGTGATCAAGTCACATGATCACAGGGAGAGCATCGGCCCTGATTCTCTTCACGTTCTGAAGTAATGCCACTGAAGTCAATGGTGTTACAGTGGAATGAGAGGTGAATTGTTGCAATCACAAACACATGGACCCCTAGGAGTAAGTCTTCACTGCAGGGTTAACTTGGGCTCTTTGGGTGTTGTACTTGACGTCCCACCCTTTCATGAGCTAAATCTTCTCACCCAAGAGTCTGGTACTTTAAACCCAGACTCGTTGGCCTGGCTGAGAGCATCAACTAGAGTCCCAATGTCATGCTTGCTCAGATACGACCTCAGACTTTCTGGTGAGGAATGTTGGCTAAATCACTCGAGTACTGATAGTCCTCCGATGCCTTCCCCCGGTTTCCCCCAAAGGACAAACCATTCCTCCTACAATTCACTAGAGAAGAACCACAGAGTGTTTCATTCTAGCACAGGACAAGGAACCCAGGGGGCTATGCCCGCAGAAGTCCTGATGGCACACTTGGGTGAGTGCAGCACCACTGAAGACACTAACTTAGGTAGGAATTTGCAGCATAGCTGCTCCCCCTCCCCCCCGCAGTGAGCTTAACCCAAATACTGATGACGCAAGTTAACTCTTCAGTGATGATATAGCCTAGGAGCTCCCTCCAAGGTTGGTTTAGTCACCTGCTTAAAGCGATGCAGTTTAGTTTACATTGGAGACCACAGCCTTTCCTCAGTCATGCCCATGCCATAGGGCTGTGAAGGAGTCAAAAAGAGGTTTGCTTGTGTGTAAATGAAGGCAGAATTTGACAGAAGGAATAGACAGACACCAGTAGTTGCTAAGTGAGTTCTTTTTAATTTCTTCACATAAGCATCCTCACTTTGTCTTCCAAACAACTGCATGCATGAGGGACCCAGTGCCGAATAGGTCTGAAAAACTGCAGCCTCTGCCCTTCCTCAAGCTATTCCTCAGGACCCACTTCTAACATGATAGCTGCAAGAAATTATCGGAAGATAATGGACCTGAGCTGAAGCTCACTGAAATCAGATGTCTTTCCATTTACTTCATTTTGGTTTGGGATTGGATCAAGTGGCTACTTAGAGGGCTAGTGGGGGTTGCTGATATCTATTTACATTTTAAAAAATGATCTGAAACCCATATGTTGAGGCAGGCCAGCTGTGACCACAACATACTGCTGTTACTTTCTCCACCCTCCCCACTTCCCTCTTATTATGTGCTAAATTAACTTAAGCTCTGCCTTTAAGAGCTTGTACTTGAATTTAATACTGCGCAAATGTCCTATTTTGTGTATGTACAATGCCTTGCAAAATGGGGTCCTGATCTGGTATAGGGTCTTGGGATCCTACCACAGTACAAAGGAACAATATTAATTTTTGTGGTCCAGTAGGAAAAGAAATGGTGCACAGGATGTGTCAAAAATCAAAGCTATCATCTGTGATGATAAAGAGCTTCACAGTGCATGTGTTACACCATCCGCTATAGGTGAACTCTTAAGGGGAAAGCATTGGAGAGATCAGAAAATGCAGTTAATTTATAGCAGAGATGATCCATGGAAGATAGCAGTAATAAGCATATGTTTGTCAAGAGGGAGTTTCTAAATTGGGTGGGGCTGTCAGGCTTGGCTGGACTTAAATAGTTATTTCCAGCCTTGTGGGAAACTTTAGGCCAGACTGTAAAATGTCGCATCTCTACTGGCAGGGCCTTGCTCCCACAAGGGCTTGATTAACTTGCAGTTTATTCACACACACTGTGTGTCCTGAGGAAACTGCTTCACAGGATTCGCTGGATGAATAGAGGAGGAGAAAGGCAAAGCCACGTCCAAATCCTGATTTAGGCCAGAAGGGTAAATTAACTTGATCGTCTCTGCCTCAGTCATTAGAAAATGGCTATAAACATCAGAGGATTACCATCAAATATCCTCATGAAATTAGTTATGCTGGCATGACAGCTAAAAGACCCATCACTAATCTGAAAGGGGAAAACATTTCAGAAGAGTGTTCCAGGCTTGAAGACTGACCAGAAGAAAAACCAGATATTGCAAGTGACAGTTACACTTAAACCCCAGACATCTGAAAATATGGAAATGCGGAGTAAAAGTAGCCAGATAAATTCAGGCGTGTCCCTACCATGCTCTGAATTATCCTCCTAACACACGGATGGGTTTAGTCTCATTGGAAGCTGTCTGGATAAGGGCCATTGCCCTAATTCTGGTCTCTTTATGTTGCTCCTACAGTGTACCAGAGCCAAATTTTCCCACAGTGAGCACTTCTGGAGCAGGGAGGTCCCCGAGTGGCTCTGGGTTAATATAATGGCCCTGCATCACAGGCCCTAAGAGTCGCTGGAGCCAGAGGCATGTCAAGGAGTATGTAGTTTGAAGGGACGGAGAGCTCATGCATAGAGAGCACAGCTCTCCATCTAGATCTTTGCATGTTACAAGCAACACATTCTTTAGCTTCACTAATCCATAGCTATAAACAATGTCTCCTTGTGAAAACTGGCTTCAGAAGGCGCTTCTTCCTTCTCAAGACAACATGCAGGCCAAAAAAGGGAAATAAGTCTGTAAAAATGTACAAAAACAATCAGCAATTCATACTCCAGTTAACACTTTATTCCAACTGACAGAAGAAAATCTTTCCCATCTTCAGGAAAGTGCATTTCCTCTGTTGAAGGCTTGAAGCAGATTTGTGAGATGACAGAATCCTCTAACACTCTGACAACAGTGTAAATAGTGCTATTTCAGCCATAAGAAGACTATTGTTGAATAAGGAACTTCTTGGTCAGAGCTCACTTGCTAACTAGGATGGGGGTGAAGGGGGGGCAGCACGGGAAAGTAGGTCTCTTATTAATCTAGCAGTATCCTGTTTCAGACATCACTGGAAAATGTCAACTAAAAACCGGATATTAAAATATGTTGAAATATACAGGCTTATATTTACGCAGTCTTCAAGCACAATGTACGCTTGGGTAACATGATCCTCGCTTTCATTGCTTAAACAGTTACAGAACTAGTGTGAATCTCTTAGCAACATTTGAAAAAGAGCAAGTAAAATCCAATCATCTCTGGGTATTCAGTGTCTCAGGGTAGGCTCAGTTCAAACTCAGCTCTCGTTAATTACGGTACGTCTATCCTGAAACGCAAGCCCAGGGTTTGTAGTAATCAAAAGAGCAAATTTAGGATCTGCTAACTTGATTTCTAATTTAGGGCTGGAGCAGCTGTACTTATTTGTAATCTCAAATTAAGAATTGTTGAATCCTGGGTCCCAATTTGAGATTGCAGTATCTATATTGCCTTATGCAGGCCTGAGTCCACCTACCTATATCCCAGACTTCCTAGCACTCTCCCAAAATGTGGCTGCTTTAGCCCTTTGTTCATGGTGCAGTGGTGGGAAAATCTGACTGTCCATCAAATATGAGTGTCCAGAGGACAAAGAAAGTCAGCCTGAGGTACTATGGCATAGCATGAGTTCAGTGGGGCTGTATCTACACTGCAAGGCAAGAAGGCTTGAGCCCAAGATTCTGGTTTGACTCAGTCTGGGGTCCTGGGACATATGGCCCAAGCCTTGGGTTAGCATAATTTGTTGTTTGATAGGATGGGAGGGTTAGGCTTGAAGTTGTGTTTGAAACCTGGGTTTACGTTGCAGAACAGACATGCCCTCTAGGGATCCTAGTGTCTTGGCTCCAGCCTAGGCCTGGATGTCTACACAGCAATTTTATAGTCCTGCAGCCTGAGCCCCATGAGACTGAGTCAGCCTCAAGAGTCTTTACTGCAGTGTAGACATGCCATTAAAGACTAAGGATGAAAGCCTGGTCCTGGTGAAGGCAATAGGAATTTTTCCTTTGACGCTAGTGGAGCTGTGATCTGTGTTGCATATCTGGTTGATCAGGAATTTGGACTATGACATCCCGAATCTACCCTGAATGACATTTATCATGATGTCATCAGTCCTGTTGGCAGTCTCAGCTGAGAGGTAAGGAGCGGAAGGGCTTGACCAATGAGATACCCTTTGACAAAGGTGGTTCCTCCAGATCAAGCTTGTGGAACTTTGCCAAAGTGGTGTAGGGAAGCTTACGCTTCCATTATCTGTGGGGCACAGTGTCACACTGCAGGACTATCTGCACTTCTTTCCCCCTTGTGGTCTCTCTGAGTGTGCCCCTCAGGTAACAGCCCTTGTACATTTACCTCTCCTGGGGGAGGGGGATAAAATTCCATAATTCTACTCTTAGACAGGGGTCCTGAGCTAGAGCACCCCATATTCCTCTCTTACCCAGCTGTATTCATACGCCCACAGTTCTTCACTTTGGGAGTCTTTGGCTAACGATATATGGTGAGTCAACAGCTTTCTTAAACCAAAGTCTTGTTTATTTGAACAGGAGGAATGAGTGTGAGTGAATTTTAAAACAACCAACCATCTACATGCATGCCTATCTTTACCTAAATTCTTATCGTGCCCTGATGGGAATCTATGCAGGTCTACCTTCTCCAATACCCAAAGGGGGTCTTTGGTACCGTCTGGTTCCCCTCCTACCCCAAACAATTTCCCGGACAGCCTTGAGATAGCCCCTTTTCAAACTGCTACAGTTTGATCATCTGATTCCCAGGCTCTCCTTGTCCAAGCTCATTCTGTAAACTGACGAGAGCCAGACAGACTCTCCAGTGTTAATAGTTGAGACCTTCTCTTCTCTCCACACCCTTTCAAGTGTTTGCTGAAAAGTGGCTTAATCTTGAACAGTTCTTTCCCCTCCTTCTTGTTTGTGCCCCACATTAAACTAACCAATAAAGTCATACAGCAGACATCCCAATAACCAAGTCAACATACAGCATTCATAAATTATTACAGAGGAGATTCAATTCCATCATACATAGACTTTTATGAAGAAACAGGGGACTTCAGTCTTCATGGTGTTTATCTGAACACAAAAAGGATCTGTTTTGCAGCAAGTGAAATATCTATTCAAAGTTACAAAGCAGTAAGGGTTGTGAATATAAGGGTACGGTGTACTGTTCAATTTGAGAACGTGGACCTATGCTCACTTCTGATGGTCACATATGGTATTAAAGGAAGAGCTGCTTTTCATATTTCATGTTCAGTCTAGCAAAGCACACCAGCTGTGTCTGAAGGGCTCAGTCTCCATGTGGGAAAACATGGACATTAAAGGGGAAAAAAATGAAGATAATCCTAATGTCTGATTCTTATAACAGCCTTGACAAGTGTTCATCTTTTGCAATGGCAAATTCACTGAGATGTGTCACAGCTGGCTGAGAACACCACACAGCAGAGCAGCAAATGTGCTGCCTTTTGCTTCGTGTTCACCAAGGCTATAAAAACCATCATTCCTTTGGCTCTTGCCATGTTCTCAACCAGCTGAAGTGAGAGAGTGCTATGCATGTGTTGATGTGAATTTGGCCAGAGATGAGCAAACTTATTTATTAACACTGTCTGTCGCATATACAATCATTTTAACTGGCTCATGAACAACAATGGAGGTCAAAATTAGGCTGTAGGGCTAAGAATCCCAATATGACAGGGTGTCAATGTTCTACCTATTCCCTGTGCTCACAGGTGTTGAGTCTGCTGGGACATGGTCAGTGATACTGCTGACTCACTGTTGCATGAATGGCTTGTTAAAACTCCATCCTGACGGTGGATTTGGAGAGAGCAGATCTGGACTGAAGAATCCTTACTGGAGATGTGTTCTGCTACTGTATCCTCTCAAGACCATATGCAAGAAGAAATTAGCTTGGTTCCTTATGGGGCCAGACATGTACTTCCTACTGCATCTACTTTTACTTCTGCTCCAGTTCTTAGTCATTAGCCTGGCATTCCTTTTCTGAGTAGTTGGTGAAAGGAAGTCTGAGACTTTGGGTATAGCCTTGATCCTTCCAGTGTTTGTGCAAATATCTGGGGGACAAGCAGAAAACTAGGTGTCCTGAAGCACTAGAAGGACGAAGGGTAAAACTTGCTCTGCTTCTCCAGAAACTGTAACCCTGATCTAGCAAGTCATGGATCATTGTTCTACTGTTTATAATACACATGGCCTCAAAATGAATCCCATGCACAGCAGTCAATCGTTCTGTTAAGAGATTCTGAAGGGAACACAACCCCTGGGAAGATCATCTTCCCACCATGCTGTCCTTTCCATGACGCCTGGAGAGTCCCCCTCCAATTTGCATTACTTATCCATCAGAGAGGAAACTGTGTGTGGACTGGAACACTTTATTGTGCTCAGTATCCAGTGAGAGAGCACAGGAATTCATCTCTAGCCGTGAGCATGGCAAAACTTGGTCAAGAAATGTTGGGCAGTCAGTGGGATGACCAAACTGGAGTAAGAACCGGGTCTTCCAAGGACAGAAGTTATTTCTTCTGAATACACTGCCGTCTGGCCATGGTTTAAAGTGTTAACAAAGCTCTTATCTCTTTCTTTTCACTCCAATGTGCTTGGCAGCTAGGTGGCCAGAAGACTGTGTGTCTTACAGCTGGATCTGAGGATTTGGCAACCAGATGTTTCTGCTTATGGTCACGTCACCTGGATATTCATGCTGCTGTGTTGTTTAGATTTCCAGTGTAGTACTTGCCATGTGTGAACAGTTCACATTCCTTGGCACATCAGTAAAGCACAAGCTGTAAAATCCCTGGTCTGTGTATTTCCGTCTCTGGCACTGGAGAAGTGTCTGTTTAGCATAGTGAACAAACCTCGCTTTCAGGAACAAATATGTGACGTGCGACTATGCCTAATCCTGGGACTATTGCAGAGAGCAGTGTCCCCACAGTTTGGCCAAGAGTCTCAAACAAATTAACACTTCAGGGCTGAAAGGACACCGTGTCTGTATGATTACACTGGGTGCCCTACAGTCGCGTTCCAGTCATACACTGACGTATTCTGGTATCGGACGTCAGACAATCTCAGGACCTCAAACTTTGGGACATGGCAATCACACTGATTTGTGGAATTAGGTCAAAGTGAGTCTCAACCATTTCTCATAGCTGGCACCAAGTTAGTTTCACCCCTGATAACTTCTCTGCGGGGTCTTGGATAGTCTGCCGCCCACAAAGATTTAATAGGAGCTTAATCCTAATACTGCTACCGTCCATTCATCGCACATAGCTGGCAAACCGCCTAGCTTACCTTTTCCATGCTATGTCTCAACCCCAATCATGGCCACCAATCAGGAACTGGGGATTCCCTGTTAGAAATGCAGGCAGGCAATTGCTCAGCAGACTCTAAGCTTTTTGGCTGCATTTCCCAAGCTGGGGAATTGGCCAAACCAGTATGAAAGGGGACAGCCTACAGCAACAACAGCCAGCAGAGGCAATTCTTCTTTCCCTCTGACCAGAAAGTGTTGTGACTGGGTAAGCTAAGCCAGGTGCGCAAGTGCTTTGGTGATGAGGGTCATGTGAGTATGTGGTGATGGTGGTGGACATAATTTAGTTGATATTCAGCTACAGAAAGCAGTGCTTGAACTCTGGTGTACACCTGCAGTCCTCACTGATGCTAATGGAGGTGGCATGTGAGGCAGAACTTGGGCCAAGGCTGTGTCCAATAAATCATCATGAAACGTATGTGGGAATTTAATGTCGGCGTTTAACTTCTTTAAAAATAATAGCTAAATCCTCATAGGATAATGCTGGTTGATTAACATTTTGTGGGTTTATTATTGGCATGTACCCAGATGAAGCTTTGCGCCTACACACCTGTGCTTTCTGATCTTTGATCTGAACTGTTGAACTATTCTGACCAGTTAAAAAAGCTGTGCTTTGTCACTATTACAGCATCAAACCAGCCCAGTGAAATTAATATCTGCAAAAAGTTTCTCAAATTCTAGTAACTTTTACATGCAAGGAACATTTAAAAGCATGACTTTACTGATGTTAACCTTAGAAATATCTTCCCACCCACCCCATTTTTTTGTTCATTTTGCAGTGTGAGCCAGACATCTATATTTAGGGACTTGTGTTCATAACATCACCATGACAACATAAGATGTACTATTATTACAAGTAGGCTATAGACAATTCTCCTTTCAGATCCCCAGGCACGCTTTGATTATGATCTGTAGTTCACCCTTCCTGTATATGTATATCGGAAGAATTGAATAGTAGAGTACAGGTCCACGCTGCAGATGTGAGTAGAAAATTTTACCTTAAAGTTAACTACCACGATTCTCAGATGTTGGTTTATTTTTTAAAAAATTGTGATTTAGAGGGACACAAATCTGGCCACATTTTTTTATACTTTTTTTTTGGTTTAAATTCTTTAACTGTACTAGTATTAACAACTGGATTAGGAATAAACCCATTTAAACCTGGGTCACTCTACCTCTCACTGTTCACATTGATATAATCTGCATATATGTTCCCGTTGGATAGTGAAAACAGATTGGTTACTTTACTTTCATTTTCTGGCAGTCAGGTAGTACCAGCTTGCCTCAATAATAGGGCTGGTTGCAAGAAAATGTCATTCTTTCCACCGGACTTCTAAAAACCCTTTTAACTATTTGTGTTCTTTTTAAAGATTGAGATTAAATGAAGCAATGACTAATCCTGAAATAGAAATTGAATACGTAATGCATGTATAGGTATCAAGAGTTAGTAACTAGAATCTAGGCTGTCACTTGGGCTCACAGCTGACTGCACCTGCAGTTGTTTAGGATTGCAAAATTAGAAACAACTAAAATCAGTTAGCCCTACGAAAATCCATTATTTAATATAACAGAAAGACCATGTGAAACTTTTGAAGAATACACCATATGCTGGCCCTCCTTCTAACATCCTTTATCCTCGCTTCCCTCCCATCCCATAACAGCAACAGCAAAGTCAACATGGTCCCTGGAGTATTAAAGGTATGTCCTTTTTTGCTGCTGCTCTTTTTTGCTCTCTTGGGAAGACTCTTGTGTGCTTCTTCCTCCCCCTGCCCCACCTTAGGGAAGGGAATCTAGTCTGTACTTCTCCCATAACCTCTCTCCAGAGGGTGTTGGATGGGGGGCGGTGGGGTGGGAACTATGGAGAGCTTTCTCTTCCTTTTGATTGATATGCTGCTTCACATAGGATGCTGCGAATTCAGCTATGAGTTGGTATCCTGGGTCAAATTCACCCCAACATAATGAGTTGTGACTTCAAGGGTGTGGCCACAGTTAACTGGCTAGCTTCACCCTTGGTGTTATCATTAGGTGGGGAATGTGTCTGATGCTTTGAGCATTGGTGTAAATTTTGTCCATTAGCATGACATCTCTTCTGGCAGTAATGACTCCAAAGATTCCAACTGGTGAGTCATGACACTTCTCTTGTGATTTACTCCTGATCAAGATGAGTACTCTCCTACAGTTCAGTGATTTTTGTATATATAATTTACAGCCCATTCTCCAAAGCAAGTGGCTCTGTAACCACCTTTAAAGTTATCCAACAGGCAACTGATGGGACTTTGTTTAGTGGGAAAAGGCAGGATGTGGCCATGGATATTTAAATGGGAATTAAGGGCACATTCTATGGAGCTTTCCCAAAGGGATTTTCAATCCAGACACACATGTATGTGGGTGGGCTGGTAGGATGCTTGCTAGAACTGGATTTAGGGGAGTAGGAACTCAGTACTTGCCCATGGGCTGGTTACAACTTATTCCTAGCAAAGAAAATATTAGAGATCCTGGAACAAATGAAACTGAGCTGCTGATGAGATTTACTTCCCTAGTGGACGATCACGCACCTGCAGCTTGTGTAGGGGAAGTGCTGAGGGCACTAAACAGAAGCCAGAATGCTTGGGCCCCAGCAAAGTTTGTGCGTTATTGCCCTCCCTCGAGTATACACATGTTGGGACTTTTCTTTCTGCTCATTTCCTGAAGAAAGAAAAGAAGGGGGGAAAAAAAGCCTGTGAAGACATTTAAAGACCAACCATGAAGCCTGAAATTAAACTTACACCATAGTTCCACTGTATGTAGGAGAGCAAGTTCTTTGAAGTGTTGAGTGTATCTGTTGTTGATTTAGAAGGAAGGAGGGAGGGCTCATTTTGCCAAATTACACCCATTCAAAATCATGGTCTGGGCTGCTGAAATCCACACCTTGCTGCAGTGTGGACTCCAGAAACCACGCTTTCATTTTAAAAAAGCAACTGTTCCAGCCCATCTCGCTACAACGACCCTTGAAACTGAAAACAGAATGTAACTGATGATGTGCTGTCTTTCTACGTCTGCAGACAGCTTGGAAAAAATAAATGAATTTGCCCCATTCATTTTAGGGGATTAATTCTGAAGCCTGAAGATGACCGCGTAAATGTCAGCATTAATATTGCAGCAGAAACATCCCGCTTAATGTGCTTTCCCTAAACAGCCTCCCTGGTAGCCAATGTCCCAAATGTCTCCCATCCCAAATCCCTAGCTGCCACAACCTCCAGCTTCTTCCTGGGCCCTTGTGTACTGCTGTTGTGTGGTGTTAGAAACAAAATGTGAAGATGGCCTCAAAACCCCTAAACCTAGTGTAAAGTTAACACAGGCTCCTCTATGGATTGTATTTATTTTCATATTTAACCCAGCAGGGCCTGTCTACTACTAGTCATAGACTGGCTATGTCTACACGGGCAAATTAGTTTGAATTAAGGAAGCTTAATTCGAACTAACTTAAGCCTTGACCACACTAGGCTTTCATTAGTTCGAATTAAGGGCTTCCTTAATTCGAACCAATAAATTCAATTATACCTTTCGAACTAGTTAGTTCGAATTAACCCAATGTGCCCATGTTAGTTCGAACTAACCGGCACATTGACCTTAACGCAATTGACTAATTCGAACTAAGCAAGTGCCCTGCATGGACAGGGCTAGTTCAAACTAGCAATCTAGTAGGGCCATGCTAGTTCCAGTTAAGTTAATTCGAACTAACTAAAATTAGTTTGAATTAGTTAGTGCGAATTAGTTAATTCGCACTAACTTTAGTAAGTGTAGACATAGCGAGTGCCTTACACTTCTCAGGGGTTCACTATTGTAATACAAATAATAAATACCAGTTTGCAGCCTAAATCATCCAAAAGGGCTAGAAATTTCAGGTGCCCAAACTTGAAACACTCCTGATTTTTTAAACAGTACTGAGCATCCACCATCTGCCAGTCAAATCCGTGTAAGGGGGCTGGGGTGTGGACACCCAAAAATGGAGGGACGCAACATTGCTAGTCCTTTGAAAATGTTAGCCTCCATTTAAAGGGGATGAGGCTGTTGTGGGAGCTCCTGTCTCTCTCCCTCCATCCCCCTCCTTTGCCCCCTGAGCATTACCGAATCGAGCAATCTTGCTGAGGCAAATCAGCCTGCTTGGCAGGGAGTGTGCAGGAGGGGCCGTCAGCATGTTTTTGATAGCTAGGGCAGAATTCAAAACCAAGGCAGCTCCAGCTGGCTCTGGCAGTAATCTGAGTTCTGAGCTGCTGTATATTTGTTTTTATATTTTATTCTGCTGGCAGCCCTGGAAACAGGGGAAGAACAACTCTCAAACAAGACTCTTTATTGTTTGCGTAGCATGGACTCCCACTTCGCTAGGAAAACATGTTCTTTATTATGTCCCATGGAAAACAATGGTTTAAATTAAAAAAGAAAAATGTTAAGCAAAAATCAGGGGGGAAAAAAAGCACCACTGAATTCTCCTGCCCTAGGCCTAGCCTTAAGATAGCCCTTGAATTGAAAACGTCGAGTAACAAAATACAAAAAAACTTGCTTAAGATTCTCTCAGCTGAGCGATATTCGGCCATCAGCTCCGGGGCTGTGGAAAGGCCCCAGCGCTGCTGGGACAATCTGCAGGCAGGAGGGTTGAGTAGCAGCAGACTAAGGACAAGGGGACTTCTGCACACAGTGGAGTGGGATTCTGGTCGGTTGGGCCGAGAACAAGTTGGAGGCTAGAGGTGCAGCCATTGCCTCTGTCGTTACTGCCCCAGGACCTGTCTGGTCAGTCTTTCTTTCCAGCTGAGACGAGCAGAAGAGAATTGTGGCCTGCCCTCACTATTTCCTTTACAAAGCCAGTTTGCTGCAGCTCTGTATGGGGTGGCCGTGCTGGTGAATTTCATTAGAGCGGAACTTTAAAGTGACAGATTACCACATTTCAAAGGTAACCAGAGGCTTTTTCACGAGCTCCTGCTGGAGCTCTGGGGCTGGTGCTGAAGGTACTCCTGTTGGCACCACGGAGCCCATATAGCTAAAAATGAGCTGGATTCTCTTCCCTTTTGTGCATCAATAAAATGCCTGAACAGACTCCAATTACTTACCTGTGCAAATCCAGATAAATGGAGTTGCACGCATGTCTTTTGGGAGCAGAATGTTTTAGTGGCCATGGGTGAGAAGGAAAGCACCCAGCTTGGCTAGTCAGCTCCGAGTTTGGCAGACGTGGGGTGGCGAGAATTTAACTTATCAGTTCCACATGGGGCTGATGTGGAAATCATGGGAGACACACACAGAACTCCACAATGCCATTGAATCATTGCTTTTCAGAGCAGAATGGCATTCTTTCTCCAAGGACTGTTCTGCTTTAGGGCCTTAACTTTTCTTTATCACTCTAAAATGTGATAGTTTTCATCTTAATCCTTATTTGAAAGATGTTAGCGCCTGGACTTCATCTGAACTCCCTGGGGACAACTGCACAGACCAAGACCTATTAGCCACACGCTCTCTCTTTACAAAAGCAGTAGGACATTTCAAAAATCAAGTTTGTACAGCAATTGCTGAACATCTTGAGTGGTGGGACAACATACCAGTTGCACATCCTGTGTGGTTCAATGAGTAAGGTACTAGCTGGCAAGTCAGGAAACCTAGCTCCTATTCCCAGCTGTGCTACTGACCTGCTGTTTGTGATTGACTGAGTCACATCTCACTGGGCCTCTGTTTCTCTTCCTACCCTTTGTCTATCTTGGCTATTTAGAACATAATCTCTTGGCGGGGGACTTTCTCTGACTGTTGGTAGTGCCTGGCACAATGGGGTCCTGATCTCTGAAGAGGCCTCTAGGCACCCCTGTCCTACCGACAGCTGGGGTCTTTGCTTTCATATTGAGCAGCACGCTTTCCACATTCATAGAGGGAGTCAGGTGACAACATGCCTCACTTTTAGGTAACCTTTCCTTTGGCACTGGAATGTGTAAGAGCTGCATCAATCACTAGGGGTGCGTCTACACTTGTAAATTAAGTCGACTTAAGCTTGCTTAAGTCAATTTAATTTACTCTGCATCTACACTACACTTTCCTTAAGTTGACTTAAGGAAAATTTAAGTCGACTTTGTAAAACCTACTTTTAAGTTGACTTTTGGCTTAAGTCAACTTTCTAAAGTCGACTTAAGCCAGTGTAGACATGTAGTAGCCCTAAGTCGACTCTAAGTCGACTTGGGGCTCTCCAGGACTTCCCCACTGCCCTCCCTGCCAGGGTGGGTGGCACAGGGAGAGCCTGGCATGCACCCCCACAGGGCAGAGCCCTGCCCACCCTGCCCCTATGCCCTGCCAGGGTCCCTGTCCCCCTTTGCCCCATTGTACCCAAGTACAATGGGGCAAAGGCTGAGCCCCTTGGCACTCGGCAAGGGGTGCCCCCCGCTGCCACTGTGGACCAGTCCCAGGTCCACCTAGCCCCTACAAGTCGACCTAGGTGTCCAGTGTGGACACTCTAGGTCGACTTTGTAGGGTCCCCCCCAAGTTGACTTAAAATTTAAGTGTAGACGTGCTTTGTTTAAGTCGACCTAAATTAACAAGTGTAGACATAGCCTAGAGGACTAATCAGGAAGGGTGTGTATGTTTGTAAATGGCAATACTTTAAATGTGCATTGAATTTAAATTTAATATGCTTCCTTATTAATTAAATATCAACTGATTATTACAAACAGCTTGAATGAAGATTAGCCTCCAGGAAAGAGATGAGCTTTGGCACTTAGCTATACAAGAGCTGTTCTTGATTAGGGCTGTGAGAACTTGTGGAAATCGCCCTTCCTCTGTGTGCAGACTCTCTCCCAAAGAAAACTGTCGTCTTAGCTATGCTGGTTTCTTCTGCTTAATCTGGAACTCGTGTGCTAGCAGCGGGGGGCGGGCTGTGGAAAGGTTGCATGTCTCGGGGAGAATTGTGGCTCATCTGTACATAGGTTCCTGATCACCTCATTTAAATAAAAATTACTGCCTCTTCAATCTGACAGAACAGATTTGACGTTAAGGCACTGCCACCTGCTCTCACTTTCTGCATATGGAGCTAGTTTGCATATTTAGCAGGCCTTGGGTTAAATCTTGACTTTAAGCTTGGTACCGAGTGCCCCGAGGGTTGTGGAAGGAGTCATGGTGACTCCAGGGTCAGGGTGACCACAGTAAGTAGGGGCTCTTGGTACATCTGATGCTTCCTAAGAGTATCAAGGGTTAAGGCAGCTCGTTAACACCTGCTTTTGTGTGAGGAAGGCCCTTGTGCGAGGTGTCAGCTCCACAGGCTGCACAAAATTCCCCCTAGCCCTGTGCAGACTCTTTCCAGGTTAGTGATAGGCATAGCCAGTTCCTACAAGCTTCTCCCTAGAGTGTCCAGCCCCTGCTCCACCGGACGCTCACAGTATTCACTGATTTGCTGCTTCAAAGAAGCCGTACATCCCAACTTGCCAGGTCTACCTCAGATCCCTGCTCCGTTTAGCACAAAGCACTTAGATTTGTAGTGAAAACAAGTAGAAGTTTATTTTTATGACATACAGAGATTTCAGTGGTAGTGAGTAGAAGTATTGGGAACGAGTGGTTGCAGATCAAATAAACTCGTAACACACATTCTAGAGCCTAGACATACCCAACTAAATACTTTCCTGTCTTAGGCTAGATCTACTCTTGCACCTTACTTAACAATGCTTAAGTTGACCTACAGAGTGCTGCGTCCACACTGGGCACTTATTAAGTCGACTTAATAACACCAACTCTGAAGGTCGACTTAAGGCTCAAGTCGACCTTAAGTCAACTTAAAGCCAGTGTGGACAGATATGTCTACACTACAGGCTCTGTTAAGTTGACTTAATAGTGCATCTACACTTAAGGTTGACTTAAGTCAACTTAACAGAGCCTGTAGTGTAGATATAGCCTTAGAGAGCAATGCTCATCCAAGGTCCTTGGCTGTGATCTTCTGCTCATGGACTGGGACGCAGGAGACCTATGTGTTGTTCTGAGCTTTGCCCCAACCTGCTGTTTGACTTTGGCTGAGTCACTTCACCGCATCAAAAAACCCAAGAGAGTCCTGTGGCACTTTTAAAGACTAACAGATTTATTTATCGCATGAGCTTTTGTGGAAGAAAACCCCACTTCGTCAGACGCTTTGAAGATGGGAAACTTACAAGAATGGAAGGAAATTAAATGCAGGGGAGTGTATGACATAGGATCAGGTCAGGCTGCAACAGCCAATCAAAACGGGTGTTAGGACTCAAACACTGGGGAACAGCACATAGAGGAAGGTGAGGTCAAATCACCTATTGTAATGAGAGAAAAATCCGTAGTCCCTGTTTAACCCCAAAGCAACTGAGGCTATGTACACACGATCAGATTAAAGCGCAACATGGCAATCGCGCTATAAAAAACACGTGACCTTTCTTGTGGGAGAGCGCGTACACACTCCTTGCAATGCAACAGAATTCTTTGTAATATCGCGGTGCAGCACAATGAATTCTGGGCACCTATCCCATAGTTCAATTTTCCCTGAATCAGCGCTTGGAATCCTGCGATGAAGAAAAGGAATGCAAAGCGCCATGGGTAAACTCTCAGTTTCCCGTGGTGCACTGTGTTCCCCTTGCGTCTTCCTCGTTGCCAATAGCAACTCGTGCCTATTTTCAACAGTGCAGTGCCGCACTACTTGCGAGCAATCACAACAGCGACAGCATGGATCCTGCTCCGATCTCCACTGTCGCCTTCAGCATTCTAAATACATCTCGGCTAGTTGCTCAGTACGCAATGAGCTCCGAATCAGACAAGGATGCTGAGGAGCAGGGGCTGATCGATGCCCTGCAGAGCAACAGCACCGCATTGCTGAGCTCCTTCACCGACCATCTGCACACGGTGCAACGCCGTTTCTGGTCACGAGAGACGAGCACTGAGTGGTGGGATCGCATTGTTATGCAGCTGTGGGATGACGAGCAGTGGGTACAGAACTTTCGAATGTGGAAAGCAACCTTTCTGGAACTGTGTTCAGAGTTGGCCCCTGCCCTGCGACGTAAAGACACCAACATGAGGTCCGCCCTAACTGTGGAGAAGCGTGTTGCGAGAGCTGTCTGGAAGATGGTGACTCCTGACTGCTACGGGCTGGTTGCAAACCAGTTTGGAGTCGGGAGGTCCACCGTCGGATTAGCCATCTCACAAGTGTGCTGAGCCATCAATCGCGTTCTGCTATGGAGGACGGTGACATTGGGCAATGTTCGTGAGATTGTGGACGGCTTTGCTGCCATGGGATTCCCTAACTGGGGGGGAGCAATAGACGGCACACATATCCCGATTTTGGCTCCAGACCATCTCGTGACCGAGTACATCAACAGGAAGGGCTACTTCTCCAGGGTGCTGCAAGCACTCGTGGATCACAAGAAGCGTTTTACGGACATCAATGCTGGGTGGTCGGGAAAGGTGCATGATGCCCGCATTTTCAGGAACACTGTACCGGAAGCTGCAAGGGGGTACCTTCTTCCCAGATCAAAAAATTACTGTGGGGGATGTAGAGATGCCCATAGTCATCCTCGGAGACCCAGCATACCCACTGATGCCATGGGTCATGAAGCCATACACCAGGAACCTAGATCGCAGCAAGGAGCGGTTCAATTACAGATTGAGCCGCTGCAGAATGACTGTAGAGTGTGCCTTCGGCCGTTTAAAAGGGCGCTGGCGCTGTTTGTATGGGAGGCTGGACTTGGACGAGGACAACATCCCTGCTGTAATTGCAGCGTGCTGTGTCCTTCATAACATTCGTGAAAATAGGGGAGAAAAGTTTTCCCCGGGGTGGGCTATGGAGGCACAGTGCCTCGAGGCAGCATACGAACAGCCAGCCACTAGGAGTATTAGGGGAGCCCAACGAGGAGCTGCTCGCATAGGGGAGGCACTCAGGGAGCATTTCAATGATGCCCTCCCATAGTTCACTTCAAGGACGCATCAAGTGCACCTTATGAGATTTTCACTGTGTACAAATAAATCCACTCTTCAAAGTTTTTGTTACTGTTTTTATTGAGATGAAGGGGGAGGGGTTGGTGGGAGGTGTTACAGGTGGGTGTAGCTGCGGGTCTCTAAAAAGTAGCTCTGTGCGGGACTGGATGTTGCAGTATACCAGGGGGATGGGTGGCCTTCAAAGAAATGCTTTGAAGGACTACGGGGTGTGGGAGGCAGACACGGCTGAACTGTCTGGAGTGGAGCCCGTACATTAATCGCCTGGGCCTGCAAAGCAATCATGCTCTTGAGCAGTTCTGTTTGCCCCTTCATGACACTTACCAGTTCGTCCCTGTGTTTCTGCCTCCTCTGTTGGGATTCCTCTTTCCAGGCTCAATTCTCCCTCGTGGATGCCTCTGTTGTTTTAATCAGCTCCTGAAACATATCCTCCCTGTTTGTTCGAGCACGCCGCCGAATGTTTCTCATGCGGTCAGCTGAGGTAGACACCGGCCTTGTGAAGGTCAAATCTAATAAAAAATATAATAATAAAGCTATTGTTAACACATAGCATAGATAACCAATGTAACCTTCCAGTAGCACATTCCACTGGAAGGTACAGGGCAGTCAACATCCTATGCTTCGCTGAAGTGGAAAAGGTACATCCTAATAGAAACCTTACTGGGGGCTAACGTTCTGCACAGGGCACACAGATGGAACCCGATATCTCTCTCCTCAGAGTGCCCCTGCCAGCTAGAATACATATCCTACATGCCACCGGATGCAAGCCAGGACCGTATGCTGCCGGATTGTGTGCTGCCATGGTTCCCAGTGCTGTGCTTTCCAGCTGGCGAGGCCGAGTATCCTTATACGGGAGCATAGCCACATACGCTCTCCCATCTAACCTGAGTAGGAGGCTCTAGAGGTATATCGAGGAAACCTTTAGAGACCTAAATACAGATGATTTTTTGACAATCACTGCTTGTGTTGATGCACTTCTAATGAATGCAGACTAACACAGCGGGGACCGAGACAGCAAGCATCCCTGCCCCGGACAATGATATTTTAGCAGGAGCCATAGCTGCATGAAAGAGAAACTTACCTGAACCCCCCTCTGCCATCTCAGAGGACACACTGCAATTCATGTCTTGGGTGGACGTCTCACCGGGGGTGCAGAAGAGCTCCTGGCTACACGCTGTTGCGCTCTCCTCCAGGTCATCCTCCATCTCCTCCTCCTCATCGATCACGTCCTCATCCTGCTCGGCTCTGGCATTCAGTGGATGAGGGGGGGCTGATGTGTCCACAGGACTCTTTGTAGTGGTTGTGGGGTCCCCACTGAAGATGGCTTTGATCTCTTGTAGTACCAGCATGGAGCAGGCGCTGATCCCAAACGGCGGTTTGCCTTCTTCGCTTGGTGATAGGTTATTCTTAGCTCCTTCACCTTTGATCTGCACTGCACAGTGTCTCTATCATAACCTCTCTCTGATATGGCCCGAGAAATTATGCCATATGTATTGTAATTTCGCCTGCTGCCGCGTAGCTGTGCCTGCACAGCAGACTCTCCCCAGATGCTGATCAGGTCCAGCACCTCTGCCGTGCTCCAAATGGGTGCGCGTCTTCCATGATGGGCCGCCATTGCTAGTGAAGATCGGAGCTGCACTCCACTCCACGAGGAAGAGAACAGGAAGTGACAACGGAGGAGAAATTCGAAAATCCAAGGAATCGAAACAGGGCAGGGACTGTTTCATCATGGCCACAGAGCGGGTGGGGGGAAGACCAGAGAGGACGACTTTGGAATGCTGGGACACTTCTGGAGGCCAATCAGTGCACGGTAAGCATACACACGAGTCGAAAGGCACAACAGCTGTTCCGCGTTAACTGCTAGCACCCTCATCGAGGTGGTTTTTCTATTGCGCTACAATAGGGCTATTGATGCGCAACAGCCCTATTGCACGTGTGTACGCTGTTGTTGTTATCGCGCGGTAATGACTGTTAATGCGTGATAAAGTGATCGTGTGTACAAGGCCTGAGTCAAACCAATAGAGGAACGCTTCAATCTCTCTGCTCACTTTGTCCCTACCTGCAACAACTTCACTGATGACTTGCTAATAGCTATGTTGAAACAGATGAATAACAAATCACAGCTTCAAAGAGAAACTGCAGAACTCGAACTTGTATGCAAATTTGACTCAGTTGCCTTGGGGTTAAACAGGGACTATGGATTTTTCTCTCATTACAACAGGTGATTTGACCTCACCTTCCTCTATGTGCTGTTCCCCAGTGTTTGAATCCTATCACCTATTTTGATTTGCTGTTACAGCCTGACCTGATCCTATGTCATACACTCCCCTGCATTTAATTTCCTCCCATTCTGTAAATTTCCCATCTTTAAAGCATCTGACAAAGTGGGATTTTTCTCCCACAAAAGCTCATGCAATAAATAAATCTGTTCATCTTTAAAAGTGCCACAGATCTCTCTTGGTTTTCTGCAAATAGACTAACACGGCTACCCCTTTGGAACTTCACCTCATCAGACCTCATTTTCCCTTCCCACCCTTTGTCTGTCTTTTCTGTTTAGACTGTAATCTCTTTGGGGTTGGGACTCTCTCTCTCATTGTGTCTGTATGAGCCTGGCACAATGGGGTCCTGGTCTCTCTGGGTGTCAGTTTGCCTCTTCAGAGAAAGAATCCAGGTGTCTGTTTGTACCTCTAGGTATATGAGAACACTTCATTGTCCTTATTTATCAACAGGATGCTGTTCCTAGACCCCTTCCCCCCCATCCTGGTGATGGTTGTTTTTTCCTGTAGTAGATTTTGCAATTTCTTAATCAGCATCTGGCTCAGTATGCAAACGGCACAGAGTGACTGAGAGGGAGATACGCATCTGTTGCCCCCTTCCTGAAAGGAACCTGTCTGAGACATGTCACCTGCCTTAAGAACATAAGTCTTAGTATAGACACACAACTCTGACCTTAAATATTATTCATGCTTACATTTCACAATGATTATGTCGACCAGTGGGTTACTGGCTCTCAGTTGAGACCCTGTATGCCAACCTTTTCTGAATTATTATGCGTGTATCTGACCTGGAGATCCCTGTAAAACCTATATGAAACCCCTGTAGCCTCTGCCAATTGGCACAAGAGGGCAAGTCATAAAACTGGGTGTGCTGAGTGTCTCGTTACCCCCTTTGCACCTAACAGGCACCTACTGCTCAATCCCAAACCAGTCGTAGTTTGGGTCTCTGCTACTGAGAGGTCAAACGGTGGGGTCCTCACTCAGATCAATAAGCAGTTACTCACATGAGTAGTTTTCCTGAATTCAATGAGCCTACTCCTGTGAATAACTGCTCCGAGATGAGGAAGGAGCCCAAGGCCAACACTTCTAGTTGCAGAATGCAAAGATAATTGGTACCATGTTCACTTCGTCAATTACAAAGCACCTAAGCCGCCCCTCTACTGGGAATTCAGGTTCAGACCCCAATCAGCTGTGCAATCAGAGAACCGATTTAATCTAGTGCAAGACAAAAACATCCCCAGTCAGCTCAGATAAATCACTTTTTACCATAATTTGGTCTCCTGCAAATTGTACATGGCACATTTGTTTATACATCTATACATAGTTTTTGTTGAACAGTGCTCACAGGGCAAAATCTAAATGGGATGTTACCAAAGAGTTGTCAAAACAGCTCTGAAGTTGAGCTACATGTATATGGATTAGCTCTGCCTCCAGCCTGCTTAAATTATAGCCTGCACACCTGCAATTTTTGATAACTGTTCTAATGTATTTCTTTGTGTGCAGGCATTAAGCACCAAGACTTCCGCTAGCACCACATGCTGCTGGTTTGTGCTCAGATACTGATTTACCCTTCCAAAGCACTCCTCTAAAAACAACCTGTGGTCTGCTACGCCCAAGTCCTCAATTGCATGCATGGGTATGACATCAATGTGAGGAGGAAAAAAACCAGGCTATTTATCCTGGGAGCTCCATAGGAAATAGTTGTGGGAAGGAAACACTGAAGCGCACGCAACAGCTGTTAATGTTTTGTGATGCCCTGTATCAGATCAGAATGAATTTTGAAATGCAGATGCTTAAAATTGTAGCTATGAAGTGTGCTTCCACTGTACACACGAAGACCATGTTTGTGTCCCCAGTGAAAACTTAAGTACAGAGTCACCCATTGAGCATTTAGCACAGGCGCCAAATATACACAGCTTTCTCTGGCTAAACATAGCACAGTGCCCAATGCAGATGCCTCCTGTTCCTAACAGCCTTCATTGGAAAACGCAGATATTTTTGTGAGGTTCCTCTCTGCAGAAATCACAGGAAACAAAATGCTGTGAGGTACATCTCATTGATTTCCTCCAGAATCTCATCAATTTCTCTCTGCAGGGATTTCTTCCTTTTCAAAGGTCTCCTCTCTGCACCATGTGAGATATGATACGGCACATCACATCATTCAGTGCACTTTACTGTAATGCTGACCACAGAACATTTTTGCAAGTCTCCTATTCAGGCTGTCTCTCATCCTGCAACACTTAACATCCCTGTATGTTAAATGCTTACATTTCACAATGATTATGTCGACCAGTGGGTTACTGGCTCTCAGTTGAGACCCCGTATGTCAACCTTTTCTGAATTATTATGCATGTATCTGACCTGGAGATCCCTGTAGCCTCTGCCAATTGGCACCAAGAGACCGAGTCATAAAACTGTGTGTGCTAAACATCCCTTAGCCTATGTAAAATGTAAGGCAGATTTATGTCCTCCCTGAGATGAAAGGCCTCTGAGCTCCCAGTCTTTCATCATGCAAATTTCTAGGGCCAGATTCTAATCTCAGCTGTGTGTCTTCTATTGCAGCAAGACTTTAAACAAAACTCCTTCCTCTGTCCCCTCAGCATGGACAATCCCTGACTTTTACTAGCTACTCAGAAAACTGACTCTAAATTAGGTTTAATTAAAACTGTTGGATTGAAGGGGGTCTGTTCAATTTGCAGCCACCTCTTCATTGTGACTCGTCTAGTCTCAAGGAGCATCTAAAACGAAGAGACAGTGTCACATAGGGCCAAATACCAAATTCTACTTATTTTACTCTACTCAGTTTGTGAGTAGGCCTATTGAAATTGGTATGGATTCCAAGGCTAGAAGGGGCTAGTGAGATCATTTAATCATACCTCCTGTATAACACTGGCTATAGAAATTCCTTGAAATGAGCCCTAGACTAGATCTTTTAGAGCAGGGATCCCAAACTCAAATCATCACAAGGACCTCATGAGGACTAGGATATTGGCCCGAGGGCCGCATCATCAAAACCTTTCCATACGATACAAAAGTATAATAAAAAATGAAGAGTAATATAATATACCGGTAGTATGCAGGTGATATCGTCAGCAAGACAAAGAGTAAGCAAATAACCACTTAAAATTTTAAATTATAATTATTTTACAAATTCTGGGTGCCATTGCAGGCCACAGGAAGTAACTCCGTGGGCCACATGCGGCTCATGGGCTGTGTATTTGAGACCCATTTTAGAGAAACACCCAATCTTGATTTTAAAATAGTCAGTGATGGAGAATCCACCATGGTTCTTGGTAAATTGTTTCACTAGCTAATTACTCTCACTGTCACAAATGTAGGTCTTATTTCCAGTCTGAATTTATCTAGTTCAACTTCCAGCCACAGAAGACCAGATTAAAGATCTGGTCATTAGATATTTGTCCTCCATGTAGGCACTTATAGACAGTAATCAAGTCATTCCTCAATTCTTCCCTGTTCAACTATATCAGGGGCTCTCAAACTTTTCTGCTGGGACCCGTTTGGAAAATATTTCAGGCTGTGATGACCCCTGCACATTGATCCCGCTACAATAGGCTTGTGATACCCTTTCGGCTGGGAACCCTGATTTGAGAAATGCTGAGCTAAATAGATTGAACTCCATGAGTCTGTCATGCTAAGGCACGGTTTCTAATCCTTTAATCGTTCTCGGGACTCTCTTCTGAACCCTCTCAATTTATCACCATCTTTCTTGAATTGTGGACACCAGAACTGGATGCACTAGCCTCCTTTCCAGTGCCAAATACAGAGATAAAATAGCCTCTCCGTTCCTATTTAAGATTCCACTGCTTGTGTATCCCAGGATAGCATTAGCTGTTTTGGCCACTGCATCACGTTGGGATCTCATATTCAGCTGATTATCTACAAAGACCCATGCATTTATTTTAGAGTCACTTTTTCGCAGGATAGTCCCTCATGCTGTCGGTGTGGCTGTTTTTCCCAGATGTCAATATTTACATTTAGCCATATTAAATCACATACCGTTTGTGCTCAGAGATGCAGATTGCTTTGAATTGGTGACTGTTCTCTTCATGATTTACCACTCCCCCAATTTTTGTCTCATCTGCAAACTTTATATGTATAAATTCCTAAGTATATGTGATGTGTATCATTCTGATCCAGCCAGAAAGCTGAGACCTCGCTCTTTCTAGCATTTTGCTTTGTGTAGAAAACTCAAATGTGACGGAGTTAGAAACATCCCTTTATGAGATTATGTTTGACCAAGGTTTGGCCTGCGTAGCTGAACCCGGAGGAATTCAAGAAGCAACGTGACTAACAAAATCTATGCTCCAAATCTATGCTGGCATTTTATGGGTAGGAAAGAGGGGATATGAAGACTTGATCTAAAAGTAATCAAGGCAATTCTAGAAATTCCATGTGAGTGGAGAGTAAAATGTATCCAAAAAAAGTTACACAAAAGTGGAGTTAATGAGCCCTTCCTGTCTTTTGTGACTCATAACACTTAAGGCTAAATGGCCCCCATTGTCTGAAACAAGTCATGCTGTTTCTTACCCCTGACAAATCCAATAGCTCTTTTATAAAGATGTGTAGCAATTTGCTGCTGGTGAGAAACGTTTATGTAACAGATGCTGTTTCGTGTGCCTGTTTCATGTAGGTGTCTGCATTCTCTAATACTGCTGTCACCCTGTCCTACCTCACCACCTGTCCTTAAGGGATTACTCATCCCATTGGTAAATGAACACTTTACCTGCAGGGTGGAGTAACAGTTGTGTTCATCAGAAGCCTTACATCTCAGCATCAATGCATCTTCTGAGGAGATGCTCTCAGATACATTTTTTCTCCCATATTCCTGGTGTATTATGCACCAGCAAACAGAGGTGCATCTGCCTTGAGTGAAGGTAGTTTGTTACAGCATGCAACATGTTGCAATTTAAAAGGGACTGTTCTGGCATCTTTAACATACACTGGAATGTATATTTTAGAGTCCAGCTACTGTATATAGATTGCTCAACACCTATTTTGTGTCCTTTCATGCCTGAGCATACAGCCCTGTCTGGACTAGGAAAAGAGGTTGTTTTGGAAAGGGTTCTAGCAAACACATTTCAGACAGAATTTAACACCTTTAAAAGCATATTAGCTGGTCCATACAGTGAACCCTGATCAGCCAACAATGTTTTTACGAGTTGAGATCGGGCCAATGAGGGGTGGGAGGAGATACTAAGAGCTTTTTCAGGCACACTGGGTCACCAAAAGCTGCCTTGTACAGGCAGATAAATGAGAAATTTTTGAAATGGGAGCTGTGATACAGAATCAGGAATGATGATCTTGTGTCATCAGTCAGGGAACAAGTTCCATTTCTACCTCTAGGTGACTGATTAGGGAGGTAATAGAAGTGGACACTCTCGCTCACAGGGGAGTGGCAGGAATGTTTAGAAGAATGAAAGATATAAATAGGCCCAGGCTCCTCCATCACATCCTGCATATTATTTTGGGAGCCAAGGGTTTCTCCTTCCTATCTCAGCTGAATCCGAATCCAGGAGAATCTAAGGGAAGTTCTATAGTAACTTTTCTCTCAATGTAGGTTGTGTATGCGTGAGCACATTTGTCTAACAAGAGTTGCCTAGGATAGCGTTGTCTTCACCTTTGAAGTATCACATAGTTGCTGCTGACATTTGACTCCTTTTCTTTTCTCCCGCCAATTAAATCAATGTTCTGGTGGCTGCTTCCACCCTTCTTCCCTCCTCTGCCCCCAACCTTTCCCCTGTTACCTGACCTCTCTGTCCCATGCAAGTTCCTCTCCCAGCAGCAGGTCAGCTGGCCCCTCCTCCCCAGGCCTTGGCAGCGGCCCCTGTCTGGGCAACCAGGGCTGTAGCTCTTCCTTGTCCTAGGAATAGCTGAGGGACAGCTGCAGGAAGGGGCTGGAGCTGGATGCTGCTGAGAGAGTAGAATCAGCAGGGGGCAGGGGAGGGACAGAGCTGCAGCTGAGGGGGGAAAGCTGCTGCACCACAACACTACGGTACTGGCCAGGACGAGAGCTCCCCAGGACTGTCCCCTCCAACCTGTGGCTGGCTCTGTAAACAGTATTATTATTGGCTCTTCTCCTTGTTCCAAAGATCATTCTTAATTGTCAGTCTTACACACAAGCCATTCCCACTCCCCTCCTGAAAGAGCACAACAGTCCCCTTTGCTAACAGCTCCTGGCTTGGCTGTGCATACTTCCCTTCTGCTGGGCCGTGCACAGGGCATTTCAGTTATAAATACCTTCCCCAGTCCTCAGTGCTTCCAGCTTTCCCTAGGCAGCACAGACTGGCCCCTCCTGCAGCTGGATGACTCCCTCCCTTCTCTCTGTGCACGGCTTGCGTTTCTTGTGTGAAAAGGTTTGGCTTCCCAACCTGGGGTTGCAAACTGCCCTGCCTTGAAGAAATGCAAACTGCCCTGCCCTGCCTTGAAGAAATGTGGTGATGTGTCAGGCCATAGTATTATCATCTTGAGGAGTGGAGTGGGGGCAAGATACACCCTTATTGTGAACAGAATGATGCACAGCATGAGGTAACAAATGTCAGTGACTGCCCAGTTCTGGGCTGCTTTATTTATTCTTCCCCAGCAAGAAGTGTCAGGCTACCAAAGACAGCAGTTGGAGTGGGGAGGAAATGTAGCATCTCTGCACATCCTGGGGGGACTCACTCTACAGCACAAGAACCACGTGTGGTACTGGGACTTCACTGAACTACCCAGACAGTCCGAGATGGGTATGACGCAATGAAACTCTTTCTAAGTGCCGTGAGCTGGATAAAGCAGAGCTCTTGTAAATGCTAAGACGATCACTGATATTGATCACTGTACCCAAAGGTGTACAAAAAAAATGAGACACGGGATGATCCTGTGCCATAAAACTGGACAGCTGGCGGTGTAAACTGAGCACCCTTACAGGTTTCCCAGGGCAGCTATCTCAAAGAAGAGACAAGCCTGGGAAAAGACCCAGCCATTGAGAAGAACTCTGCCCAGAGGCCTGTCCCACAGTTTGAAAACCAGTACCTTTCTTAGAGAATCAAAACTCCAGAATCTTACAGACCTCATATACTGGCCACTCATGGTGCTTGTTTCCTTTTTTTCCTCATCTCCCAGTGCACACAATGAAAACAGACAGGTCAGTTTCACTTCCATTTACTGCCAGCGTCTAGCCAGTTTCACTTTAGGGTTCTCATTTATCCTGTAGGGTAACCACCAACTCAGCCCATGTTTCTCAAGGTATCCACACATGCAAAGGAGCCTGTGCCTGTAGAAAGAATTTATCCTGTTGACTTGTTGCCACTTTTTTTCCCTTCAGTTGTGTGAGGTTGGACCTGGGGAACAGGCTGAGCTTCTGTGAACAATTTGCATCGCTTCCCCTCTGGGCTGCAGTATCTACCTCCAACCCTTCAGAAGCAGGAAGCAGCCTGGTTGGGAGCCCCTGGAAGGAACAACCAATCAGTAATCAGTATCTAGGGCCTCTTTTTGGGGGGAGGAGGTGTGCTGAGCACCCCCAGTTCCCACTGAAGTTAGTCATTGCTATCTACTTGAAGAAGTTACATGGCTCTATCACTACAGTATCTGAGAACCTCAAAGCCTTTACTGTATTTACCCTTCACAACAGCCCTGTAAGTTCCAAAAGTGCTAATATCCCCCTTGTACAGATGGGGAGCTCAGACACAGAGATGACATGCCCAAGTGCCAGGGAGTCTATGGCAGAACACGGAAGTAAACCAAATCTCCCATGCTAATGTCCTCAGCATGGGACCATCCTGCCTCTCTTTGGGGTGAGAATGCATCACTCAGCTCTTCTGAAGATCAGGCCCTAAGTGCTTATAACAAGAAAAGAAAAGAAGTGGGAAAAGTCTGTAGCTAAGGACTGAAAACTGTCCTCTGACCCCTGTTTGTGGAGCCCTATGTTCACCCTGCAGACATTCTTCCTCTTCTCTCTCATTTAGCCACTTCTTTTATGGCCCTGTGCAAAGGAGAAGAACATAGCAGCATTCTTATAGCTGGAAATGGGCACTGGCCAGCAGCTACACCAAGCCTTAAATAGCCTAGAGACAAGCTACCTCACATGCTCCCTCCCTGGCCCACCACACAACCCACAGGCTTGTTTGGAACATGTAAACAGACCATCCCACTGGCAAGACTTAAGAGCGATCTGGCCCCAGGTATTCTCAGTGGCAAGCTATAGCCTTAAACTCTCTTCCACCAGGAATTTGCCTATGCCTGGTCACTTTTAGAAAAACCTGTAAGAAACGCCTATTTGACCAGGCCTATGTAGTATGTGTGGTCAAATATCCACATCTCTGTCCTCCATCCATCGTCAATGGCCTCTTGTGTCTTTCCTTTCAAACAGCCAGTGCCAACAGGAGGTGAGGAGAATTAACACCATACCAGAGAATGTTTGTTGCCCTAATACAAGCAATCTAAACTGTATCCTGATGCTATAGGGAATAGTGCAATGCAAGTATCTGTAATAAACACGCTAGAATGTTTGCCATCTTGCATGAACATGTACATGAAATGTGTAGAAGAATCACTTTGAGGCACAATTATTGAGCATGTACACAAACCATGTATCAAAGTTTAATATTCATCACCAGCCAAAGAAGAGAAGACATTGACCATGGTATGAACTAGATGCCTGCCAAGTTAAACTTTATTAAATTGCAGCCATTTTAAAAGTACATTAGACCAAAATAACTGCATCACTTAAAACAAACAAACCATATGTCCCAAGTTTCCAATTCATCCAATCAAACTGAAAATAAGACTTCAGAGCAGACACAGTGAAAATTCTCCAAACTGTAGTAATGTGTAATATCACTATTTCATTCTCATGATCTGCAGCCAAATTGTCTTCGGCTGCGTGTGATCTCATCACAGGCACAAGCTAAGCAGTAACAGCAGCAGCTTGATCAATATTAAGAAGGGAGTTCTCTGAGGAAAACCAAGCCTATTGCAGGAAAAGATTCAGTGCGTGGTAGTCTACTTAACTTCTAGGTCATTATAGGACACGTACTCCAGTGTGGCATTAGGGATACTGGAGGAGCTGTAGAACTTGGCTGATTGTGGGCTCCCAAAATCCCAGTCTGAGGATGATAACCTTCGTGTCTCGGACAAGGTCTGGCTTAGATATTTACATTCTGTCCACCTACCGTCCAGTGCATTTTCAATTGCACACAGTGTTCTTCTCTTCTAGCCTTAAACTGCTGCTGTGTGCCTTCAAAGATTTACTGCAGTAAATGTGTGAGGTGGATGTGCTTTAGTGGTGTGTGAAATAATTATTGTATATCACAGTCACAAAATTTGGATCCAGACTTCAAATACCCCAAAGTTCAGACATATTTGGGTCTGGAATTTTGATTATAAAAGCAGAGAGCATCTGAGACATTAATATGCAGCTCTAGGTTCAGAATTCTCTAAATTTGAGGGCTATTAGATGTGCAGGTAATGTGTATGTATGGCTTGGTTCTCCTGTCCATTACACTGGATTTTGTGTGGCCGTAATTAGACCAGTTTAAATCATGAATCAGGGCCAGAGTTGGTAAAACATTTTGTAAATTTTCAGAAAGAAAGGTGTTTTAGAAATGTAGGGAGTGATATTTCAATATTATACTATTGCAGGATTTTGAGAAGTTGTGGGGGAAAAAAGATTAGGGTCTTTTTTTCCGAAACTCTTTGAGAATGAATAAGTACAATACTACAAAACAATAATTCACAGTTCTGAATAAGCACAATTGGCCAACAGCGTCCTTACAATACCTTCATGGAATTTGTCACACCAAATTGCGTGAAGGACTTTAGTGGATATGGGAGGGAATCTTAGAGCAAATACCCTGATGGAATTTAGTTCCTTATTTCTTTTCCCATGAACCCAACATTTGCTTAGTCAGACTAAATGACTCTATTCATTCTCATAGCTATGGAGTCTGTGCACAAATCAGTCACTTTCCCATAGTCTACAGGTGTGATCTGTGAAGTCAATGCAAAAACTCCTATTGACTGGACCAGAGTCTTTTTTATCTGAGTTCCAAAGGGAGAGCCATGTTAGTGTAATCTGGCAAAACAAACAAGGAGTCCTGTGGGACTTTTAAAGATTAACACATTTATTTATCGCATGAGCTTTTGTCGGAGAAGCATACATTTGTTACTCTTTAGAAGTGCCACCACACTCCTTGTTTGTTTTTCTTATTTTAGTAAATCTTCCATGTATTAAACATTCAGTATGTGTAATACAGGGTGGAAATGAAAATCATAAAAGCTTTTTACAACATTCTAGGGGCCTTTAACTTTTCTAATTCACAAAAATGAACAAGAATTGAGAGTACCATAGTAGTTAGTTGCTAAATATTGGTTTTTGTATTTAAAAACATAGTGTGCACTGTGGCATGGCTTTCATGCTGATTTATAAAATCAATTGAATATTATAAGATATCAGCTACCTGAAACAGTCAAACAAACAATACTATTGGCAGTCTGGTTTCATAATGGTGACCAGCTACACCTAGTAAACATTCCTGTTTGGTTTTCCTCATTCCAAATTTCCAAGATACGCTGTAAAACGTTGAGTCTCCCGAATACGGGCAAAGCCCTTTAGTGAACTTGGTTTAACTTTTCACAGTCACACGCTGTCAAACCTGACCCTATCACCACTGCCTCTGACAGTAAAAGAAGGCTAAGTCTTCCTACTCTAATAAAGAATTTCCTTATCTAGTGTAAGAGTCCAAGCCAATGTTCTTATTTGCTATTTAGGTTCTGAAGCCTCTTTCTGCAACAGTTGGACATAGCAATCTGTCACAGAACAATATCTGTAGCTGGGTAAAATGTATTGAAAAATAAAAATGCTGAAGGCAGATTCGGTGACCCTGTTTTTCCCTCCTAAGCATTGTGTACAGCAGGTATACTTTGTTTTAAACAGCAGCTTTATGTGATCTTACAATAGTCACCTGAATAGCTGGCCAAAAGGAAAAGTAGTCTGAAGTAGGACAGTTACTGTTCTTCTATCGAATTGTGGCTAACTGGTCGTGCTTTTGAAGAATAAGGCAACAGGGGAAACAGTTCTTTTGTTATCTACAGATTGGGTACATTGCATGCAAGTACAGTACAGTGTGACTTCTCCAAACCAGTATGTAAATTCTTTCACACTGGAACGAAGAGTGTTCAGGGTGTCTCCCTCACACAGCGCTTGGCATGCTGTGCTGTCCAGAATAGCATAGGGAAGTTTCACAAGGCATATTCCTATGCTGTGAGAGCTTAGCTGAGAACATTCAAACTCACTTAATGTAGGGCTGCGAAGTGTGTTTAATCCAAGCTCTCTACATGGCTTTTCAGAAGGATGAATTTAGGCATCAGGATGGACTTAACTGCCAGAAATCACCATGGTTTTATGTAAAAAGATGGGGATTACTTTGAAAAGGAGAAAGTAAAAGTTATGCCACTTGAATCCTTATCTGAACGTACTTGCTTTTCCACTACCCCCACACCATAAACTTTTACCTACAGGTTCATACAAGATAAACTAAAAAATAATCAAGACAATGTGAATGATCAACAGATTATTTAATCGTATGTTCTAAAATAGTAGAAGCATTTTGTTCTCCCAGAACAAAGGAGAATTCTGAACCATAAATGACAAAATAAGGATGTAGCGGTGTTTAGCTGCTTGCTTGAAAAGTTATGCATGGAGCCCTGCAAATCCACATTATATATCCATACTATATCCACAGATGCAATGCGGATATCTGCAGACCATTTCTTGGGGATGCAGATTGAATGTGGATCCACATATTTGTATCCATGTAGGGCTCTAGTTATGCATGGTCTACATGCATATTTAAACAAAGTTTCTTGAGGCTCATCAATGGCAGACTGTGATTTTTTTGAGTAATTACTGCTCCAACTGAGATAGGCATTTTGTCATTGGACTAGCCCTATTTCAATAGACTGATGGCCCAATTAGTTTGACGCCCTCTGATTCTGCATGTGTATGTGACACCCAGTTTATTATATAGTATGTATTTTAGATACTTTTTTTTGCATCTTTTCTTTTATTCTCTTTAGACCAAATTCTTCTCTGTTATACCCACACAAAGCCATACATTTCAACTCTTCGACTACTTGTTCTGTTACTAAACGTCACGTGACCTCACTCGTAACAATATGGGATTGCATGATGTAATTAAAGTAGAATACGGCTCATCGTTTTTCATCTCCCTGTAGAGCTGGCCTTTCCCTAACCACTTTCACTGCCTTTCCCTGGACCTTTCTTTTTCTGCTATTTAATGTCCTTTCTCTGATGAGTGGCCCAATTCATCCCTGAAATAAATAACAAGGTTCAGCTCCATTGCCATTATGTTAGATTTAAATGTAAATGACCAACGCTGATGTAAAGCTGTTGTCAAGAAATCTTCTTTGGCTTACAGAGTGCATCTACTAGTACTGCTGTCAGTCTCTAGCGCTATTCTTAATGCACTCCAACATCTGGTAGCTTTTTTGGAAACTGGGAACATGGCTCTGTTGGCTGTCCATAAGGATACTGATGGTGGGGGTGGATGGTCACACCCTGGGTAACGGTGACTGCAACACCAGATTTAATTCAAGATCAAAATGATTCAGGCTGAGTTCAAGGTTCCATAGAAGGATAGACCAGCCAGTGTTCAAACAAAAGCACAGGTCCCAGCTCTCGTAATTCACAGCAATGGAGGAGGAAAAGGAAAAGATCACCCATGCTTTTTGGCTATTTCATGCTCCCAGCATAGCTTCTAGACTTGACTCACCCTGTGAGTATGGGATGAAGGCAGGGTGGTATGCCAGAGGCAATACTGGCCCTGATGAAGGCAGGAAGTAGGGCCCTTGCGCTCATCCCCTGGAAGCTCAGCCAGGGAAAGGAATGTGAGCCTGCCAGGTGCGGGCTGCGCCGGAGGCTTTATCTTTGTCTGGCTGAGCCCATGCTCCTTGCCACAATAAAGGATTTCAGGAGGGTCACACCCCTCACCCCTCTGAACAATTTCTGCCCCATTGCATAACTTCCACTGTTGCATGCAAGCTGTCTGGGTTCTGCTACACCAGCCGTGTCATCGGGTAGCTGCTGGCAACTGCTCATCCTCCACGGGGCAACTTCATGCCTGAAGTCAGTGTACTGACATCAGCAATTAATTTGGCTCAAGGAATCTCTAACTGATGAGAACAGACTGCTGACACCACATTGCTGGCAGTAGGTATGGGATCACTGGCTGAGCCAAGGTTCTTGCCTCAGGCGGAGCAGGCACGGTGTAGATAGAGTGCATCCACCCTTTCCCAGGTGCCTATATTTCTTCCTCAACAATTGTTACAACAATTAGAACTTGGTGTGTGATTGCTCTTCAGATTGTTCTTCCCACACACACTCTCTTGCCCATGTCCCTATTGCATTTCATGTGCTGGTGTTACATTGCTTAGTTACATGGCTTGCCTTTGTTCGACTCTTTTAAAACAAATTTCTTCTCTCAATAAATCGTGCCACCCTGCGGCTCACTTCATCATCAAGATCGTTAATTAAGTATATTGGACAGCACTGTTCTTAGCACGAATCCTCCTTCCAGAATGAGAATGGGTTATTTATCCTTTTTGCTTCCTGTCTCTTAATCACTTATTTAATCTACTGCGAGATTGCCTCTCTCACTCGACAGATAACACGTTTCACTCACTGGATCTACTCCGTATTATCTCTTCACAAGAACTCTGACAGGTCAGGCAGGCAAAACTGAACTCACAAAAACCAGGAGGGGTTGTTTTAGCTGCTTTGATGGTTAGAGCAGAAACTAGGAGCCAGACTCTGTGGTTGCTAGTCTTGATTCTAAATAAAAATCGTCTGATAATGTTGTGATTAGGATGTAAATTAGAGCAAGCGCAAACAAAGCTGGTGCCTCCTGCAGAGCCATTTGATCAGAATCATATCTGCAGGCAGTGGTGCTAGAACATTTGTATAGTAGAGGTGCCGAAAGCCACTGAACCACATTGTAAGCCCTGTATGTGATGGAAACCACTTCAAGCGGACCCCTAGTTCCTGCACCTATGTCTGAAGGATGCAAGATTTAGTGTAAAACTTTGTGCATCTGCCTTGCCAGGCCATCTGCGGGGATTCAGCTCCCCAGAGAGGGAAGTACTTAGGAAACAAGTTCAGAACTGTGTGGGGGCACTGACAGAGTGTTAGGGGAACTGTGAGTGGGGAATTCCTGTTCAACAGGAGGAGGCAGAACTAGTGATGATAAAGAGGAAGGCAGCTTGATTTCCCCCTGGGGTTCAAATTCTTATCACAGACAGCATCAAGCAGTTCACACCCTGCACTGCACCACTCTAGAGCATGAACATAGTAAACAGGCCTGATTTCAACCTGATCCTGGCAAGGTGGGGCCTGCACAACACAGGGAACCTTTGCAGCTGCAAGTTTGGCAGCATGTCTGAACTGGCCTGAGAGTGGAAAACAAGCATCACCCTTCACTGTGAATTAGATCCTTTAATATTATGTTGCAAATTTTGATGCTATTTCAACAGACAGCAGGTTTGGGTTGTTTTCCTCCTCCTCTGCATTTTAGTCATTTCTACCATGTTCTAAACAGAAACAGAGAACATCTTTCCTTGCATGAAGCAGGGGTTGGCAACTTTCTGCAGGAAGTGAGTCTAGCCACAGCAAATCTGTACTTGTTTTGTGAGGGAAAATGGGAAGAATGGATATTTGCCCTGTGGCATCCATTTCCTGCCTAATGTCCTCCAAAAGGAAGCTGGAAGATGCCCAACAACACAGATGTATGTACATAGAATACATAGGCATCCTGCTTGCCAGGGTGCAAAGGGAAGATTGTGGGTTTTCTGTCCATTTGTAAGGGGCTGATTTCCCTTCTCCTCCTCTCTAGCCTCACAACGAAGGAGAATTACCTGAATTCTCTTGCAATAGGGTAACAAATGGGCCCAAATGGTGAAACCTGGATTCCGAGCAAGAATGAATAATAGCAATGAAGTGGGCCAGCACCAGAGGCCATGTCAGTAGTTGGAGGTAGAGGTGTGATGCCCAGCTTGAGGAGAATACATGTGTTAGCTCTCATTCAGCCAGTGTGCTAAAAATAGTGGCATAGCTATGTAGCATGCACAGTGGTGAACAGCAGCACAGATGGCTGCCCAAATACAAGCCTGCCCAGACCTGATGGGTACAACCGTTAACGCGTATGTCTCCCTCCAGCTCTAACAGGAGACAAACCCTTCGTTTTTTGCAGTACACAGTAACTGAGAGGAAGCCTAGCTAGCCTTTAATAGCGTTTCCAGACAAGATACGTAATAAGTGGTAACTCTGAAGATGCAGGAAAACCATGATCTTTGTCAGGTCCCCATCAAACTCCTTGACCTTTTTAACTCTAGTGGATTTTAACCACTTCCTTGTGAAAGTCTGAATTCCTTGAAGCATGCTATTGCAAGATGCATTGAGTCAAATTCCTGTATTTCCACAGAATTCAATGGAGTTACTTCAGAGAGGAATTTAGCCCATTAAGTGAATTAAGTCCCACTCCTGTCTTTTGCCAGTACAAATTAACCTACTTAAACAATGACTTATCTAGGAACAAAATTTTGTTGTAGGTTGCACAAATGACTTCTGTAGGAGTAAGAACACAGAATTGAAATTTAACAAATAACTGCTAGGTTGTGTGCAGTGCCGGATTAACTGGCCTGCCTGGGCCCATGGCCTAGGCCCCCCTGACTGCGGGGCGGGGGCTGGGGCCAGAGGGCACTCCCGTCCCACCCTGGACCCGCTCTGGCTAGTCTGCAGGGCGGGAGGGAGGGGCAGGGCGGCTGGTATGTGGGGTGGGAGAGGCCCCACCGCGAGCCACCCGGTCCCCGGGGCAGCCACCCAGTCCTCCGCCCTTGGGGGCAGGCTAGCTGGCCCAGGGGCAGAGCAGGGTGGAGCGCAGAGCCTGGGCCTGACCTCTCTGGCTCCAGGGCCCCGGTCCTCCGCTCCCAGCGCCAGAAGGGAAGGAGTGCTATCAGGCAGAACTCCCCTGCTGGCACTGAGCCAGGCAGGTGCCAGATTTTCAGAGGGATTTCAGGGGCTGGAGCCAGGGGCCCCCTTTTTAGCCAGGTCCCAGGGCTTAAACCCTTAAATCCCCTTTGATAATCTGGCCCTGGTTGTGTGACTCTGTTGATATCAAATGCAGAGGCACAGCCTTCTGAAATGTGCTTACACAACCTCAAACGCTGTGTTCTTTTACATTCAATCAGATGGAAGCAAGCGCTGATTCTTCATTCCTGATAATGTTTTAGATTAAATCTATTGGTTATGAGAAGGGTGTCAAACATGGGGCCTGCGGGCCGAATGTGGCCTGTGAACCTCTTCCATCTGGCCCTTGACTAATATGCAGGACCATAATCCCTCCCTAATGGGGAGAGAGTGGTATCACGGAGCACAGTTTCGCATACACAGCACTCTGCAATGCTGCGAGAGTGCTGTAGTATTTTGATTGATGGTATGTATGGCCCACTTGAAGTACATTTAAGTCAAATCTGGCCTGCCATAGCAAATGAGTTTGACATTCCAGGGTTAGAATACTTGAATAGGTGGCTTTTGAATTCTATTTCTTACGGATGAAATAGCGCATAAATTGGGTTTCTAATGAAGCACTGGCTAGGGCCCTGTAGATCAAAGTAGTGTTTGGCTCCTTCCCAAACATTTCTAATGTTCTTTTCGTGGGGACACAAACAGGAAACTCTCCTATTATAGCCTCTTTCACTACATACAAAGGGACCTCTCACCCTTGTGCACATATGAAGTGTGTCATTCCAGACGAGGCACATGCCAACTGGAGAAGGTGCATTTTCTAACCTATAATGGAAATAAATCCTTCCAATCTGTTTTTACTAGAGTTGCTAGTTACAGGAAACTCAGTCAATGAACACTGTCCTCCTTATTGTTCCCAAATTGTTTGCAGACTTTGATTTTGTGAATCTGATGGTGGTTTGAAATTCTTTGCTTGAATGCTTCATGTCAAAAAAAGACAGCCTATGAATTGCTTTGCTTCATTGTCTATGACTCTTCAGGTTGCTCCAGTACAGCCAGTATGAGAACTGGTCCTGTGCAGAGCTTCTCTAATATCAAGGGAGTGCAAAGGTGCAGCTCTTACATGCTAAAATTTGGCCCTTTAATTGAAGCAAGCAGGCTTGAGGGGACTGTGAAGGCTCCTTGTATGTACAGAGTGTGAGGTCTAGGCTGCTGTTCAGTGACAGCATATCTGCAGGAGAGTGCTTATCTGTAGATGAGAAGGTCATGCTAGTGCTATGCCAAAGAAAAGGAAGAGCATAAGGACTTTGCATTGTGGTAGCACCTGGAGCCTCAAAAAGATCAGGGCCCCCAACAACACACCTTTCAGTTACACATTAACTAGGGGTCACCAAACGAAATTAATGGATGCAGGTTTAAAACAAACATAAGGAAGTTCATTGTCACACAATGTAAAATGTACCTGTGGAACTCATTGCCAGGGGAATGTTGTGAAGGCTAAAAGAATAACTGGGTTCAAAAAAGAACACGATAAGTTTATGGAGGATAGGTTCATCAATGGCAATAAACCAAGGCAGTCAGGGGTGCAATCCCATGTTCTACATGTCTTTAATTCTTTGACTGCTAGAAATTGGGACATGAACAAAGGGGTGGATCACTTCAATAAATTGCCTTGTTCAGTTTACTCCCTCTGAAGCTTCTGGGACCAGCCACTGTCAGAAGACAGGGTACTAGGCTAGATGGACCATTGGTCTGACCCAGTATGGCTGTTCCTATGTTCTTACTTTTCCTTTTATTTTTAAAAAAATCCATGCATTATACTGACATGTATAATGGGACTGAGATGATCTGGCACTTCTTCACTCTGCCAAATATGTTGTGGTTTTTGCAGGGATATAGCAAAGGTAGTTGCAGCTATTTCCACAAATAAGGATCTCAATAAGTCCCAGCTGTTGAGCATGTGATCATTACTTGATTGGACAAAATAGACTTTGCCATCTTCTTGGGTACATTCTCCTTTTGAAACACGTAGATGAGTCCAATTCGCTTTAATGGGAGTTGCACACATACAGCAACAGAGAACAATCCCATAGTATTGCAGAATTTGGTTAACTCTCACAGGCTGCTAGACCAATTCTGGGTTCCCAAATTTTGTAGATAAACAAATAAACACTAGGGCAAAAAAACACCCTGGATACCACCACACAAAATCTGCTTTGTTAATTTAATGTGACAAGGCAGTTGTAAGAATGAATTGGTATGTCCATATAAAACTGACCTCCTCCTCATAAATGTGTCCAGAGGTGTAAAGAGAACTGTGGTGGAACTCTAGCAGCAGCTGTTCGAGGCCTGTTTCTGTACTGTTGAAGTCCATGTGACAAAGGCAGGGTCTTAGTGAACACGCAGAGAGTCCATGCAAATATGACCCAGTTCTCGGCTAGGCCATCCATGTGCTAAATACAGGAACAGAAAGGGGAAGGGTAGCTTTAAACCACCTTTGTGCTTTCTATAGTTTAGGAACAGGGCTGGAGTAGGTCTTCTTGGAGACCTCTGTGCTTATGTGAGAGCTTCCTTTCACACAGGATGTTTCCAAAAGTCTATTTCTGCCCCCTTACTCCTCAGGCTTTTGTACAAAAAAGAGAAGGCTTCGTTGTTTCCATCTTCACGTAAATGAATTAAGCACTTTTGAATGTGGCCTCACTGAGTTGCTCTTGACCAAATCATGTACGTAAGAACTATCCATACAAGAAGTGTTGCTGACCCTCTTGAATAAGGGTGACAAAGCCAGCCCTATGCACACAGAAGCTGTGTTTGGGAAGTCACTCACATTTTTTAAAAAGTAAGATTTCATTATATCAACTAAGTTTTTAATTCAACAAGAAAAATGTCTGTCTGTATTAATGATAATTTCTATCCGAATGGAATTTCTACCCCCTAATTCTAGCTCATGTTGTTAGTCACGCAGGTAATGTTCTACACTTGTACAGGGTACACCAATTAAAGAAGACTTACGGATTTCAGTCTGCTGACAAAATGCACATGACATGGAGAACAACCTGTGTCAAATTATGGCAGTATCTGACCCTTATAAATTCAGCTCAATCTTCCTTTAAAATGGAAAAAAAAAAAAAAAAGCTACTTTCGGGCTGTATTATCAAGAGACTGAAAGAAACAGATTATCTAATTTAGAATCTTCTGCTTTATTAAGCAGCTCCATTTCCTTCCTTGGAGTCATTGTACAAGGTGTCCCTGCTCTTTTCTCTTCTTTTATGAAATATTCTTCATTCTTAAATCTACCATTTGTCCCTTCTGATAAGTTGGCCCTCCTTTTTTGTAACATCCTTCAGCTAGTGATTTTTTTTTTTTTAAAAGCTGGATTCTGTAAGCTAGGTAGCTCTGATTAAGTATAATGAATTTTCATGGTTTGATACACAACACAACACAAACAAGAAGTTCAAGTCCCTGCTCCCAGGAGCACACACTCAAACTTTGTCTACCTGAGGGTTGTACTAATTTAACTAGCTTGATTTAGAAATGAGGTTACTTACACTGGTCAATCACCAAATGGAGACCTACACTTCTTTTTATTTCCGTGTCTTCTATTGAGTTAGCTGATGTCAGTATGGAATTCAGTTAAATTGCTACAGTTTTCTTGTATAGACAAAATATAAAGTTCAGAAGTGACCTGAAGTGTTGCTAACACAATATAAATTACTATGGGGAAAGAAGAAGGCAAGGCTTTAGCAGGGATATAGCCGACTGTAAGAAGATGTAAGATCAAGTGGCACAAAGTAGAGGAGTGGAGATTTTATTTTGTAGCCTACTGTCGGGTGCTTTTCCTGTTACAGCCTCGTCTATCACCATATAAATTACAGCTACTTACTAAGTCGGTGTAAATTGGCATGATTTACAACATCATTTGTCAATGAATAGATGGATGGCAGAAGAAGAAGTCAAATGGGGGAATGTATATTAAAGCAGACTTCCTGCACGCACACCTTACATCCTGCTTTGCTGGTGTAAGAACCAGCCCTTCTGCCCCGTTGGTGTGTAAATTACATCCACGTACGGCATGCCCATCCAATTGGCTTCTGTGCATAACTTATTCTACCAGTTGTCACCTCTGAATTTGGCCCTATGTGTGAACTTTACACATTTTCACTTACTAAACTACAAGACATTTGCTTATTTTGTATTCAGTTTTCCACTGCTGTTTTTAGAAATCTGCATTTTAATACTGGGGTCCAAATAATTGGGATTGCCCATCCCTAGCGGTGAATTGACTGTTACTGCCACAGTGCAGAGTCTTTCAGAAATCCAGACTTAGTGCTAAAAAAAATGTCCTTGTGTTTTGTAAGTCTTATCAATTTTAATTTCCTTTTGTAGCCATGAGACGCCAAACCAGCTACACTGGCATTTTCACACATGTAATAGAGTATAACATAATAGGCTTAGCTGGAAATGATGGGCTCAACTCATCCCTTGTTTACGCTGTTTTGAATATAAGAGAATTATACCAGACATGAGGATGGCCCAGTAAATCAACTCACAGCTGGGCCACACTGGTTTGAGAAACGTCAGGAAAAAGACTGTTTTCTGATTGAACAAGAGCTGGCAAAAACAGTAATTCTGTAGGGATATTTTTTAATGTTTTAAATATAGATATCCTTGTGACTAATATTCCTTAGCAACTACGATGAAGTTAACTTTTACTGATCATTCATTTATTACACATCAGGGGCAGCTGTAGTCTAGTGCACTGAGATCAGCTGGAAGTCAGGAGACCTGGCTTCTATTCACAACTTGGCCACTGACTTACTAAATATCTTGGTGAGGATACAGCTGCTGTAGAGGAGATCCTGAGCTGCTGTAAATTCCAGTGCGCTCTAGATGGTCCTTACATTATGACCCTCTCTGGTAAGCAGTTCAAAACATTATAGACAGATCTATCAGTGCAAATCACATGCTTCTCCTATTCCTCTGAAAATGTATGTGCAGTGTTCATATAGCGGCCACTGACTGGATTATTACAGATTTACATTCTCTCCTGACCCGTGGATCTTTGATGAAGTCACAATGAGTATCCTGGCCCCATTGCCTGAGTAGTCTGTTATTTTGCAGCATGATAAAATGTATACTTGAAAATAAGCAGGTCACAGTGCAAGCAAAAACAAAAAATAAAAATTCCAAACTGCAGACATATCAGTACTGTACTCCATTCAGTTCTACTCGAGAGGCCTGGCCTGCCATATAACTCACTAATTCTCCATTGCCGGCAATGGGGAGGATCAGTGCAACGTACATCAGAGCTGAAAGCAGCATTAATGACTCGCACAACTGGACTTCCATCTGCCTCTGCTGTTTATTGGTCCTCGGGCTTCCGGTCATTCTCTCATCATCCTGCAAGGTGAGCTCATAATCTTCAACCTCCCCACACTGTTGATAGTGCAGGCAGGCTTGCTGGAGGGTTTGTCCGCCAGCAGAGTCAAGTTGAGATGCAGATGATTTGGGAAGCCCCAGAGATATGGTACCAGATCTTCTCTTCTTCGATTTTGTTCTTTGGACCATAGTCAGTGCCCAGCCTGGTGAACTTCCCTAGTACAGTATGGGTCACAAACCAGCAAGTCAGTACTAGAAGGGAGCGCCACCTGAATTTCCTCGTCATTCCAGAGCCCAAGCCAGGCCCTCCCATTGGCCCCACTGTCCTGGGGCAATTCAGTGACAGCAGGTATTGTAGGAAATGAATGCAGCATCTAGAATGAAATACTCAGCCCCCTCTCAGCTGGAACTACTGATGAGATTTGAGGTATCCTATATACTTGCCTGGAGCAAGTACTGGGAATTTACCAGCCTAAGAGAGGATCAGAGACTAAGGAACCCAGGACATGCGATCATGCTTTAAATATCTGCACAAACTATTATACCCAACTCCACTGAAGTGTTGCTGTGAGTTCTGTGCAACACCAGTGCCGAGGGATCTGGTATTGTGCTGAGTGCTCACATGCCCACGGACAAATGTAGAATGTGCTCCAAGCCCTGGACTCTTCTTAAGTCTCTAGTCCTTGAGAATCCACGCAGGGAATTCACATATTTCGCATAAGTGCAGATGCCTTTACTAGGGCTTCCAGAAATAAAAGCGGCGAACGTCCTAGGCTCACTTGCTTTAACAGCTATGAAAAACAAACCCAGAAGTTTCCAACCCAGGGGCAGTGCAGGCCAGGCATATGAAGGTAATCAAGTCCCATTGTAACCCCTCCACACTCTTCTGGTTTCACCCATAGGTCTTCCTGCTAAGGCTACTTCTGCCCCATGCCAACCGCAGGTCAAGCTCTGGCCTGTCTAGCTGTCAGACCCTCCAGGCCCACCTCCAGCCTTCTCTCCACAACTAGATCCCAGGTACTGTCTCTTGCCAGCCACTCCTGCTCTAATCTAGACTTCTCTCTTGGGCCTGGATTTATTTTCCATTTTCATGCTCTGCTGGCTGAGTATAAAACTGGGGGTTAACCTGGTACATAGTTATGACTCAGCAGAATCATTACAGTATGGTGGTGTGGTGTCTACTGTAGATACATTTCATAACCTTTAATGTATTCACTCTCACAACACCCGTGAGGCAGGGCAGAGTAATTATCCTACTTTTATAGATGGGAAACTGAGGTATGGAGTATCTTGCCCAGAGCCACACAGGACATTTATGGAGGAGCAGGAATTGAAGCTGGATCTCCCATGATCTCAATAGCACTCTAACAAACTAGACCATCCCTTTTCTGTTGTGAGTAGTGTACGTGGGTGGAGCTTGTTTTGTGGGGAGTGTTTGGAAGAGTACTATGTTTTTGTTTGTCTGTTTCTATTTTTAATGCAGTCCATCCTGCTAACCACAGATGATAACTCTGATCTCTCAGATGCCAGGAATTCTCAACAGAGGCCCCTTAGTTGTAAAACTCGCTACCACCAGAAATCTGACATAAGCTTGCAGCCTGTAGTGCCTGATAGAAGAGTAATTTCCTTTGACTTGCCATCTAACAAAAAATAAAATGGGTCTGGCAAGAGTGCCCCGGCAATTTACCACCTACACTCAATTTGTGAATCTAGATTGGCTGATATACTCCCGGAGGCTGGAGCTGTCTTTTACTGCATTTTGCAGCACCAAGCACAATGGGACATAATCCTGGTTGGGGCCAGAGGGCATCATGACAATATTAATATTTAGTAATAATAAAATTCCTTTAATTGTTGGGTGGAACATGTTGGTTTTTTCCCAAACAGGAAATGTTGGTCTTTTAGATTTCTGACTATGCCTAGATACTACAGTGAAAGGGCACATGGTAATGTGATTGCTTCATTGCTTTGCGAGCATTAATTCTAACTAACCTAAAGAAAAATCTCTATTGAGCTATAAAAAATGTAGGGTCTTGAGTCATAGCTGAGTCCCAGAAACTAGGTTTCTGCTATTTAAAACCTCTCCATGTGACAGGAAAGTCATGCTTGAGTAGGGAATAATATAATGGAAAAGTGGAGGAGTGGGAAGTGTAAAGACAGTGAGACAAATTCTGTCCTGACTGATGCCTTCTGGGTATCTGCACCTTAAGTCACTAACCCAATTTCATCTCTCCATCCTGCATACCTGCATGATGTGTACTGTGGAAGTCAACTCCCAGCTTGCTAGACTCTAGATTGTTACAAGGCCACTGAGAGAAATAGAAAGTGGCATTCCCCCATAGCATTGTTACATTTGTCTGGCTAGAGAAGGCTTTTTGCATACCCTGTGTAACACAATGACCTTCCTTTCACTTGCTTTCAGTAGTAAATGGCAAGCAGAAAAAGATTGAGATACTTTTTTATATATATAT